>VUYV01000166.1:1211456-1460295 GCA_008711295.1 Anarhynchus alexandrinus | reverse complement strand
GTCGCGTCCGCCGCCGCCGCCGGTGCCGCCGCCGCCGCCGCCTCCCGGCGGTTCGGCGTTACTCCCCGCTGCGGGAAGCGGCGGCTCGCCGCACTGCTGCGGCAGCGCCTGTGCTGCTCTTGGGCGCGCTTGTCCAGCCGGGCCGGCGGCGCCGGGGGAGGGGAGGGGGGTGTCGGGCAGCAAAAGCCGAGGTGGTTTTGTGGTGTTGGTTTTGGGTTTTTTTTTGGCAAAAGGGGCCCAGCGCGGGGCGGCGTAGTCGTTCTGGGGACCTCGTAAGATAGGGCCTGCCCCCACGGGAGGAGTAATCCCTGTCTCTGTCGCGACAGGCGCGTCCCTCCTGGGGCGCTGCAGCGAGAGGCGGTGTGAGCGCGCGTGTGCCGGTACCCCACGGAGGCATCGCCTGTGCGTCCCCCGGTGGGGTGGTTTGCGTTTATCGCCGGGGTCGGGCCTGGGCAGCAGAGCACACCGCCGGGGGCAGCCGTCCTGCGGCAGCTGAGGGCCGAGGATCCGCCAGAAACACCGCCGGGTGCTGTGGCTTCGGCTGTTCCCGCCCTCCCGCTCCCCGCGCCGCTTTAACTAAGGCGGGAGTGCTGTGGGAAGGGGGATAGATGAAGTGCTGGGCAGGAAAGGTATCTGAACGAGCCTTTTGCAGATATTAAACGTGGCCGATTTAACCCGGCTCACGCGTGGTTGGCCGCCTGCACGCGTGCGCAAGGCAAAGTTCCCCCGTGCGCGAGGGATTTCGCATGGCCTGGGCAAGGTATCTGCAGGAACCAGAGCCAGAGGAGTTAAAAGAACACAAAGCAGGTCCGTAAGTCTGGGAGACGAGTTGCACCTCCAGCTCCTTTCAAAGTAGGATGTTTTTCACTTTTTAAAGATTTAACAAGAGCCTGGAGTAATCCCAGATTATGGAGAGCCGAGTGTGTGTGTTTAGCAAACCTGGCAGACGAGGCTGGATCCCAGCCAAGGAAACATAAAGGCAGGGGAGAGGACAGGTAGTTTCAGTCTGCTGAAGTAAGTTAGCTGGGCTGGAGAGGACTTCTGAGGTGGAAGGCAGTGTCCCCAGACTGTGGTAGGACTGACAGGATGAGAACTGAAGGGAAGCGGCAGGGACCCCCCCAGCCCAGCTCCAGAAGGGTGAGAAATCCAGTTTACAGGTGTAAATACACAAAGAAAATGGGAGAGAAAGCGTTGAGGCATGTGTCCTGCAGGCACAGAGCCAAGAGTGGCTTCCAGTGCCACGACTGCTGCCAATGCCCATGAGTGGGGTGCCCTTGATCCCAGTCACAGCAGCTACTGGTATCTGAACAGAGCAGGTTTGATAACAGTAATACCAGGCATTTAGGTCTGTTATCAGTCTTATACTTTGCTTTAAATGTTTTGAATCTTTGGGGAATTATGCTGGCCTGTGAAGCAAACATGCCAAGTCCAGCTGGACGTGCTGAATTAAAGAAGGTTAGCGCTCAGCTTCTGGTCTGAGTGTGGTGTACTATGGAAATTAAGCCCTCAAGAGTGTTTAATTTGGGAGGATTCCAGGGAAGAAAAGCAGCTGAGCTAAAAAAACTCTGATGGTCAATGTAGTGGCACAGGTGTGGGTGGGTCAAAAAAATCCAGATTAATGAACACTTAGGGTCAGTCAGGTTATCCAAAGTTAACTGATCGAGGCAAAGGAGACTATCTTCTACACGAGACTAACTCTTCCACTCCGATCACTCCCGATGTCCTCACATCCAAGCTATGAATCACACCTTACTGGATCTTTTTGCATAACGTATCAGAGATAATGGCCTTTCCCATCTGTCCACCCAGCTAAACTCTTCCATCAACTTATATTTTTGGCTTCCTCTTCTATGTTTTTTTTACAAAGAGGACCCCCGACAATGCCATGCAGCAGGCAGCTGGACCCTGCTCACTAGTTTTACACTAGGAAAAAAACAGAATAAAGTGAGAAACTCTGCCATGAGGTGATAAAAACCAAAAAGCCAGTGGGGGACAGAGATACCAAAGAGAGGCTGTACATGAAAAGAGCTGGATTATCAGTGACACTACCATGCACTCCAACCAGTACAGCAACTAACCCTAACATTTTATGTTGTTACTACAGGATCAACAGGCTTCAACTGGTCTGTTGGCCATTTCAGCTGTCTTCTAGTTTTAATCTGGTAAAGTATGTTTGAGTATGTTCAAGTCTTCACTTGTTAAATTGCTTTCTCAGACAGTCTGAAAAAAAAAGATCAATCCATGAAGACTTTTGTTCTTCAGTCTTTCTGCCCTTTGCTTCACTCTTCTTTGCCAACTGCTGGTTTTTCTTTTGCTTTAAAAGACTGAGCAAAAGCTTCCAATTCCTTTATAAAATGTTTCTTTGTGTTTAGCCCATTGCAAGGAAGTAACATTTCTGTAGGTTTTGTAGTTTATGATGACCTTTCCAAATTCTAAAGCATCTGTGTCCAAACCATGTTGAAGTTTTGTATTTCTACAGTTTTGTGCTTGTTTTGACTTCCCTACTCTTTACCAAAGTCTAAGAGTAGTTTTTCATCCTTTGGTTCTGTCATACTGGGTAATATGCATATCCCTGTAAGTCTGCCAGTGATTTTCCACGCTGCAGTGGTGTAGCTCTGTAGCTAAACAACATTAAATATAGAACTATATTGAATTAGTTGTTTTTGTGAGCCTGTGCTACACTATATAGATTCTGCATCTATTAGTGTTTTCTCAGAGATGCCCAGAACATTCTCAGAAGTGTCTTGCGCTGAAATTTAAAGGTTTTCACAAGAACCAGGAATTTCCTGTACTCATTGCCCTTGTCTTTGATCAATTACTAATGTAACTGGGAGTCTGAGGTGCAAAAGTGCTTGATCATCAGCACTAAAGTCCCTGTATTTCCACAAGCCAACATTTCTGGAAAGTTATTAGGCTAGTTCACATTTTTCAAAGGTAGACAAAGTAAGTCCTGTGGAAATACAGATCCATATCCAAGTATTATTTTTTTCTTCTTGAAATGACCACAGTGATCCCTTCTAGCATCACAATCTGGGCACACAGTCTGCAATCATTACTTGCAAAACTGCTTCTTCAGTTTTCTGCCAAACACTTTCCAGTCTTTCATCTGGCCCCCAGGTTTCATGGAAAGTCTGATACAGCTCAAAACGGCATTCACAATCTCTTGAACCCAATGGAGACTGGGGTTGGACCCGTGAGCCGGTGGGAAGAGACTCTTCACCCACAGCCAAGCTTTGCCACAAGACTTTGGTCTTTGGCCCATTTTCCTGCTCTCCCTGCATTGCTAAATGTATGTATACATTTTATTATTATTTCTGTGTGGATGACTCACAAATCAATATCTCCAATTCAGATCCCATTTTGTTTCAAACAACCCTTACCCTTAGATCTTTATGAGGAAGACTAGCCCTTGCTCATCCTCAACATGGCTGTAGCAGGGTGATTAATACTGCCCTAATCTTTCTCCTACTTCTTTTCTTGATCGAGCTGGAGAACACTATCTTCTCAAAGTTCAGACCCATAAACCATGCATGGTCTTCTGCTCTGAATTCTCCCTACATCCTCACATCCAAGTTCTGAATCACACCTTGTTGAGTTTTTTCTGTGTAACATATCAAAGACATGAACTTTCCCATCTATCACCTCAGCCAAACCGTTCCACCTAGGCATTGCCTTGCTTCCTTGTCTCTGGTTCTTACAAAGGCAGTCTCACACCTTTCAAGTTCATTCAAAGTGCTTCTGGAAAGATATTTTTTTGGTCTGTGATTGCCCTTGTGTCACTTCAAGCTTTGCATCCTCCCAGTCTTTCCTGACATGCCTCCCCCCTCTCCTGGCATTCCTGATTCATGACTAAGACACCAGCTCCTCCTACACCCAGTTGGCCTATAATATCAGCCTCCAGCACCTATTTATTAACATTTCAAGTACTTCCATGCTTTCTTCTGTGCTTCCTTAAGGGATGAAAAGACTTGCACATCAAAAAGGAATTTGGGAACCATGAAAGAGTATTAGACTATACCAGTAAATTTGCAGCTATGAAAACTGAACTTACTCATGACAACTTCTGTACAGAGACACAAAATGGGCACAAATATCAGATTGTAAAATAAAATGTGAGGTCTATGAATATGTGTTGGGATAAGCGGCAGCATTGCCATTCCTTGGCTGAGAAAGTGAAATTCAGCTTTCCAAAGATGCTCAGAAACAAGGGTCAGGAGCTGCATGGCTTCAGGACCTTGAGACCAAATTGTTGCCTGTAGTGTGCACTGGGAAGACCGTGCCTAAATTATTGGAGCTCATTAAACATATGGAAGAGATTGTGTCACAAGTTAAATATGTCATCTGCATGGTGGTCTGGGTTTGCACATGATGGGACTTGATGACTGAGGTTGTCCCTGGAAATAAAAAACAAGCTGATCATTCAGATGGACACAAATCTCACACATTTGACATTTTACATCCAAGCACAATCTGCTTTAAAAGAAAAAGAGGATTTATGCCCCATTTGTGCAATCCTAAAAATAGAATTGCTAAGACATCTTTACGATAATGGAGATGAGAAATTTCTGAGTAAATAAATTATAGCTTCCCGTTGCCAAAAGTTTATTACAGAAATGAGTCAAGATAAAGATTTTCAACATTATAAAAAACAAGTCAGAGTCCTCTTAGAAACATAATTAAAAAACCTGTCACCCATTGCCACAGGTATACTGAGATAGACAACACTTAACTGTGGCAGATCAATCAAGGTTTGAAAGGCTCACATTTTTCTTAAGATTCTAGCCCAGGTCTGGTAGGAACGACCAGGGAGCATGAAAATCAGCTTCATATTTTATGGTGAAGTGTGCTTGCATTCTGGAGAGGGCAGATTAAAATTTGGCTAGAAAGGAGAGAGATTCACTTCCTTACAGCTATGTTTTGCAATATCTGCGTGTCCCTGTTCCTCTACACAGATCTTCATGCCTGTCTCAATGAGCCTCCCTGCAGGCATATGGGCCTAACTGCACTGATTACTTTGCAGAACTGGGGGTTAGAAATTACAAAGCCACATGCTTTATAATTGCAAACTCACTAACTTATCCCAGTCTCGTTCAACGATCTTCTCCTTCCCAGCAGGGCCCATCTGTCACCATTTCACTAACTCCATGTTTTAATGAGATCAAATTTCACTCTTTGCTTTCAAGTGATTTTATTCTATATCTGTACATGGAAAGAAAAAAATTATGTTTTCTATTAAAAGTAAGTCAGTCGTAAATATGAAGAAAACCAAAGGGCCCCTGCATATATTGTCATGTGACATTTTATCATTGCATTGTTGATAGTTCTGCATTATCTTCCTTCCATGCTAAAAGAGTAATTAAAAGACATTTCTTTTTAGAAAGAGAAAAAACATGAATGAAAGATGGACATTCAAATCTAAACTGCCTTAGAACTACAACAAGCTGATAAGCCAGTCCTTTGGAAGCCTAATCTTCAGGTAAAATGTTCTCATTCAGTTCATGCTACTGCATTAGACTCGATCCATGGACAGTCAGTGAAGAACTCTGCTGTTAAAGGAGAATATACCACTTGACGTAAAAATAACAGAGCCAGCTTTCACATTAGCAGCTCCCTTCGTTAGCTCAGCCACAAGCCTGGAGGGAAGAAATGCTCTACACCAACAGAAGCTCTCCCAGGCTATACGTACATTACCTGTGTACCTGGGATCTCCTAGGCTACCTCAAGCCTGAGGGTGAAGTTGAAGGCAGTAAGGCAAATTGCCCAGATACGGTAGCTGTCATCTAGCACGATATGCCGTGGACTATACGAGGTTCACGTACCAATGCTCCCTTGTTCCGAATGAACCAAAAAAGCCAGATCACAGGCACCATCATCAGGTACAGTGGGCAAATGCGTGAATTTGTTGTGTGGATGCTATGTTCAGCCAACAAACTCCTGGCATACTGATGCCTAGCCTGCATTTATGTAGCTAACTGCAGACTGACATGCGCAGCAGGGAGAGCTGCGTTGCCGTGTCCCGAGCATTCTGCTTATCCTTGCTACCTTGTGAAGCCATCAGGGTACCTGTCAGGACTGGCAACAGTAAGACAGGGACTTCCCATCCAACTCTGCACAGGTTGAAAGTCAAGCCAGTGAAACTGCTTTCCATGAAAGATCATATTCATCACCCAAACACAAGACCTTCTCTTGATTTTTCAGTCCGCCCGTTACGCTTTTCAATAATCCTCCCTCTTACTTACCTAATACTTTCTCCCTCCCCCCATCATTCCTTCCAAGTCATATAAAGCCACCCAGCCCTCAGGTGGCCACCATTCTTCCTTCCCACAGTCTCTGAGCTGAGTTAATGCTTGGGTCTTTAATTACACATACCCAAACATCAGGCTAGCACTGCAGGGCTTCCCTGCAGAATCTTCAATGGAAATTTATCCAGAAAAGGCCCTACACCGTGACTCCAAAGTGCCTCCAGTCAGCAATTAGGATATGCCTTGTGCACCTTCTAATATCCTCCCCACTCCCACTGCGCGAGGCTTTCTAGCCACAAATCCCAGCAGATCCCTGCCTGTATTCCAGCTGTGCCGTGTGAGGCTGAATGGCCTCCCACTGCTGGTCTGGGATTTCCCAGATGGAAATAGGTGTGTGTGAGTAGTAAGTCTGAGCTTTTGGATCGTACTGCATTTATTAAGGTATGAATCGAGTTCATACATACACAGTGAACCCAGCATTTCCTGGAAATGCTCGTCAGGCTCAACTGAGTGAATAGCAGACAGATGATAGTTGAGTCCAGTGCATCCTCATGGCATTAGCTGTACTTGATGAGTATGCAGCAATTGCATGAGGTGTGTTTGAAACTGTCATGACTTCCAGACATAGAGCTGCCCAGCTGAGACAACTATGGAGGGGACTTGCAGCCACTTGGATCTACTAGATGCGCTTGAAAATCCTCCAGTTCCAGCAAGTTTGAAATTCTGGATACCAAAACAGAGCTTCTCTGGGGAAATCTAGTCATGTGACCAAAGGTGAGAAAAAAGGTTGTGTCTGCTGCTGCCTTTACTGGTTGTGGGGACCAGTGTTGCCACTGTTGATGGAAATGCCCACAGGGTTTAGACTGGGAAATTCTGCTCTACTATACATATGTTTATATGCCTTCACCATCATTATACATTCTATTTCTTTTCCCTTACAGAAACACACACACACACACGTGCACACACTCTGACAACTAAGATCACCAAGCCTTCTCCCCTCTGGAAGAATGAAGCCAGCTTCATCCCTTCTCCCTCAAGCATGAATAAAAACCTGCTAACCTTACCTGAACATCTTGAGAGCTCTACAGCTAGTCCTTTTATGCCTCAGAGAGCCTATCCAGCCTCCCTATAAATGCTGCAATGGAAGTTTATGTTCCATTTGATAGTTAAATAACCGCTGGCAGGTTATTGTCTTGTACTATGGCTAGATTTTCGCATACTCCTTCATGGATAGAGGCAGAGACTAAAGTCAGGATGAAAAATAGCAGCATGAGTGCTGTGCTCACTGTTTAGGTTTTTCTTTTTGTTACCTAAAATTTGCATTTAAAAGGACTGGAATGCAATGGAGTCCTTAAAGCGGAAATCACAAGTCCCAGTAAACATAGAAAAAAGAACAAGGCAGTGGAAGATGATGCCAGGTCCTGCACTTGGGTGACAACAACCCTATGCAGCGCTTGGGGATGTGTGGCTGGAAAGCTGGCCAGCAGAAAAAGACCTGGGGGTGCTGGTCGACAGCTGCCTGAATATGAGCCAGCAGTGTGCCCAGGTGGCCAAGAAGGCCAACAGCATCCTGGCCTCTATCAGAAATAGTGTGGTGAGCAGGACTAGGGAGTGATTGTCCCCCTGTACTCGGCACTGGTGAGGCCCCACCTCGAATGCTGTGTTCAGTTTTGGGCCCCTCACTACAAGAAGGACATTGAGGTGCTGGAGTGTAGCCAGAGAAGGGCAACAAAGCTGGTGAGGGGTCTGGAGCAGAAGTCTTATGAGGAGCGTCTGAGGGAACTGGGGTTGTTTAGCCTGGAGAAGAGGAGGCTGAGGGGAGACCTTATCACTTTCTACAACTACCTGAAAGGAGGTTGTAGTGAGGCGGGGGTTGGTCTCTTGTCCTGAGTAACAAGTGATAGGATGAGAGGAAATGGCCTCAAGTTGTGCCAGGGGAGGTTAAGATTGGGTATTAGGAGAAACGTTTTCACTGAAAGGGTTGTCAAGCATTGGAACAGGCTGCCCAGGGATGTGGTGGTATTCAAAAAATGTACATGTGGCACTTAGGGACGTGATTTAGTGGTGGACTTGGCAGTGCTAGGTTAATGGTTGGGCTCGATGATCTTAAAGGTCTTTTCCAACCTAAATGATTCTACGATTCTAAGATGTTGGATGAAAATTGCTAACTTCAGTACAGAAAAATCACAATAAAAACAAAGTTCCAAAGTCCCTGGAGTGGCACTGTGTAAATAACCTGCTAGCTTTGAAAATTATGAAATGCTGATGAAATCTTGAAAAAGTTCAGATTTAAGCAGCACTTTCTGTTGTACGTGAACATCATTAAGGATAGTAAAACAGATGATGATTAAAGGAATGGCACTGGCTTGGGGAGTATTGGATGCATTTTGTATACGGAGATAAAGGGGAACATTGGTTTGAAATGCTAATGCAAAGGTAGGAAGAACATCGTGTCCATAGAAAGAAATGCTACCTTTTTTCTCAGTGAGAGTTCAGGAAAAAAAGAGGAAGCAGGATTTTTTTCCCCACCCTGAAGAGTTTTGTTGTTTGCTGTGGTTTATTTTATTTGTTGTTGTGGGTTTTTTTTTTTTCAGTCAGGTCTATTCAATAATGATCAGAAAACTTGTGATTTGTTAAAGAAAGGAATATCTGAAAGACCACTGAATCAAAATGCCAAAGGCCTTTAAAAGGCTCAGATTACATGATACTAAGCAACCCATTTTAAACTATTTCAGTAAAGACTAGAGAAAATGAAATAGCAAAGGAACTAAATGAGCTAAACAATGTCAGCAGAACAGCAGCTGACAGGTGTAATAGACAATGTTGAAATGCCAAACAAAAGCCCAGCAATTGTAGAGATGAGCCCAACTAGTTCACAAAGGTGTACACACAAGGCAGAAAATATTTGGGTTAAAGATGGAATGACTGAGAATAAGCTCCTCCTAAGCAGGATAAAGGAAGAATGTGCAGTTTCTGAGAATACCTGACAAAAACAGGCACAAACGGTTCACAGTCTACCGTATAAAACAGACAGAACACCATCGGGGAAAGTGAAAGCAGAAATAGAAATAACTGAGATAAAATTATTTGCACAGGGAACAAGCTTGAAATGTCAAAGAGTAAAATGCCACGCTGGGGGAGAAATTCCAGGCTTGTGTAAATGTGCAGCATCAATTCGGAGAAAAAGCAAAACAGTGAAATAAGGGTGCACGGGTATACCCAGGCAACCAACTAGTTTCCGTCAAAATCTCAGGGGAAGTGCATGTGTTTGGCCTAAGTAAGGTGTATGCAACTAGAAAATCAGCTTCCCTAACAAACCTGACCCAGATCTGAGCGAGTCAGTTGCATCACACAGAATTGTGCTCGCAGGAAAGAGGTGTCTCTCAGAGACAAAAGAATATTTATAGAAGGCCTTGGAGATCACTGCAACGTGCAGACTTTTTACAGTACTAAACAATACAATACTAAAGAATTGTTCTTCTGATGTGTTTGGTAGATGTTGCCTCACGAAACTCTTTCATAGCGTGCTCTTCAGCCGTGACGTTTCAGTGCAGACACAAGGACCTGCCTTGCGATTTCCAGTCCTGGTTTCTACCTGATGCTTGCTCCTACTCTGCCTGCTTTTGCATAGAGGATCAATTCTGGCAGAAAGCCTGTGGCTACATTGACACTTTCCCCAACCCATCGTTCTCCTATCATTAGGTCTATCAGCTTCTCAATTTATCAGCTGCATTTTTATGTATCCCATGCCCACATTTTCTGCCTCCTTCGTGCTGTATTTGACTCAACCTGGGTCGCACCTACATCTCAGCGTGCAAGGACGCTCCAGAAATTCATTCTTCAGTGATTAAAATCTTCTAGCATCTGTTTTAAATTTGGTTGGACTAATTTATAGCCATTCATTTTTGCTGAAATGCTACTGTTAAAGTACCAGCATTATCATTCAGTTTTTATTAGTTTATTTTTAGGAAGACTTTGAAATTTAGTTTTGGCTGAATTTTTCTCATGGCAGAGATTCAGAGATTGTTCATGGATATCCCATAATAAATAATGCAAATGTCTGTAATACTTAGTGTAGATCTGTGCCTGGTATAGTTCTGCCTATGCTATTTCACGTTTTTTCATATCTATTTATCTAATTACCAACAGGTAGAAGAAATGTGCGATTTACACTAGACAGAAGGCCCTTAAGTAGAGCTTATGCCACTAAACTTCATGTACAGTTGGTGACAGCACATAAATCTTAGATGTTCTCTGTCATCAGCTACATTTCATATCACAGAATCACGGAATCACGGAATTTTCAGAGTTGGAAGGGACCTCTAGAGATCATCTAGTCCAACTCCCCTGCCAGAGCAGGATTGCCCAGAGCACATTGATCAAGACTGCATCCAGGCGGGTCTTGAAAATCTCCTGAGAAGGGGACTCCACAACCTCCCTGGGCAGCCTGTTCCATATCCCTCACAGACATTGTCTAAGAATTGAAATGTATTAGGAAACTAATTTGATGCACTTTTTAAACCATTTTAAGGTAGACAGGTACATTATATTCTTGGCACGGACCCTGGGAAGCAAAGGAATGAAGAGTTAGGGCAAGCAACCTACTTCCACCTTCCATACCTCTCCAAAAGGCACGTGCTTTGTGAATGTTACCTTCTGAATAAGCCGCTCAGCTTCTCCTCTTCAGTTGCCTGGGACCCCCCAATACCTGCCTCACCAGCCCACTCTGCCTCCAGGACACAGCACCAAATAGCCACACGGCCAGTCACAAACAAACCTTTAGTCCCGCTTCCCTTTTTGTCAGCTCCTTCTTTTCTTAGAAATGCGCTGGCACTGCTGCACTCCTCACTCCCTGGCACAAGCTATGATTAATGACAGTTCTTAAAAACTACAAATGCCTTTTTTGTCAGCATGGCCAACAACTAGCGTTTCATATGCTAGCAGCTTCATCAGTCTTCAGGCAGGAAACAAATCATGACACATTCCCCACAGGTCAGAATAAATGTTCCACTGCGGGACTTCTTTATCATTACTAAAAGAGAAATGCACCTATGAAGAAAGCACCCAAGATTAATTCTGAAAAATCCTTCAAAAATTCCCTTTAGTCTGCCTTTGCTCAGTGCTCCAGAACACAGGTTGTGGGAAGCAGAGAAATATGTGCCTACACTGAGTCCTTTTTTGGAAAAAAAAAAAGAAAAAAGGTTGAAAAGTTGAGATTAAACAAAAGATACATTATCTACAATATAGTTTTATTGAACCAGTAATGCTCTTTTTGGTTAGGCTGCATAAGGGTTTAAATTCTAATCCCTTGTTTGCAATTACCCATAATTGTCTTCTGACAAAAATTTCCCATGCCCGGTTCATCCAGTTGCTGAATTTTCTTCTGTTAAGTTTAAGCAAAAACAGTTTCAGCCTTTTTCATCAGGAAAGCGGGGGGAATTACTGTTTTGTTGCAATCTTATCTCCAAAGCGTCTCAAGCTTGAACAATGAGTTGAAAAATAAAAGTTCTTACTTAATTAAGTGACGAGACTTTGAAAATGTCTTGCTAGATGCATGCAGTCAGGGCATTCGTGCCACAGCCAGGGAGGATTCAAGACAATTTTCCCACCCACAAAAAGGCAGCTCATGGTTATCAGACCCTCTGTCCTGATTTGCACTGAGTTCCCCCGAGCTACTTGTGTGTGAGCATGGACTATTAGCCGAAATCTTCCACTCTTTTGCTAAGAATGTGGGTGTTTTCTTTCGAAATCATCTGGGGGAAGCTATGTTTTTGAGCTAGAGTTATTACAGTGAGAGTCATAGAATCGTGGAATGGTTTGGGTTGGAAGGGACCTTAAAGATCATCTAGTTCCAACCCCCCTGCCATGGGCAGGGACACCTCCCACTAGACCAGGTTACTCAAAGCCCCATCCAACCTGGCCTTGAACACTTCCAGGGATGAGGCATCCACAACTTCCCCGGGCAGCCTCTTCCAGTGTCTCACCACCCTCAGAGTAAAGAATTTCTTCCCAATATCTAATCTAAATCTACCCTCTTTCAGTTTAAAACCATTACCCCTCATCCTATCACTACACTCCCTGATAAATAGTCCCTCCCCATCTTTCCTGTAGGCCTCCTTAAAGTTCTGTAAGGCTGCTATAAGGTCTCCCCAGAGCCTTCTCTTCTCCAGGCTGAACAACCCCAACTCTCTCAGCCTGTCTTCATAGGAGAGGTGCTCCAGCCGTCTGATCATCTTCATGGCCCACCTCTGGACTTGTTCCAACAGGTCCTCGGGCTCTTCACAATTGCTCACATCGCCCATGGAGCTGCACCACAACATGGTCCTGTTGAGCACAAACCCACCTACCGGTGTGCGCTTAGTCACAGCGTGGCTACCCAAAAGCAGATTCAAAGGAACCCACACCATACACCACCTGACAAGCCCACTGCCAGCTGATACTCACTTCTGAGTAATGAAACACGATTGCTCAGCAACAGCTTCTGCTTTGCAAATAGATACTGGGAGCCGTCATTTAGCCAGTTATTAATCCAGTTAATGCAGGCTCTCTTCTCATTGCACTGTGCAAATTTTTTGATCAGTGTAATGAAGTACTAAATCAGCTGCCTTATAAACAGCCATATATACTATATCAACGTTGTTGTCTTTATCAGTGTAACTTGCTGTCTTCCCAACACAACTGTTTGATCTGACTAATTTCCCTAAAAATATGCTAACTTACATTAATTATAATCTTACCCTTCAGATCTTTCTCAGCTAATCTCTTAACCACTTTTCCCTTATTTTACGACTGAATCAGGCTAACTAACTTATAATTAGCAGTATCATTCTCATTCTCTTTGAATATTGATACAATATTATCACTAAGACTTGATTTTCTGGTGTTTTTCCATCATTCCAAGATTTGTTAAAAATTATTAGAGATCAGAAGTCACCTCTGCCAATTCTTTTGTGAATTTTAGGAACAAATAATTTGGGCTTGCAGATTTAACAATGTTAGCAGCTGTTACTTAACATGTCAATAGTTAGTGGTTCAGAAATTAGTTCATCAGTCTAACTTGACATACATATATCACACTGCTTTGTTCCAAATATAGTAAAGAAATTATTATTATGCCTTTTCTGCACCAATAGAGGCAATTTTATCAGCTGCATCTAGCCATGGCCAAACATTTCTGTGTTTTATTTTTATTTAGTGCTCCTGTTCTTAAATAAGTTGATATTGTCCTTAGACCTTCCAGCCAGAGGCCTCCTTCTCTGGCAGTCTTATCCTCCCGTATCAATTTCCCAAGGTTTGTGGCTCCTCATTCCATTTTTCCATTTCCATTTCCAATTTTTCCATTTGTTATAAATATTTTATTTGTTTCTAATCGTGGCTTTCCCTTAGCAACAGAAAACAGTATGGCCAATGTTCTTTTCCTTGATGGTGACTTTTGGACAGCTAATAAACCCTCCTCAAGAGCCACTGTCTTCCATTTACATTGTTCTGTGCAGATATATTTCCCCAACTGATCCTGCTTATAACTTTCTTGAGATTTGATAAATTAAAGCTTTTGAAGCTGTCCGTGTTTGGGACTTACCTGTGGTTGGCCATGCTAAATATAATCAGGCTGTGAACACTGGTCTCTTGGCAACCCCCAACTTCAATTCAGCTACTTTCATCTTTATTCCTTGTAGTGAAGTCCAAAATATTTACCTTATGCTGGCTGGCTTTTGAGTTATGTAAGTGTCATTTTACTAACTTTTCGAAGAAAGTGGTTAGGTCACCACCCCTTTGAATGCTGAAGACAAGATTAGATCTCTTTTTAAAAGATGTTCTTTGATCTAGTTCTGGAAAAACATTATCCAGCCTGCACACAGGGAGGGTCAGCCTAGGTGGATAGGTGGATAGGGAGGTGCCTTCTGGCCAGTCTGAAAATCTCTGAAAAAAAAAACAAAAAAAAGAAGCTCTATTGATGTTTAATTGGTAACTGCAAATCTTCCAGTTTCGAAATTCGCTTTAACAGTGCAGGTTTGAATTCTACCCATTGTAGAAACCTGCTTAGGTGCAACTCATAGTTTTCTAACCCTTCTAAGCTAAAGGGTTGGGCCTTTTCATATTCCTCTTATTCTTTCCTTCCACTCTGCTACCTTAGTTGCTTTTTCCTAGACAGTATTAGTTGGTCCATAGGCATTCAGGAATCTTCACTTCTGATTTATCTCTTCTTGCAGGTGCACAGCAATAGCACGAGAGGAAAAAGACACAAGTTAGCAGATAAGAAATTCTGATTATACATCAGATTTTTTGTTTTGGTTTGGGTTTGGGTTTTGTTTTTGTTTTTGTTTTGGGTTTTGTTTTTGGTTTTGTTTTGTTTTGTTTTGTTTTGTTTTGTTTTTGTTTATCTTGAGAGTGGCTAGATACTGGAAGAGATTGCCCAGAGAGGTTACAGGATCTCTTTCCCAGGAGGCATTCAAGACTTGACTGGACATATCCCTTAGCAACCTGATCTAAATAGACCTGCTGTGAAGAGGGAGGTGCCCCTAGATGATCCGCAGAGGTCCCATCCAACCTAAATTATCCATGGTTCTATGATCTACAGGCCTAAACCAACATAAATGTATCTTCCCTGTATAGTCCTGCCTCTGAAACTCTTTTTTCCTTTGTGTCTTTCTTAATCACATCATAACCAAAGGTGTTAACATTCAAGTAATTAACATTTGAGCAGGTCAATGTCGTTGATAATGTCAGTGAAATTAAAATGTCTTTTTATTAAGGCTGTTCCATTTCTTCAGGTCTTTTCCTCACCAGACTGCAACCCAATACTTCCTAAAAACAAAGTCTTTCAAAACATGTCTTCTTTCAAATGTTAGTGTGCTGTAGTACTGAAGTACTCTGATGCTGCTCATGACTTTTTGTAGGGTAAAAATAGTACGTAACAGAAATAATGCATTGAAGTAGGTGTTTGAATGGTACTACACATAGGCAGATACATCTGTCTCAATTAAAGAGGTTTTGACTATACCATTCTTGCACAATACTAGTTTTGGTATGTTGCTCCTTTAGGCCTATATAAATGAATGCACTGGGCAAAGCAGGTGGAGTGCTATAATGTATGCAGAGATTTCTGAGCTTTGAGGAGCTTGCCTTTGCAATATAAATGTAAATCTAGAATGTATAAAAAAAAAAAGTTTGTGGATTATATAATCCTTTTTGGCACGTTCTGATGGACTAAATATTTCAGAGCATTGCTAATAAACTCCACAGCTTTTCATATGAGTTTGACAGAACTGGAATGAGATAACAGAAGTACATTAAATAACCTTGAAGAATATTTCAAGATCCATTGACTGTTATATGTAATGCAATTTCAAGGTGAACTACTTTGAATTCTAGAAGTTACAGTAGTTCAAAAAGTAGAGCCTAATGATGAGAGATAACAAAATACAATGGGAACTGCAGTGTGGACCAAATAGATTTTTAGGAGACCATAACTACGCAAATAGTCCATCAAATCTCACGTAGTTATATATAATTAGAAACAACTGAGGGTTTGTTTTTCCTGGTTCATACACTGTTAGTACAGTATGTACTCACACATAGATATATAGGTGTCTAATGTCTTAAAAGGTAAGGTAAGCAAGTGTCTTACACAGAAGTGTATAATGTACTGTGAAGAACACGGGTACACATCAAGAGATAGAGACAAATATTTACCAGCAGAGAGACTATTGCTTTTATAACCTTACTGCATTTCTGAAAGGAAAAAGCCCTACACCTGTGAGCCTTTTACAAGGCTGATTACCTATTAATAAACAAACAGGCTTAAAATGCATGCATATCCTAATAAAACAGTATTTTCAACTAATCTAACTAAAATAAAGCAAGATAATGCTCAGATTAACATTACAACTGGAATAAAGTGAATTAATATATTTTTAAGATATAGTATGAAGTCAACAGCTGCACTTCAGATGAACACAAATGGGATTCAGATTGTGAAATTACCTGTCTGAGCCTTAAAAATTCATAATAATGGTAATATAACAAACATAACCTTCTTTCAGTCTCTTTGAGGCAGCTGCTAGACTTATCAAAATTGCTGTTTATTGAGCAACTTACACAATTTACCATTATTCAACATAATTGCTCTTGTTTCATTCAAAACGGCTTAAAGCCCTCTGTTTCCGATTTTGGCAAGCTAATACTCTACAAAGACAGTTTTCAACCCTCGCAATGCAAGATAATTTAAGATAGCAATTTCTACTTATTTGGATGTGTACAAGCTATCATGCACACACACTTATTCCCAGTTTCTAAAGGTTATAAAATTTACTCACCAGTAGGTGGGTTATCTCCTGGCTAGTTTGCAGAGTCTGGAGCTGTCATCTGCTTTGGATTAGCCTCAGGACAGCAGTAGTCTGCTGGTCCAAGAGGAAACTACCTGTGCTGCTTACCTTTATGGGTGGGATCCTTATTTCTCTGTAACTCTTCGAACATATTGAGGGATGTCTCATCTTTCATCTCTGAAATATGCTGTTTCCTCCCCTTTTGCTGTCCCCTTTGCCTTCAGGGGATTATCTTCAGTTTAGCCCCATGTCAAATGCTGAAAATTGAACTCTCTTGCTGGCAGTTTGCATATTGTTACCCTCTTTTAAAGAAATTATAGAAGGGTCTCAAAATATGAAGCTTTCGGGATAAGGGAGAGATCACTGCACAGCTCTTTTATCAAATCCCATATAGGATTAGAGATGAATTGATGATGAAGTCAGTTTCTCTCATTTCCTTTGGCAGCTTAGTTTTACTGATGACCTAATTCACCAATATTTTCTCTGACTTCATTGATACTCCCAGTGCACATGTCCATATTTTGTTCTCTCTCAATGATTCTTCAGTCATCCCTGCTCCTATTAGCAGCAAAGGGTTGGGGAAATAAAGTAAGTTTAGTTAGAGGAAGGTGACCCCTGGCAAAATAATTGTCTGTAGTTCCATTAATAAGAAATTTAGTTAAGCAACGAAAAACAGGGTTAGCAGAGTACAGCATAGGAAAGTATAGAAAGAGAGGTTTCAATACCCAAGGCTTCTTCAAAGGGGCTTATTTATTTCACTGCTGCTTCTAAGTGATGGCATCAAAGAGAAACTATTTCCTCTCAATACTTAAAAAACCCACAAAAGTGATTGTAAATTGTCAATTTAACCACTTACATGATTATTTCTATTTTTCAGCAGGGAGTTTAATTTATTTTAAGTTACATATAAGAAGCAAACCACTTAAGAGCAAAATCTTCTGTTTCACATGTCAGTTTTCTTTTGATAACATTTCCACACAGTGGACTTGCACTGCAGAACAGACTGCCATCATGTGCTTCCATTTTCAGGCAGTTTTCCTTTTTATTTTTATTAGGAGGACTGCCAGAATATCTTATGCTCTGGGAGGACCTGAGTTTAAAAGGATGCGCTCTCTGCTCTGGTCTCAAATGTCTTTTTTTTTTTTTTCAGTTAGCATAATGCAGAAAAAGAGGATGCGATTCTATAGGATGCATGGGCAGGAGCACTTCAGTACATCAGCATATATACAGAGTTGAGTGTTTGTCAGTTCATTGTCTGAATTTAAATTTGACATATTTAATTCCCTTGTACGTTACCATCACTTCCACATCAAAGAATCACATTTTGTTTAAACAAGTTGCTAAACCAGAAGCCATGAGAAAGAAATCCTCTCCAAATGCACTGGATACTTTAATCTTCATCTTACAAAACTCAGGCATCGTATATTAAATAAACCTTGTTCCCAGTTTAACTGGAACATCCTGTAGCACACAGTCAATTAAATAAACTTAAGGATTGAAGTTTTAAATGTAGTTTCCCCTGCCACATAGTAGCAACTGCTTCTTTCTCTGAATCAAAACTAAACAGGGTGTGCCTGAGAGGTCTAATGCAGGTTGCATTCCTGGACAACTGTTAGGACTTGCCAAAATGGGCCCTGGCACCAGCAGAATTTTAAATCTCAGTCTTTCCTGAGGGCTAGAGCGTTTTCTCAGACGCTGCTGGCCATTGCTCCTAGGAACTGCAGTAGGTACCTTCTATGAGATTTCCTTTAATCTCCAGAAGTTCTTGCCATACATTGAGATGAGAAGATGTGGGATGTTATTTTCAGCAGGCATTGGTAATCCCCAGTGACCAAAGACCTAACCAAAAGCAATGCAAGAGCTGCCCCCGGCCATAAGAGGAGTGAAAAAGTCTGTCCAGTTAGGGGTAAATACATGAAAGTTTCTAAGTACCTAAGTACTGAAAGTACCTAAGATGGCTCCTGGGCTGGACTTAGGGCAACCAAACACAGACTGAGAAACGTGAAAGCCCTTTTCAGCTATTACTTAACCTAAATTCTGTCAGTCTCCAGAGTTTCAGGTTTCCAGATGACAAAACTTGAGATGCTTAAAGAGGGCCCTAGCAAAACCCAGTCCCAGCTAAGACCCAGAAGAAAGCCTTTCCTCTCTTTGGCTTGTTTGATGGACTTGAAATAGTTGGTTGTCTCAGAACATATTTATTGAATCAAGTCTCTGCACAAAATTGGATTGCAGGTGCTTATTCCTGTTGAAATATGGTTAGAAGGATGATATCTCTCTCGGCCTATTAGATTGGGACTATTTTTACAGATGCTTAGTGGTTAGAGCCCTCATTCAGCGATAGAGAGGGTGGACTCCAATTCCCTGTCCTGCCTGTGATATCCTTGTATGCTTCCATCTCTCACATTATGGAATAGCACTGTAGACAGCTATTTCCTGGTAGACAGTAATTCTCATCGACTCCTAAACCTGTGAAGTAGAAAGAGGGAATACTGCTTTAACTGTATGATGAAAGCAGTCTCACAGAAGAGGTCATTCCTGGTCTTCTTTTCTCAGGCCCAAGCCATCGCCAATGCATTTGGCATAACAATATTTAATGCAAAACTCTTAATACAGTCCTGGGTGCAGCAATATTAAACCAGAGCTCCCATGTCTCAAATGAAGTGCTAGAAAACAGAGGTCATTCTGCTCCTTCTCCTTCTGTGACCCAGAGACTTTGTAATTCCTTTGTGCAAGGTGGAACTGGTTCAGAAGTGATTTGGTCCTACCCCAGGTCTGCCTTTAGCCTGGTACATGGAGAAGTCTGCAGTGTGAAAAAGTAAGTCAGAATCTTCCCATGAGGACCATGAACCTGGGCCTCCTGTGTCCTGAGTGAGTGGCCTGACTCCTAAAGAACAGAAAGGGGATTTGCTTGCACTCTTCTGATAGCGATGCATCCTTCTTTTTAAAGAGGTGATGAAGGTGCCTATTAGCAGAAGAAGCTTATAGACTGTGAATCCTGAGGGAAAGCAGGTACCTATTAGCACAGAATAAGAAAGCCACATCCTAGAAAGTGATCAGATTGAAGACATATTTGTGCTGTTTCTTCCCATAGACTCATGTAGGTGGCTTCTTCTTCAGTGTGCTAATTGTCAAAATTTCCATTCTGAAGCATTGCATTCTCCCCATGAACTGTGCAAACTCTGTGTTTAGCATCTCTTGTTTTCTGGATTTGGGCATGCAAAGCCTTAATTGTAATAGCAGTCTTGCTGTAGCCAGGATAGCCTCAGTGAAGCAAGATTTGCAGAGAGATGATGTTTTCTATTGGAGCAACTCATATAACAGGAAAAAGCAAGCAGGCTGTCAGGCCTTTTTCAAGCCTTTTCAAGCTCTTCCTTTTTTTTTCCATCAATATTTGGATCTAATAAATGATATTTCTCTTTCTACAAAACTTGTCTTATCAATTTATGGCAAAGAATGTATTACCACCTTTCCTAGGTTTTAAAATTTGTCCCATACAACCCATTTTGGGAATACTCCATACCAGGGTTGTTTTCATTTCTTTGAGTGAGCTGTGACTGAGGCAGTATAAGCAAGACAGTTTGGTTTCTCAATCTTTTTGTACTTTGTACCCTCAGGCCACTTAATGGAGGTTTTTGCCTTAGTGGTGCCCAGAGATTCTAGAGGGGCTATGCTGAAACCATTTCACAATCTTACCTCCAAAGCCTCAAGATACCTCCTAACAATACCTTGGGTACTTCCCTGTTGTTTATTGTAACACACCTTTGTCTGGAACTCTTAATTTTTAGTCAGTCAAGCATCATTTCTGCATCAGCATTTAATATTCCGTGGCTAATGAAGAATTTCTTTGCACCCTTTATGCTTTAACACAAAATTGAGATCCCATACAGGCCTGAGGGGGTTCTCTCATGGTAAACTGTGTTGTTCTCTTTGCCACATTTGCCATCACCCTGGATTTGGGCTTCTTGCAATTTCTCAGCGGCCTCCCTGGTGGCTACTTGAGCCTTAGGCAATGGATCACACAGTTTCTCTGGAAGCTTTCTGAGCTTCCCAAGGAAGGCAGTGCTTACTCACTTGCAGGCCACATAATTTCCTAGGACACTAAGATCCCTTCCTTCAGGGTGCCCTTTACCTTCCTCCCAGTAAAACCCAGGACCAGCTTTCTGAGAAAGCTTCTCAACAGCCTCATGTGATTCAGTACATCAGATTTGCTTGCCTTTGACCATTTTATCCCATGCTTTTCCCTCTCTGGCAAGTATCTACAAAATGTCTGCCTACCATAAGTAAAATCTGCTTATAACACTAGGCTGGTGAGTAGTACCTGTGTGTATGATAATCAAGATTTCAGCCATACACACTTTGGCCCTCTGGCAGCTTTGGGGCATCTGCTGAGCATGGGGGATGCAGTCTGAGCTGCTCACAAACTTCACACCCGTGCTGTGGGTGGCAGGCGTACATCCACATATGTTTCAGTTATTCTCTTGCACATCATCTTATCACAATGTAAGAGTCTTGCAGTATCACAAGCAGCTCCACATTGGTAAATGCACCCCTGCTGCACAGTTGTGAATTTCAGCGACACTCTGTGTGGTCCATAGCATCCTGTCCTTGCTGCTATGTACCTCCAGAGGAAGCCTCACAGAGCTAGAACCTAGGCTGCAAGGAAATATCTTTCCAGATACCTGTCAGCTCTTAGGCTTGTGCTATATTAGAAATATACACAATGTTTAGTGGGATCTCTTTCATAGAATCGTAGAATGGTTTGGGTTGGAAGGGACCTTAAAGATCATCTAGTTCCAACCCCGCTGCCATGGGCAGGGACACCTCCCACTAGACCAGGTTACTCAAAGCCCCATCCAACCTGGCCTTGAACACTTCCAGGGATGGGGCAGCCACAACTTCTCTGGGCAACCTGTTTCAGGGTCTCACCACCCTCAGAGTAAAGAATTTCTTCCCAATATCTAATCTAAATCTACCTTCTCTCAGTTTAAAACCGTTACCCCTCCTCCTGTCCTATCACTCTCTGATAAATAGTCCCTCCCCATCTTTCCTGTAGGCCTCCTTAAAGTTCTGTAAGGCTGCTATAAGGTCTCCCCAGAGCCTTCTCTTCTCCAGGCTGAACAACCCCAAATCTCTCAGCCTGTCCTCACAGCAGAGGTGCTCCAGCCCTCCAATCATCTTCGTTGCCCTCCTCTGGACCCGCTCCGACAGATCCATGTCCTTCTTATGTTGGGAGGCCCAGAGCTGGACACAGCACTCCAGGTGGGGTCTCACGAGAGCAGAGTAGAGGGGGAGAATCACCTCCCTTGGCCGGCTGGCCATGGTTCAAAGCTTCATTTCAACAAAGAATGTGTTTCCTCTTTCTGTGTATGCTAACTTGGAGATCTATTTTCAATCCTTACTTTGTATCTTCATATTGTTTCTCCCATTTCAAGGTTTCTCTTTCAGCAACAGACAAAAAAGTGGCTGAATGTTGCTGAAAAATCACTCTTAAACCTGGGCTTTCAAGTTTAGTCTGTCTTTCTGAATAATTGCTTACCTTTTCTTCATGATCTACCATCAAGTATTTTTTTCCCCTAACACTCTTGAAGAGTGTTCTCATCTCTTCTTAAAAACATTCTTATCTGCTGCTTACTCCTAATTCTGTTCTACAAAATCCCTGCCTCTCTGTGGTCGTCTTATGTTATTTTTATGTGTTTCAATTAAAGCCTGATCTAGTTTCTCTTTCCTTGCCTACGCACTGTCTCTGTCTTACTCCAAACCTTTTAGATTCTCTTCTGATTTAACCACATTGGTTTCCTATTTCAGATGCCACTCAACAAGTTTTTAAGAGAGAATCACCGGCAATACATTGCAAACTGAGCTATCAGCATCAAGTAGCTATTATTATCAATAACAGTATAGGCAAAGCTACCCTATAAATGCAAAGCAAAACTTTCACCATGAGCAAGGAACCAAATCCTACCACATCAAAAGTTACTCAGGCTCATACAAAGGGCACTACCTCCTCATCCAACTGCAACCAGCCTGGCCGGCTGGTGATTTGACTCAGATGAAAACTGAGCCCAGTAACTTTTTATGACATTCAGTATAAATGAGACTGTAGGCAGAAAGACAAAGAATATTTAGCATTTCCAATTTGGTTACTTCCAGTACAATGTTTAGGTCTCATCCATCATTACTTTTGGTGACATTTTAGAGTGGGGGTAAAATACTCCTTCATCTCTGAATATCCTAGGCACCTCTCATGTTTTTCTTGTTAACTACAAGACTAAGTTGCAAGGAAGTAAAAAAACTGAAGCCTGTAAAAGCTCCCGGGTTTCAGATTTTTGCTGAACTTGTTTGGAAAACACTTAAATTAGATCCAATTAGTTTTTAATCAATCTAGTTGAAGAAATTATTCTTTTGGCTGCTCTCACAGGAAACTTGAGTTAAAAGCAAATTATAGCTCTCTGATTGCTACAGACTGGAGAAAAAACTTCCCCTTTCTCACTCATAGAAGCCTACTTCTCTATTTTTAATCAGAGCTGTTGAGTAGTTTGTCCTGGGCAAAAAAAGACACGTGTAGAGAAACTGATTTGGGATTCAGTTCTAATAATGTTTAATAGGCAATAGATACAGGATGGATTTTTCTCACCAGACAGCTCCTTTTTGAATGCCAGGTATAAACTGTGATTCAGACGAAAAAGACTCAGGTGTGAATAATGTTTGATCTATGGCTGGCAAGCACAAGTGCAGTCATTAAGCTGGGCTTTTAAGCAGCTTACTGCATGCTCATAAGCCAACTTAAAACAAATCTTAATTGATGATAAAGTTGCAAGTTTTACTAAGCTGGCAGAATCAAAATGAGGTTGCAAGAGAAATCAAATTCCATGTAAATAAATTTGCAGTACGGGAAAAAAGTTATCCATTTATCAAAGAATTATACATACAAATAGTCAAACACACAAGCGCAACTACTTTAGTCAGTCATATAGAAAAATCAATTAGAACATGGCAAGCATGGCAGCTGTGGTAAAGGTATGATCTTAAATTTGTCTCATTTCCCATAAATGTTATGGAATCAGTCCTAATATCACTGTTCTTATATAACAATCAGTTCAGCTGTATTTTTATTGTGTCATCAGATCTTAAATTAGCTTGGTGACTTTCAGCAGCAGAGTATTGGGGAAGGACAGTTTTGTCTAATCTCACTGGAGAAACTTCAGTCCTTGCCAACGAATCTATTTCCCATTCTATTAATGTAAGACCTATTTAAGCAAATGAAAATGAATGGAATTTGCCAGGCTTATTCAAAAAGAGTTATTTCCTTCAGGCAAAATCCAAGCAAAGGTTTTCTTGAAGACCAGGGCTACATGGCAGCTCAGGGACGCAGGACACTGACGCTTGTGAGAGAATTAAATGTGCTTTTGAAAGAAGGGGGATTTCAACTTAAAAAGAGGAAGCTTCTTTTGGACAGAGGGTGCTTGCTGTAAGAAGCACATACATATTTGTGATAGGAAAGGGTTGATTTTCCATGATCTGGGCTTTCTGCGTACGGTGGAGGACAGGCACTGAGAACAGAGGAAAGAACAAACATTTCTGTTGTCGAGATCCATACTGGAGTATTTTGCTGCCTCTGAGACAGGAAGCCTGGAGAAAGAAATAAGGTACTCCCTAGTATTGTAATAATGCTTTCAATTGGTTTTGCTTTTTTATTTATCTGATAATGATTTGAGCAGTTACTGAGGCAAGCCTTTATAATACTCCTATAAACAAGTAGGAGCATACATTTGTAAAAATGTAATTGCTATTAGTAAAGTGACTCCACAGCTGCTCTCTATTTCATTTGAGTCACAGCTGCTAATCGTAGCAGCTTCACGCATATCCCTTATTCCCTGGAGCAAGCTGACCAATCTACAGCAGAATGAGCCAGAGCCCATTCTATAGTGGCACCAGCACAATTATTTCCTGAATTCCTGGAGCAGAACATTTATAATCCGAAACTGGGCAAAAGGACCAAAGTGGACCTGCAGGGTGTTTTCTGGTTATGCATGTTTTAAGAGTGGCGGTTGTAATTTCCACCAGTAGATAGGAGAATCATGTCCTTTCTTCCCAACTACTGTAAATGTGGTGGTTGAAGGGAGGCACCCAAAACCAAAAGGCAAAACCTCTTTCTTTAGCTTTGTAAATCAGTTAATGTGCCGTGAGAAGCACTGTGAGGAAATCAGTATGTGTCCCCAGAGTCATTTCTGCACTAGAACTGAGAGCAGGAGCGCTTGGCTCACTTAACTGTACTTCTGAATATCACATCTTCATTTCATAATTGAAATTAATTTATTGCAAGAAGAAGTAGCCTCTGATCAGTGATCCTCCTGTTTAAGAAGCAATATGAGGTTTGTGTCACGTGTCCAGCTGGTCTGGAAAGAGACTTAGTGAAAATAAAGAATGTAATACCTGAGGGCTGAACATATAATATATTGTACGGCTGGTAATCCTTGTTAGGTGCGTTTGGGTATAGGTTAAGAATCAACTACAGATTCATCCTTTTGTGTACGGTACATATCTTGCCATCAGAGGTGCCCTGTAAACTGCTGTTTGTGGTTAGGCCTGTACTGCATTGTGTAGCCGTACTGCCATTTCCAGGCAAAGTGTCCTGTGCAGAAGCAGGAGGCTCAGAAGAGGGACAACCTGGCAGTGGGCATTTGAATTCCCTCTTCTATGCAATGACTCTTGAGGAAACTGCAATAACTGACTGTTCTGTTAATCAGCTGGCATCTCTAAATTGTCACCTGTGTGGGAACAGGGGTGTGCTCCTTCTCTGTTTCATTGCAAAGTCAAAGTGTGATCTGGTGAGAAGTAAATCTGGCAATTGCTACTTCCCAGCTGACAAGTTTGCTTGACCAAACTTGAGGCAAGAGCGAGGGCTGGGAAAGCAGGGTAGACATCACCTGATGTGGTACTTGTGATGCAGAAGTGGTTCAACCAACTTGCCGGTTCTGTGGCCAGGTGTATCTTAGAGTGTGGAAAAATATGTCACCCTGACCTGTCCTTTAGGTGGAACTCAGAACAAACACCACAGCTAATCCCAACAAATGTCTCATTCTGGTTGATGACGTTCTTCCCCTCTGAATTTCCCCCGCAGTTTCACTTGCGTGGAGTACATGTTCGTGTCCTACGATTTGTGCTGTGGGACTGTGCGTCGTTAGGCAGTTGCTGTGCTCTCTTTCAGAGATATCCGCCCTTTAGTTGTGGATGAAGAATTCTGCTTGCAAAGGCAGTGGAATGCTCTGTGATCTTTGGACTACAGGTATTATTTAAATTATTGGTGGTGTTTAATTGTTATTAAAAGAGCAGTTTCTGGATGTTAGAGCAAAGTGATCCCAGAATCATATAGAAAGTCATAGTTCTCCTGAATATCTTAGATATAGTAAAAGGATGTTACTGAAAGAGGGGATAGTGGGAAGGAACAAAAAATGCACTCAGAAATAAAAAATTAGGGAGACAGAGTTTGGTTTCTTCTAATGTAGTAACAACATAATAAAACAGCAAGCCCAGAATTTTTAAATGTAACTTGGAGTAAAAGGTTGTTCTAAAAGAATAAGCAATAGAAAACGTTTAGCAATTGATTAAAATAGTGCCACTTTCTAACTGGAGAAACAGATAGGAAACACAAGTTGCCTGGGTAATGGTATGTTTTTAAAATATGTGGTTGTATGGCTTAGTATTTTGGGTTGGGGGCATCCTAGAATTCTCTGACCTTGCCACGTTAAGGGAATTTTCTTAAGTTGTGATTTCCTTTGATACCACTTGTTCAAATCAACCTGTGCTTACAACATGGGAGAAGGCTGTTAAATGCATTTTAGCACAATTTCATTTAGGAGTCTTTAGGATAGCTTTCAGGTCAGTGGTGAAAAGTCTTAGTCACACATGTCCAGTCTCCAGGAGGCTCATGGAGCTACTCAGTGTTGCACCGGGTGGAAATTTTAGAAAAATTCCCTACACTAGAAAAGTCAAAAGAGTAGGTTACTAGTTCAGTGGCCAGTTTTGTTTTGAATTCATCGTGAAACATGGGGGAGGAGAGTCGTCCCATAGAAGATATGTACCTGATGTAAGAAAATAAACTAACTACATGTAAGAACATGTAAGAAAGGAACATTTTGAAAGGACCTGAAGGGCAGTGAAGGAAATTAGGAGTCAAAGAGCACAGATTCGACAGTGTCTTTCAAAAGATAATGACTACATCCAAAAATGAAAACAGGAAAAAAGAGAGCAAATGAAAATCCAGGCAAGCATACCAGATACAAAGCTCTTGTTTACTCCAAGACCTTCACGCTTCACTGTGCATATTGGGTTTTCACACGCTGGATTCACATGCTGGATTGGGAGGAACAAGAGAGAGAAAGCACAAGCCAATATCAAAATAAGTCACACAGGGTTTTCTGGCAGTTGGGAAGTTGCCTCTTTTTCCTGAACATCAATCTTCGAGTTCTTCAGGGAAGGAATCTGCCTGTACTCAGCCAAGTGGGAACTGCCTCATGACTTTTCTCAGACTGGTTTGTGCCAAACCAAAGCAGCCATGAATAGGGCCAGTAAAGTGCATGTGCTCATATGGTTTCTTCTCCTTTTAGTGATTGGACTACAGAGATAGTAAATAAAGGGCTGAGTGTGACTACTGGCTGCATACTGACATAATTTCAATTAACATACTTCTCCATTTTTCATCTCTGACATCCACACGATTTGTAATTGTGAGTCATGGGGACATCTCTAGGAATGGCTGACAAAGCCTCAAAAGGCAAGACAGACACATAGTGCTAGCCTTATTTAACAAGGGAAAATGGTTACCTCCCCATGGACTGACCTTACATAATTCTGGATGTCAGAGATAATTTTTAAGCCCTGGGTCTTCAAACCACTCCCATCACATCAGTTACCACCGGCATCATGAAAAAGTGCCACTTCCACAGCTGGATGCAGCCAGCATGTGAACAGAAAAAAATGTACATCCATACACAAGGCCCAGAATGCTCTGAAGTGGAGCAGAGTGCTTATGTGCTGGGCCATGGCCATGAAGACGGCAGTTTGGTCTGCACCATTTGCCAGAAGTGGGCCATACCCTGAAGCAAAGTCTATCTTTCCTCTCTTACCTAGTCCCCTTTGACTGCTGAACAATTCCAGGACATAACCAGACTTTCAATGGCCTGCAGTGATAAAGGAGAATCGAACACAGAATTTGTACTGAATACGCAAAAGAAATGGTGTAAGTAGCCAACACAGAGACTGTGTAATTCTCCTTCCTCCCTTCAGTCTTCTGGACACTGGCTCCACGGATGTGCATTTGCTGGTTAAAGGCATCTTGTAAAAAAGGGGAAGAGAAGCTGTTTGCAGCACTGAAGTTTTAGTGGCCTGATTCATGATTCAGCAACTCTCTATAACGCAGCTCACGTAAGAGAAGCAACTTGTCACACTCAATGACCACCCTCTGCAGGAAATGTGGGTGTACACCCCTCTGCGGCCTCACAGGATCCTTCTTCACGCAGCCATCCCCAGCAACATGCCTTCTCCTGGAAGACAGCAGCCAGGAAACCATGTAGGATCTTTGAGACTTCTGTCCTCACAGCTTCAAATCCAACCCATAAAGAAAGGCAAGCAATGTTATCTGGTATTTTTGCCTGGGTTTTATTTTTCTCTCACACTCTTAATTTCAGTTCCGGTTTTGGTCTTTGCTGCTGTGAGACAGTCAATGCAAAACATGCCTAGCTATAGCAGTACACTCTCTCTACTTCACTTATGTTTCCAGTTGCTAAATTGTTTTAATTTCTACTCTTACACACTTGCACTGGATAAAAAAAAAAAAAGGGCTATCCTTTTTTCATTACTTGACTGGAAGCAAAAATTCTTATTCACAGGAGGGAAATATGATTGCTGAAAAGGAGTTTCTGTCGTTTTCAGTGGCTTGGCACAGGCAATTTTATTTAGGCAATCAGTTTTGTGGTTTAATTCAGTGGGGCCTAGCCTAGGAGGAAAACCGTTTGATAAAAGTTCACCATGTAGTAGGGTGGCTGGAGCAGAAAGAGAATGACCTCTGTCTACAACAAAGGATTCTGCACAAGCCCTCCCTTCCCTTCTGCTATGACAGGTGGATTCCAAAGAAAATTATCTATACCCTCTGAGACATTTGGGCTTCTTTCTCCCCTTTCCTAAGAAAAGGCAGGATGAGTCTGGTCTGGAAAAAATATCATTCACAGTTCTGTTCATTACAATACATACACAAAAAAAAACATGTCAGCAGACTGAGGGGAATTCTATATTAAACAGAAGAAGAGACTCTCGCTCCCAGAGACCTGGGGTAAAGGTAAAGCCCAAAGTGTACCAGCTTAAAATAAAACATGATAAAAAATGCGAAACCATCAGGAAGCTGTACTACCAGTCAGGACAGCAGACAGCAATCTCACTGTTTTTAAGTAGTATGAGAGCTGAGGAGGTTTTACATCTGCTTCAGCAACAGGATTCTTTGGAGCTGTTTAAAGGAGATTAAAGGACCTTGGCAGGGTTGGTGTGAAGACTTCTCCCAAATACATGGAATAGGCACAGGCAAAACACAAAGGCACTGCTAAAATGCAAACCAGCAACCACAGGCCAGTCAAATGCAGGTGCTGTTCTCTCACTGGTGCATGGGAATGACATTTGGCTGTTTACCAGGATTATAAGCCCTTGTTCCACATGAACCCATGCAGCCATAGAAGTGTTTTGCTTATGAGATGAGTCATAGGGTTTTTTCTTTTTTTCTAAACAGATACCAGTTTTTCTTGACCACAAATTATGGGCTGTTTAGCCTTGTCTCTTTAAACCATATAGGATTTCTCTCAGTTATCTTTTACTGTTGTGAGGAAAAGGTTCCAGTTACAAAACTGAAGGTCACACACTTCATCACTTCTGGTAGCTGACATCATCGCTCTGTCTCCCCCACCTCCTCCTTCTGTGTCACCCTTTCCTCCCCCTCTACTTTCAATTCCCCCATCTTCTTCCCCACACTGCCAGGCCAAGCATGCTCCCCATTCCTCGTTCCTCCGCACCAGGCGTCTCAGGTACTGATGCTGTCCTTTGCACTCTGGGGTCTCTGTGTTCCTCCTATGGCATACCCTGTCTGCAGTAATCTTCTGCCACATCACCTGCTCTGTAAACCAGAGATCTGTCATGGCATGCTTCTTCTTGCTAAAGGCTGTGAAGCACACAGAAGTCCTTGCACCAGTCCATGGGAAAAGGTGAGATTAACTTTCTCAGTAGTCTGTCTCTTGCTAAAACTTCTTGTTTCACCACTTCTTTGTGAGTACTGGAGAAGGTATGGGAATGTTTTCAACCTCTAACATATTTCTTACATTTTTCCTTCTTACAGCATCATGGAGGTCTGCGTATTCTTCCTTTACTCTATGATACTTCTCCCAGGTAAAAGGCGCATTTTTAATTGTAAAAACAGTTTTGATTATTATGTGTCCTGCTATGTGATACTTTCTCAACCACTAAGACGCTTATTCCTTAGTAGTAATTAATCATTTCTGTTGCTCAATCAAGGTCATATAGCCTATGTGACATGTATTTAAATTGTGTGCAGGGACTCCATAAAATATATAGTAAGTACTTTCTCTCTTCAACTTTATATCTTTAGATTACACTTATTTTATGCTGCGCTTAAATTTTCAATTTAAATCTATCTTTAAAATGTGTGTATATCACCTCTGTATATCATAGAGGAGAGCAGTATTAAACTGAAAACTGACGGTTTGATATGGGACAACTGGAGTTTTAGGCAGCCACAAAGATCATTTTGCAGTCTCATGCTCTGGAGAAGCAGTCAAAACTTTGCACCAGGAGAGAGACTGTAAATCTTCTCCTTTTGAACACAGCAGAGGTGCTTGTATCTTCTGGGACAGAGGACTGCATTTATTATTCCAAGAAAAGCCTGTCCTCTCAGCCCATCGCCACCCATAATAATGCATATATACACTCATGAAAGCGGGAGAAAAATCATCCCTTGTGTAATACAGTTCATGCTTTCTTTGCATGAAGGCATAATTGTGTTTATTGACTATTTCTGTTAACAAGATCAGCAACAGAACAGTTAAATCTGACATTTAATCTGTCATTAAACTCTAGATTAATTACAGAACAGTTAAATCTGACATTTAATTTGTCATTAAACTTTAGATTAATTCTTCAGTGAGACTGAAAGTGTTCACCTGTTTCTGACCTTCTGGTCATATATTCCCTAGGCACCAACATTTACCACACAGTGTGCACTTTACATTTTCTTCAGAACTGCAATGCTGTGTTATTTTATTAGGAGAATTAACTCAACTTTTTAAAAAGAAATTGTGCAACTCATTTGTGGCAGACTCTCATTACACTCAGGATGCCTGCATATAGGTTTTCTAAAATACAGGCACTCACAACGTCTGTGTGCTAGGCCTCCCTTGGAAAGTAAAATATAGGAAGAAAAATAAGAAGTAGTTTTATGACCTGAACTCCAAAAGACTAAGAGAGTCAGTTTGAAGAACTATGTGTCCTGTCATATCTAGTGGGAGAATTTGTGTCTAAATGCTGGCGTTTTTATTGCTGCTGTTGTTAAGTGTTGCCTCTGTGAGTGCAAATACTTGGTGTTCTTTTGTAGTTGATAGAAATCTTAATTTCTTCTCTGTCTTTGTCTAAGGTATTGCTGCCAGTGTGCATCAGGTGAAGTCATTTCTCAATCACACTGCATACCTATCCTGCTATTTCCCAAACTCTCAGAAAACTGACATAAAGGATTTAAGAGTTTTTTGGCAAAAAGGCACTGATGACGTGGTGCATGAAGTATACTATGGCCAAGAAAAACTTGATAACCTTAGTCCTAAATATATAAATCGCACCAAGATGGACATGGACAAATGGACCTTGCAATTGTTAAATGCAGGAATTGTGGACGAGGGACAGTATACATGTATTATACAGCACAGAGATAAAGGATCGCCAAAGGTCATACACACATCTGAGTGCTTACTGCACATTATTGGTAAGTAATCTCTTCTAATTGTCATCTGCCCTGGGGTTTTTTGGGGAATTCTCTGTCCCTTTCTTCAGTCCAGAAATGTGTGGTACTGCCCCCCAGCCACCGAAAATGTACCAGCACTGGAGCAGAATTTCTAAAGATGGATAAAAGCATTCTCAATAGAAAATCCTCAGCAATGAATGAAAAGTACTCAGGTGGAAGCAATCAGAAGTAGTAGAAAATGAGGCAATAATTTGCTCAATATTGCATCATTCCTGATTCCCACCCTGTCATACTTTATAGTGAAAACCATTCTGTCTTCTTCCTCTTGACTCCTGCAAGTTTTATGGCTTTTAGGACTCTGGAAAATACACTTCTTTATTTGCATCTGATGCACTACCTTCTATTAAAAGTAGCAGTAGTTATCATTGTTGGTGGTAAATTACAGTTGAAACATAACAAGATTTCTGCAAACACCCAGCTATTTTATGATCATATAAATCACAGGGAAAATAAAGAAAAGAGCAGCTCATATGTGGAGGAGTAGAAATTCATATGTTCAGTTAAAGAAGACTGAAAATATCTCTGGAGAAAAAAATGCATGCTTTGCTGAGATTCAACCTGATTTCTTGCATGGGAAAGGAAGTGAGGAAGCAATCTTTTCCTAATATTTTCTAATATTTTTAGTAATTCCTAATATATTTTCCTAATGCTTTTTAATTTTAAACTTTTCTGTTAGTAACCGTTGTCTGTATACCTGTGTTCTCCCTTCCACTATGATAGTGCTAGTCATTAATAATAGCAGCTTCTAACTTCTACTGCTGTTTTCAGGCTTCAGCATACCGCTTCAAAAGAGAACAAGCCATGTGTAACAGCAGTCAAAAACAGAGTACCAGGACATCTGAGCTTATGTAGCTTTGTGCTACCAGCAAGCGTTCCCTCAATCCACAGACAGAAAACCTAGATTGTTAATTTTGATTCTCCCAGAATCTACTTGACAAGTATTTTCAGCAAAGCTTTAGAACTCAGAAACTCATAATGTGCACTTAGTATCAAGGCCTCCAATTTAGGAGATGCTTAGCATTAACTTTTCAGTTAAATCAAGGAGTTAAATCAGTTATCAGCTCAGCCAACATCTGAGCAACAAATTATAGAAGTCTCATACTTAGGCACTAAAACTCTCGCAGTCCTTCTAAGGTTTAACTTAGGAACACTGTTTCAAACTATTTGTTGCTGTATTCCTTCCAAATGACTCTTTGTTCAATAAGCTCCCAAAGGAAGGAGCAGTATAAAATCATATTTTTTAAAAAAAACCCTTAAAAATAATTAAAAGAAAAATACAAATGTTGAAATGTACTTGTGCTTACCTACTGTTTCTTAATTAGTATCTCGTATCATACGTGGAGGGTTTTTTGTAGTATGGTGTGTGACACTTAAAATGGACATAAGAAATATTGAGTGCCGTACAAGAATGACAGGGCAGTCATACAAAGCTATCTAGATCCCTTGCTGACCAAGCCCATTCAGAAATACTGAGGTACCTTCTAATACAGTTTACAGGTGTTATTTATATGTATTACATTAGGAAAATATATAGATAGATATATATGTGTTATATGTATTATGTACAGCCAGGATGATTTATATAAGAACAATGAACACAGGTCATTCTCCAGAAAGAAGGGAGGGCTTCACAATGGAAAGCTTTGGCTCTTAAAACAGGCAAGGAAGGGACCACGGTGACAAGCAGCTTAACTGGAAATTCTGCTGCCATAGCATGGCTCTAGTGCTTCCTTTGGATGGATCAGTAAGGGAAGTAGGTGAGACTAGGGAACCTATTTCAAAATACGAGCTATTCAAAGAGTTGGGGGTGAAACTGGTATCACAATAGAGACTTAAAAGTTTGTATCCTCATTTTAAATGGGATGTTGAAAAACTTTAAAGCATGAAGAAAAGCTCTACTACAGTTATCTGAAGAGTGGAAAAGATACAGTCCAACTGGAGACATTAAAAGATCAGTCTGATTACCTTATAATGCAGAAGACAGAAGAGTCTTGTTTTCAGAGTGTGGGAATCTGAAATACACATAAAATACTGGATATTAAAAAAAGGCTAATTAATTCAGTGAAGATATAAAAACAGTCAGTGGCTGGAAGCAAGTGAGAAGCAAGGCACATTGTCGGTTTAGAAAACAGGACAAAACCAGGTAAGGTGATTAAGCCATTGAGAAAAATATCAAGGGCTTGATAGATCTGCTGTCTCCTGAGGCATTTAAATCTAAGCCCATAGCCTTTTTGGAAGACATGTTATGTTTAAATACAAAAGACTTCCTGAAACACGCTTTTCTGTTTACAATACAAAGCTCACATATACGTAGCCCACACCCTGCATGCAACCAACATCACTTTTCAGTAAATTGGGGTTCCAGAAGTTAAAAAACAGAAGTGCTTTGATCAGGGTATATTCCACTATTTCCACTTGTTTACTGTCAATAAGATTGTAACTCTTAAATCACGTGATGATTTGGCAAGTTTCACAGCCATAGATTACATTCCTGCCCTCCTTATAAAATGCCAAGGAGAGAATAAATACTCCAGACCAGAAGCTGGTGTGAGCAGTCAGCTAAGTGAGTCAGACCTTGACGAGAAAGAGGAAGCTTAAGATTTCCTGAGGGAAAACTTAACTAAATTTTGGGATGTAAAAAAGGTGGGGCTTTTCCCATTTTGAATTCACAGCCATGGACTCTGTTGGGTATTTAAGTGACTAAGCAAAATCCTTCTTTCTGTGTGTTGGCATACAGCAAATAAAAGCAACATCATATTTCTTCATCCATCCATATTAAGAATTCTCTGGGGCAAGGATTAGAGCCTGGATCCAACACATTGAGTGTGTGTGTAGAAGTCAGACACTCTTAGACTCATATTTTTCTAACAATCCTTTTCCCCTTCTCCAATATTTCTCCATATTGTCTGTAGTCCTATTGGCACTGAAATAATGAATTATTTTTAATGAAGTCTTGAGTTTATTTCTTGGGTTTTGTCGCTGGTTTGGTTTGTTGGTTTTTTTAATTGCTGTATGCCAATGTGCAGTCAGTATTATGTCTACATTCTTTCCTTCTCCTTTTCCATTATAGTCTACTATTTCTATTATGATCTTTTAACCAAACAAATCCCGGTTGAGAATATAATTTAATAAAGAGTATTGGTTAAAAGCTTCCATTTATCATTCATATTTTATGTTTAAATAATTCTTTCCAATTCTGTTTCACTATTTCTTGCCTGGTAAACTTGACTCTCTAAAGCAACGGGTATGTTTTTCATTGAATAGGATGTGTATCCAACGACACAAAGTAAAAGAACTTGTACTATAGTCACTTCCACACAAAAAGCCAAGCTAATGGAGGTGTACTATCAAGTTAAGAAGTGAATTACTTTATATGCTTCAAAATGATTACTCATAATGCTGACAGACACCAAGGATATTTCTACCTATGACAGCACTAGACCACCAACTTACCCCATCTGATGTACCACAGATGATTTCTTTCTCTACGTTTCACAGTTAGAAATTTGTGGTTTTCCCCTTACCTAATCAGGCGGTCAACAGTAGGCAGCACCGTGTTCCATTCCTATTTTGTGTGTAAGCACTGACCCGCAAGCAAGCCAGGTTTGATTATTCTGAGGTGTCAATGAATCTAAAGGAGATGGGAGAGACAGAGGCCCATTGTCTGGGTGATTAGACTTACATCCTTGAAACACCCTGAGGACAAGGAGCTGCAAGTCTGCATATACACCAAAAACATAACAAACCCTTCTTGGGACTCCCATTGTTTTCCTGGGAAATTTGTTTAGCCTTGCTTTTGCCTGAAAAATTGCAAATAATTGGCAGGAACTGTCACGGGATGTGGTATGTCTGACTCATGATGCTTTCTCTTTGGTCTATTTCAGCCAACTACAGTCAACCTGAGATAGCATGGCTGCACACTAGGGAACTAAAGCCCAATGAATACTTGAATCTTTCCTGTTCTTCCAGCGGAGGTTATCCAGAGCCCAGGCAGATGACTTGGCTAATTTCACACGGAAACACAACACACAGCCTTATGCATCACATGGATGTCTCACAGGATGCTGTAACAAAGCTATACAATGTTACTAGCAAGCTGAATATCACTGTTCCTAGGAACACCCTCATTAATATCAGCTGCTTGCTTCACCTTGGAGAGCAGCTGGGGAGCCTTGTCTCAGTGCCACTAGTCATAGGTGAGTCTCCATCCGCCCGTTCTGATCTTTGCAAGGGTAGGAGCAGGGCACATTGCAGTAGAGCTGATCACAGCAGCATAGTCAAGGCAGGGTATGTTCTCCATCCTGTTCACCAACAGGCATGGCCACCAAATTCCCTCTCCTTTCCATGTGGGAAGTCTTATTACAGCAAGGAGAGGGCTCAGAGAAGGAAGACTACTGCTACGCAATTCAGAACACAGCCCTGTTCATCTTCTCCCTAGATGCTGCTGCAGCAGCATCAAAGCAACCTGGATGTCTGGATTAGGTGGCAACCAGTCTCAGGAGGTGACATTTAGCTGTTAAGAGAGGTTGCCGCTTCACAGAATCAGAGAACTGTTGAGGTTGGAAGAGGCATTTGGAGATCACCTAGTTCAACCACTCTGCTCAAAACAGGGTCAACGGGTAGTGCAGGGCCTTACCCGGTTGAGTTTTAAATGTCTCCCAGGATGGAGACTCCCCAACCTCTCTCAGCAAACTGTGCCAGTGTTTGACCACCCTGACAGTAAAAAAGCTTTTTTTCTGATGTTTAGGTGCTTGAGCTGCTATTCTTAATCATTCCCTAGAGAGAGGCAGAAGGATAAACAGAAGAATCCCTTGGACCAGATTCGGCTCACAAACTGCCAAATAGACTGTTCTGAGTTTAAGAGTAAAGGCCATGAAACTTTGATTAGTCTTAGAAGCATTCCTGGTAGTTTTCATAACATTTGGCAGAATGAAGTGCACATTCCAAAATGATTGTTTCCGGATTTTTTTTTTTCTCTGGGATTGTCTGTTTTCAGACACTTCTTGCAAGAAGCAGCTGGGGACCCAAGTTCCAATAAGACCTTGTTGCTGGATTATCTCAGGGTTCCACATGACTGATCCTTTCTTTAAACTAAAGCTGTATTTTATTTATCTCCTGGGACAGGAAAACATCCTGTGACATATTTTTGTTCATAAGCTACAGGACAAGTGCATTAAAATAAAGACAATTCCCACATGGCTTGCACATACCTCCTTTAGAAAATGTTGAAGATGGAGAGCTGTGCTTCAACTGACGGGAACAGGGAACCAAGAGGGAATGGTAGCATTGCAGGAAAGCCTACCAGGGTACTACAGGCATGCACTTCACTACTGCAAGATGTAAAAGAAGCTTGCCACTCATTCTGAAAAAAGTTCCACAGTGCAGTTTTCTTCATATAAATTTAGCTAAAGGGTTAAGTCTTCAATGCTAGATATGACAAACTACCTCTGATGTCCTTAAATTCTAGGATTTTCAAATAATAGTAAAATACAATACAGAAGTCTTCTGAGGTTTGCACAGCTCTACATGTTGCTCATGAGTGTTAACATGGCTATATTGGCTATATTATCTATAATGCTCCATCCTCCTCTTCTCTATTCAATTCTTCTCTCCTCCCTGGCTTTATGAAAGTAACCACCTGATAAGCAGTGATGGTGGGTAAGAACCTAGGAACCCCACATAAACAAAAGCTTTGTTTGGTGATAACTGAAGCTCTGTCAGTTGCTAACCCTAGCAACTGAAACCTCAAAAGCACAATAACCAGAAATAGAGGGAAACTCCTTTGCATTCCCTGCTACTTTCACATCCCTTACAGCCTTTCATTAGGCTTTGACCATCATTTCCAACAGATACCAAGTGGTAACATATCCCAGGTTCTTCAAACTTGCACAGTAGCAGTAGCACAGTTGCAGCCTTGTAGGCTCTTGGATTAATCAAGTTGCTGATCTCTTACATGTTGCCCAAACTTCAGAAAGAGTACTTTGCCTTACTGTTGTTGAAGTGGCCATTAAGAATTGGTAGTTGTGCTAGTTGTTGGAAATGGAAATAAAGCAATGTGGATAGTGATTTATTGACATTATTAAAGCACTGTAAAAGCAAGGGATGATGAGGGCATTTCCCTAAACTTCTAATTCACATAACTTTGGGATAGATTGTTTAAGTTAATTGTCACCAAATTAAATCTTTGATCTGTGTATCTCCCCTGTTTTCTTATTCAGAGATACAGGGGGAAGAAATGGAGCAAGTGAAGATAAATTTCTTTGGCCCACTTATAGCTGTCATTATACTGATCACGCTTCTTCTGGGTTTTGCGATATTGAAGAAGAACAGAAATAGCTTATCTACCAGCCAGAGTAAGTTATTACTTCTCATTCAGCTCTACTGTCCCTCAAGTCTCAGGCTTCACACTTGATAATCATCCCTTTATCCATGTTCAAGCTGCTGACAGAAAGTTAGGTTTCATGCTGGACTTAAACTAAACTTCCTTGGACAATTTAGTTCCTGCAACAACCTAGTTCATCCAGCAGTAAGACAAAACACCTTTCTCCTCTCTTGTCCTGGGATCCACCTCTCCCTCTTCTTTGTGCTCTGTGAGACTGCTAGAGCACCAGCTTACCACTTTTTCCTGCAGTTTCATCTTTCTTTTTTTTTTTTTTTTGTGGTTTATTGGTAGATTTGGCTCCTAAGATCATTAAACTGTATAAATCTTTCTTGTCCATCACCATTTATAAGAAATTTGGAGCTGGGGGAGGGATGAGATGAGGCTTCCGTCAAGTGCAAGTATCTTTGTCATCACAGAGCTGAAGGATCCAAGGCATTGTTCCACCACAGGCTGCTCCACACTGGACTGGAAGAGTCATCTTGTACTAGGAACAGAATTTGACCTTTGCTTTGCATTTCTCTATTTTGTTCCAAGACTAGGCCTCACCAGCCCAGGGTTTATTCTGCATTGAAAGGATCCTCACACTGACATCAGAGTCTATCCTTCCCTGTAGCAAGAGGGAAATGCATTCCTTACAGTCAGTCCTGTTTCCTCACTAAGCCAAGGGTCCTGAGCCCCACCTCATTCTTTCTCCAAACCCTAAGATAACTGGACATTTACTATCAACTCTTTTCCAGGTCTTATTTCTCATGTTTCTGTAAATCACATATTCATCTGTTTTAGGTGTCAGTCTAGCAGTCTAGAAGCTATCGAGCTTGAAACCAAGGCCATCAGCCACACTGCCGACTGGGAGCCATCTCTGCACATAGCATGGCCTGAGGTCCCGTATTCTTAGATGCTCTGCCAGACAAGGATCCTCCCCAGATACCCCACAGAACAACATGCGACATTTTTGTCTGATGGCTGAAATCCACTGTCCAGTGTTCTCTGCTTTGATTTTTGCTCCAGAGTGGTAGTAAATACGATGCTCTGCCTTTCTGCATTACTATAATTTTGCTGTATTTTTCATTACACACTGTGACATTGTAAAATCCTGAGACTCAATGAAGAAAGCAGAGCTGTGTGGGTTACAGAAGGGAATGTCTCAGAAATAGAAAGAGTTAGGCCACAATCTGTGAATCATAACCACCACTGGAAACATGATCAGAGGCAGACTATTAATCATGAGCCATAAACACTTTTGGCAGAGCCAGTGTGGCTTTGTACCAGTAACTTTCTTGTAGAGCTCCACAGCAGAAAGAGGAACTTCAGGGCACTTCCCCACTTTCTGAGAAAAGTCGTGCAATTCCTATCAGGCATTTGAAACTAGAAATCACCTGAAGTGAAGACTTGCTTTAAACGTAATTTCGGGTTATCTTTTTTTTTTTTTTTTACTACCATCCAAGCTCAATATGCCCGGACAGTTAGTACCTCCACACTTTGTTCCTCTGTATTCTGACCAGATGCTGTACTAGTTGTTCAGGTGGATGCAGGGATAGAAAATGAAAGCATGAGATATCATTCATATGTACATAAATATAAATATACAAAATTAAGCAAAGCAGATAATGAAAAAATATTATAGAAGTAGGTCATGTTTTAATTTGGTTGACTGTGTTCTCCTTTTCTTAATTTTGCTTCAAACCTTGAAGATAGAGCAATCCATACACTATGGTATGCTCAACTATAGGAAGTAGTTTTACCTTCAGAAAGATTCTCTATGTCACTCAAAATGTGCCAGTTCTCCAGTCTTGAACGATCTCTGCACATTATGTTCTTCAACAGCATTGACATCTTTCAGGAGGAAGAATGCAGCAGAATTGAGACAAAAATTGAGACAAAATTCTTCTGAGGTCTCGATTGTGTTTGTAGGTCTGACATTTTCAGGAGGAGCAGGGACATTAGCACCACATTCTCAAGACAATTTTCAGCTCAGAGTTGCATTCTGGGGACATAAATTCTCTACAGTTTCTGCTGGGTATAAATATTCTGTTCTGTTAAATAATGTTGTGAGTTGCTAGATTCCACCACAATTTTTACTCCATTTTCAAGTGTGTGAGAGAATGTGCATGTCCTTTTGAGTTAGCTAAACCATTTGGGAGTCAGTTTATTAAGCTATTACACTAACATTCCAAATATTTTCATTCAGATTAATATCACTCAAATTTTATTAAAAATTAAAGGTTTTATTTTTATGCAAAAGTTTATATTTGCTAGCAAACTTATTTAATGACTTATTAAAATATATGTCTTTTTCTGTGTTGGTGTTTTATTCTTCTGCCACTAAAGCAGTGCATTGGTAAATACCCACATTTGGTGTTGTTGGGGAGGAAACACTTCCAGAATTATTTCTTGGAAGCAAATGAATAAAAAAGGTATTGCTACAATGACCAAGAATGGCACAACTGAAAGTTTCATATGTTCGTTTATGGAGCTGGATATATGAGCACAACTCTGTGTATGCATACCTCCTTGATTCACGCACGTACACATACAGTCTCAGCACATATACAACTCCCAGTCTCAGAACTCTGTTACTAATCCCTAAATCCTGATGTGCTGCTTATCTGGTCAGCTTTATGCACTGAGGAAAAAAAAAAAAAAAACCATTACCAACCATTCATGTTTGTCCATAGAAGAAAAACAATAGCCAGTTTCTCCACAATGGATAAGGTATCTGGAAATCTTTGCTAGGACTCAAGATACCTTCTCTAGCACATTCACTTAACACCCAAAAAGTATTCCTAGCACTTGGAAATTCAACAGTTTTTGCAACATGTCTTAGTACCTCTAAGTGGGCTTTTCACCCTAACACACTGTCTACTATCACTATCAGCAGCTGTAACTAGAGGAAAAAATCACATGGTGGGTTAGGTTTATCTTTCCATGACTCCCATCCTTAATTTGTTCTTAATTAGTGAAGTTGTTTCTTTTCCCCCTTTGCCATCCGTCTACTTTAGGCTGCCAACCTCCTTCTACTATGTGATCAATTTCTCTATCTCCTCTTTTCTTGCTGTTAAAATGAACTCTAATTCCCACCTGCATCTAAAGACAGTTAACAGGAAAAAAGCAGATGGGCTACAGGGAAAATCTTAGTTTGTCTCTATCTGTTCAAAGGCATTAATCCTCTGCGTTAGCAGATGTAATGAGCACAGTAGCAAGGCATGAGAAAAAGGTAGCTGGCATTTTTGTCCTCCATACAAATACATTCAGATTTCCAGGCTATCTCCTCACCCACTTTGTAGTTTTTTCTTCGACAGCATGCTTTCTGTCATTTACTGCCTCTATAAACATAGCAAGCAAACAAATGAGCATACGCCCACTACATACCACAGCATGTAACAGCTTCACTTAAAAACACCATTCCTTTATTTTTAGGCGTAATGTTATGAATTTCAGAAAATGCTAGCAAAGAAATGGAAATGGTGTGTTAAACCAGTATCTAATGCCCTAAGGTAAAATCCTGTCATCGGACTCACAGTTGTGATAGATTGCTTCAGGTTCACTGATTAACCAGCACTGAATCACAGAACGTTTGAGGTTAGAATGGACCTGGGGAGATTGCCCAGTTCAACCCCCCTGCTCAAGCAGGGTCCCCTGTAGCAAGTTGCCCAGGTCCATGTCCAGACAGCTTCTGAATATCTCCAAGGAGGGAGACTCTATGACCTATCTAAGCTACCTGCTCCAGGGCTTGGTCACCCTTCACAGTAAAAAAGGGCTTCCTTGTGTTCAGAGGGAACCTCCTGGGTTTCAGTTTGTGCCCATTGCCCTTGGTCCTGTCACTGGGCACCACTGGAAAGAGCCTGACTGAGTCTTTTTCACACCCTCCATTCAGGCATTTATACACACTGATGAGATCTCCCTGAAGCTTCTCTTCTCCAGGCTGAACAGTCCCAGCTCACTCAGCCTTCCCTCAGATGAGCGATGCTCCAGCCCCTTAATCATCTTTGTGGTCCTTTGCTGTACTCTCTTCAGTATGTTGACGCCTCTCCTGAACTGGACACAGGAGTCCAGGTGTGGCCTCACCAGTGCTGAGTAGAGGGGAAGGATCACCTCCCTCAGCCTGCTGGCAATGCTTTCCCTGATGCAGCCCAGATACTGTTGGCTTTCTTTGCCACGAGGGCGCACTGCTGCCTCATCTTCAACTTTTCCACTGGGCCATCCATGTCCTTTTCTGCAAAGCTGCTTTTCAGATGGTTTGCCCCAGCCTGTACTGGTGCATAGGGTTATTCCTCCCAAGCTGCAGGACTTAGAATTTCCCTTTGTTGAGGTCCCTCTCTGCCCATTTCTCCATCCTCTTGAGATCCCTTTGGATGGCAGCACAACGCTCTGGTGTGCTGCTCCTCCCAGTTTTTTATCATCTTTAAACTTGCTGAGGGTACACTTGCTCCCATCATCCAGGTCATTAGTGAAGAGGAAAGTCGATAAGTTTTACTGTGGATTTCTTAATGTTGCAGTGCTACTGCAACAAGCAATACTTTCCTATGGTTAAGAGGTGAGGGGACAGTGAAGTGTTGCATTTCCAGAATATTCCCCAGTCACTTCTGAAGAGATTGTCATTCATAAACCATCTCATGGCAATTGTCCCTTAGTGGACTTTTCCCCCTTCAGGTGAATTATTTGCTACTGGAGTTTACATTTGACCACAGAAATATGGCAATTCTATTAAAGAAATCTAGTTCTTACGTGTATTACCTTTAAGTTTTGGGTTCAAACTCTCTTTCTCCCTCCTTTCCAAACTCAGAAGGAAAAAAGAAAAAAAATTGGATACGAAATATTTATCTACACTGGAATGCTGGGCTGTCATAATTCATAACTGGTCTTTCTTCACTTTCCCATCTTTTGCACTGGGAGGACCAAAATGATGGGGCAGGGAAGTGTCTAAGGAAGACATGTTTTCTGATCTCAGGATGGGCTACCAGAAGGTTCTCAAGAGAAAATATACAATTAGGCAGGAAAGCTGATGAAAGAAGAGAAAGAGGGGGGGAGATGGATGAGGGCTGAGAAAGTACAAGGAAAAGAGTGACACACCAGGCTGGCTTGCAACAGGAAGTGCACATGCATCAAGTGCAGAGCCTAGGCACAAGCGCCTGCTTCACAGACCCCAGGAAATAAAAAGTTCTGGCAGCTGTCTGCCTGTTGTCTTCTGGGGAAGGCTACTCTCCAACCAGCAGCAGTGCCCCTAGCAAGGACAGCTTCTGCACAGAAGTCCTGAAATCTAGAATATTCTCACAGACCTTGGCTTGCCCTACCTCCTTACACATTTGTGAATTTTACAGCAGATATGCAAGATCAAGTTTTCCTGCACTTGGTGTGTGCTTGATGCTGAGACCTGCATACCTTTTGTTAATATAGCTCTTAAAAACTCATGAGAATCATAAAAAATATGCCTAGCCACCCATTCCTGATATGCAGTGCTTATTATTTCAGAAGGACGTAGACCTCGGAAAAAAATCAAAAGATGAAGTGAGAGTAGCTCAAATTGCAGTTACACATACACATGCACAACCGATGAACTATGTGTATTGCCCACCCTCTTCTGAAACATACACTTTAAATCAAAAGTATAACTAGTTTGTTTTGGAATAATTTTCTAAAGCTTTCATCAGCCTAGTTCTATTGCTGTTAGCATGAGAAACTTTTCATTTTTCGGAGTGTTCAAAACTGAGAAACTGTGTACCATCTCAACAACTTTCTTTTACACCCTTTTTCATCTTTTCCCTCCCTCTCTCCTACAAATATTACAGAATCCACAATCGCAGAGCGACTTTTCTCAAGGGACTCAAGACACATCAAGAGAACAGCTTTCACTTGCCTTTCAGTTTGCCAGAACTACAGTCTGTTTCACAGCTGAGGGCTAATGCGATCCCTGCAGGCATGAAAATGGGACTATGACACAGAAGCAGAGGAGAGATCTTAACTTCTTTACCTTGCACTGTTAAATGCACTACTGTATCCAGAACTGTAAGTCATATTTCAAAAAGATGTTGAAATATTAGAAATAGAAAAGAAGTGATAAAAAGTGAGTAAGGCTCTAGAAAGCAAGTTTACAATGTGAGGTTTATGGAGTTCAACCTATGCAGATGATGGAGAAAACTGAGAAAGGATCTGATGAATCTGTCTAGCACTCCAACATTTGGAATGACTGGATAGATAAGGAAGATATGAGAGATCCTTCCTACCAAGTGACTCTTGCACTGGGGAGCCCAGAATTGGACACAGGACTCCAGGTGTGGCCTCACCAGTGCTGAGTAGACAGGAAGGATCACCTCCCTTGACCTGTTGGCAACACTCCTCCTAATGCAGCCCAGGATACCATTAGCTGCCTTTGCCACGAAGACACATTCCTGGCTCACGTTCAGCTTGGTGTCCACCAGGACCCCCATTTTTTTTCTGCAAAGCTGCTTTCCAGCTTGTCAGCTCCCTGCATGTGCTGCTGCATGGAAAGGAGACAAAGTTGAGTTAAAAGAGGCAGAGTAAGCAGGTTTCTGGAATGTATCTGAAAGAGACAGCATATAATAAATGTTTGTACTGTGGAATAGAAAGGGATGGATTTAAAAAAATATCACATGCAAAAAAAATTATGACACCTAGCAAGAGACTCTGCGTGGGAATAAAAGCCAAGAAAAACCCAAGGAAAGAAAAGAAGATGCTCACTAGCATATTCCCTCATCACTAGATAACTTCATGAGAGAATTATCAGTACTCACACCTTCCACTGCTCAAGTTGCCTAAGGCAGCGCAGCTTATTGTGAATAAGGTAGAAATCAAGCTTTTCCCATCAGATCAGACATCCTGAAGAAAAGGACTCAAAAACTCTGAAATCTTTCTTCAGAGATTTTTCTTTCTATGTCTGGGATATTGTACAAGATCCACCCTCCAACTGCTGTTTGGAGAGTGTCTCAGATGAGGTTTGGTCAGACTGGATTGGCTGAAACTGGCAGAATTATGCTGATGGATAACAACAGATCACATGGCCAGTCAACTTTGTCCAGATGTATTGGAAAAGATAATTTAAAATAATTAACCTCTCAATAACAGCTAATTTCTTCTTCTGGTTTAGTTCAACTACAGTGAGAGCTGGCTATTATACTTAAAAGGTAAAGGTATTTCTTAACATCTTTGAACTCATGGGGAAAAAGGTTAGAAGTGCTCAGGAGTGAAAACTATATTGCAGACCTAAGCATTTATAGAAATTCAATTAGACTATAAGCACTAGGAAAGTTTTTTTTAATTGAGTCAGTAGTTGAGTCCTTCAATATTATGTATGCACCCAAAGCAGAAAATGTATAAAAACAACTGCAGTACAGAACAGAAGTAGGTTTTAGCAAGCAAAATACCAAAATGCTCTATCAGCATAACACATTGACACATCAAAACCCAGCTTCTCCTAAAGTAATGCAAAGCAGCTGTTTGATGCCAGAAACCAGACTTAGGAACCATGGCACATACTTATCTTCTTCTATCAGATTTTACCACTCCTTAGCTTCCTCTCATTGGCTAAAAGTGAGCGGAAAACTGGATTCAAGGGTATCACATCCCAGCCATTCATCTGCAGGTGAATTTCGGGAGACTGACTGTAACGAGCCTTGCTAAAACCCAACGTGAACACCTGCAGCAGCAGTACAACCCTGAGGAACATGTAGTCATGTCTTATAATGGCAGTCCCCACTCAGGCCACTGGGCTGGGCTCTTTATTTCCTCTTTCTTCTCCTTCCCTTTCCTGCAACGCTTGACCAGCAGCGTCGACAGGCTCCCGAGCAAACCCAGCGGTCTCCTCGGGCCCACCATGCCCTCCCCTGAGGCAGGCAGCACCTCCAGGTGGCCCGAGCCACGGCCTTTGCTGAGGGAAAGGCCGCCTGCGCTNCCCGCCCGCGGCGGCGGCGGCGGCGGTGGCGGCGGTGGCGGCTCCCCTCAGCGCACCCCGGCAGGGGGAGAGGCCCGGCTGCCCTGACAGGGCGAGTCTGCGGAGATGCGGCGGTCAGAGGGCGTTCGTGGAGAGTTCACAGGCTGGAAGGGGCGGCAGGAGGTCTCCGGTCTACCCTTCAGCGCCGAACGGGGTCGGCTGTTGAGGAGGCTTTGCCCGGTCAGGTCTTGGAAACCTCCAAGGAGGGAAACTGCACAGCCTCACAGGGGGTACTTGGTCTACTTGCTTGACTGTCCTCGCAGAGAAAAAAATTGCCCTTACACCCAGTCTGAACTGCTCTTCTTTCAGTTTCTGTCACCTCTCGTCCTCCTTCCATGCACCACGGTGGAGAGCCTGGCTCCATCTTCTCAATAACCTCCTTGTAGGTGTTGGAAAGACGCAACTCGGCATCTCTTCTCCAGGCCAAACAAAGGGAGCTCCCTCGGCCCCTCCTCACAGTGCAAGTGCTCCAGCCCCATCACCACCTGGACGGTCTTCCACCAAACTTTACACCAAACAATTTATCCGCATCTTTCTTGCATTGGGGAACCCGGGACTGTATGCACTATTCTAGATGTGGTCTAAGAAGTGCTGAGTAAAACCATATAGCGTCCCTCCCCTCACTCGATCTGCTGGCAATGCAGCTGTCAATACAGCCCCAGATACTATCAGCCTTGTTTGCTGCCAAGGCACTCTTCTGTCATGAGCTACATGGACAGAAATCATCTCACCAGCATCTTCCTCCCTACTGATGGGACTCTTCATCTTTTCCCCAGCAGCAGCTAGCACTTTTGGAAATGAGGTATTGAAAATCTACATGTTCACTCTGCTGGTCTTTAATGTTGTGTTGTAGTTTTCTTGTCATTTCTCCTCCTCTTCTCAGGCCTGGGTCATGACCAATCCCAGAAGTCTACCCCACGCTCAACAAATTCTTTGCAATTTGTTCTGCTCACATTTGGGGAACTTCTCATGTAAGAGTAGAAAGTAGCCAGAAGATACAGAGAAAAGGAGGTTTATCCACATGAACAGAACTGTAAGGCAGTCCGGGCAGAAAAGAAGCCATGGGACAAGAAGAAAGGTTTAGAAAAGTGGGGAAATTAATTATAAGGTGTGTTTGAAAGTGAAAAGATATTCAGACAACAGAATACAACAGGGAAAATGGAATTCACACAGACTGTTGAGCATCTGGACACATCAGAGACAGGGACAGAGACTTTCTAAGGGGAGAAGTTCCTTTTTCATAAAATTTATAAACTCTGCAGGTGAAAATTGCAGTTGATAGAAAGCAGTTTTCCTCTCAGGGAAAATGTTAATAATTTAAAGTATACTCTTACTCTTAAAAGGGAAATAATGAAAAAAAGTATTTGTAAAAACTGAAAAAAAATCTATTCAAAGCATTTAATTTCAACAGAGTCCGTACTATACAATCCAAACAAAGTAAAGATCACAATGAGAACATATAAAAATCAAAATAATCCTTTCTGAGTTTTAATTATTCCCCCCCCCCAACTTCCAAAGACAATCTTTGCAAATTGCTTTCAGCATTTTCAGGAGGAATAAAAAAATCTGTTGAAATTTCTTTTTAATACTTAAGGGCTTCTCTGCACAGAATTTTCTTTATAGGCTGATTTCAACTCATATAATGTCATGTTTTAACCCTAGCCAGCATGTAGGACCATGCAGCCACTTGCTCCCTTCCCCCACCCCCAGAAGGGTAGGGAGAAGAGAGGAAAGGGGGAAAAAAAAATCCCTTGTGGGTTGAGATAAAGACAGTTTAATAGAACAATAATGGAAAAGGAAAATAATAACAACAACAATAATAATAGTAGTAAAAGAATATACAAGTCACCCTCACCACCCGGTGAATTGGTTGCTTAGCCCAACCTGAGCACTGATCATGGATTCCTGCCCCCCCCGGCCAACTCCCATTTATATACTGAGCATGACGTCTATGGCATGGACTATTCCATTGACCATTCCATTGTTCTGTCTATGCTCTTTCTCAGCTTCTATGGGAAGCTGAAAAAAGTCTTTGAATACTATAAACATCACGTCGCAACAACTAAAACAATATGCATTATTGGCATTCCTTTCATACCATATCTGAAACACAGCAGTCACTAGAAAGAAAATTAAATCTATCCCAGCTGAAACCAGGACACCCAAAGAGAAACACTGGGAGACTGATCCACTAAAGAGGCCTGATAGTTTTGGTTAGATAAATTCCATTATCTAAGATGTGTCATTAGACATATCAATATAAGTACAGTGTTTTTCAAGCTACATAGTACAGTACAACTCCATTGTGTATACTCTTTTCCGTCTTTTATTTGTGTGAATAAGTACAATTTCAAAAATAAATAACAATATGAAAAGAATGGAATTAAGTAATACTGCTAAGAGCAAGAAGGTCAGACAAGAAAAGGCCCTCTAGAGAGTCTTCATGTGGCAGAGCTGTGAAAAAACAAGAATCACAGAATATCAGAATCACAGAATGGTAGGGGTTGGAAGGGACCTTTGGAGGTCATCTAGTCCAACCCCCCTGCCAAAGCAGGTTCACCTAGAGCAGGTTGGACAGGAATGCATCCAGACAGGTTTTGAATATCTCCAGAGAAGGAGACTGCACAACATCTCTGAGCAGCCTATTCCAATGCTCTGTCACCCTCAAAGTAAAGAAGCTTTTCCTGACATTCAGATGAAAATTCCTGTGTTCAGTTTGTGCCTCTTGCCCCTCGTCCTGTCATGAGGCATCACTGAAAAGAGTCTAGTGCCATCCTCTTGACACCCGCTCTTTAGGTATTTATAAGCATTGATAAGATCCCCTCTCAGTCTTCTCTTCTCCAGGCTAAACAGACCCAGGTAGCATAATACGAAATCCTTTCAGTTTGCACTAGCACTCCATACAATAGAACATCAGCCATCTGAGACACGAAAATGCCTCTATGACAATTTCCAAGCATTTAGGTAGGTTGAATAGGCACCTGTAGGGGAAGGCTCCACCATCACTTTTATTACACACACATAATGACTCCCACTGTGCAATGTAGAGTAGTACTGATAAAAGTGTGAAGCTGGGTAGGGGTGTCAGAGAGACATTTTGCAAAGCGCTCTTTTGCCACATTCCCTGGTGACCTCAACATCTTAAGGAAAGATAGTGTTATCATGTCCTTATGTCATTACCTAAGGCAGCAAGCAAAGATGTAAGGCTCTGTCAGAATGAAGCAAGTATTCCTGTGATTATGAATTTTTAGCAGCCAACTTCTGCTCTCCCTGGGCATTTTGGGAGGTAAACTGAAGAGCAGACAGGACTTAAAGTCTTTGAGACATTAGCATAATTATTTATTGGCTTTATAAAAAAAAGTTACTTACTTATTACTGATCTTCTCTGAGATACTTTGTCTTTGTGTACATTCCTGCTCTGGCTATACAAGCAATATTAACTGAAGTTTTTGCCTTGGCAATATCTGAAAAATACTTTAAAACCCCAGTTGTTTTCCTTCCATTTCTCCCTCTCACATGTGCAGGAAAGAAAAAAAGAAAAAAAAAAAAAGGTAATGCCCCACCCTTCCAGTCCTGGCGGCAGCTCTGCATGTTTGAAGAATACAAAATATTCTGGAAGAAAGCCATCNTCCTTTCCAACCTAAACCATTCTATGATTCTATGATTCTATGAAAGCCATTAATATCACTTGAGCTGTTGCAGTTGATACCTTGATTGTAGTAGGAACATCTTTTTTCTACCTTTCACTGTACATGTCTGAGCAATTTGAAGTAAAATAACAGTCTCTGTGCTGATCTCTCCAGCCCTTAGGTCTCTTTGGCTCAGAAACAAAAAAGTCATTGGACCCTCCATGGACTTAGCCCTGCTAACATGAGAAGAAAAAGTTGCCTGAAAGCCAAATTGCACAAGAAGTGTCAAAAACATATGCAGGAAAAACATCCAGTGAAGTAAATTTCCTATTTAAGTGCACTTCTTGGATAACCTCTAAGAAGTATGTCAACAAATACAGTATATTAGATGGCAGGCAACTGCAATGGGTCTTTACCTTCCTAGCTCTTCCAGGTGAGATAAATACAACCAAAATGCTCTTTATGTGAAAAGATGAAGAAGACAGCAGATCACCACAGGCTTAAGTGATTTCTCCACAGATTATGAGTGAAAAAAAAATTAGATCCTCTGTAGCTCCTGATGAAAAGTTTCTGAGCATTAGTTAAGTAAATCTAGATCTTGGTGCACCAGGACCTGCACAGTAGCTCAGTGAGAGAAAATTAGAAAAAAACGCATCCTTTGCTATATTATGGCAATACTGCTACTGAATGCATACTCAGCATTCAGTGGGAAGATCCACTGCTTTTATTTTAAGCAAGTAGTCCAATACAGCTGGTAGAAATGCAGTGTCAGGAAAAAGTGAGTTAGATTTTACACAGGTAGAGAACGCAGATTGTTCTAACATGTTTGTCTGGTAGTTTTCTCCCACTGATTAACAAAAATTTCTATTATTGAAGAGGAACAAGCTTACTCTATTCCTCATTCTGAGAGCTGGAAGCAGCTGATGTGATTAAGCAGCTAAGTGATAAAGCCACTCAACTGATCTTAAGATCTGTCAGAAGAGGCAAAATTCTGAAACTTTGTACCAGAAAATATAACAGGGCCTGGAACCAATCCTGCATGAACCATGCTGGGAAATAGTAGAAACATCACAGCCTCATCTCTTGTCTTTCTCATAAGCACACATAGACCAGCATCAGGAGGAGAACATACCTGTGTGAGTTTGTGTATTTAGACATGTGGGTGTTTCCTGCTTCTTTACATGGGAAAGAGAAAACACGTTTGCCTCAAGTTCCATTCCGTTCAGAAACTTCTGCAGCAGAATGATAGGTAGAGTTTATTTTCAGTGAGAGAGAAATGTGGTTGCCCTGTTAGTCCTCTAACCTAATGTATAATTAAACAACTTGTGTGATGTCTTACAAGGCAAAAAATTATTAAGATGCATTGTGTTTGGAATTATTTTTTTTTAACTAAGTAAAATTTCTTGATTGACAGACCAAAGGAGGAATCTGCCACCTTTAAGTCATAGGAAAAAAAATTACAGGGTCTTCTACAATGTCCCTGGTGAGAGTCAAAACCAAGTGACTGGTGTTGTGGACCCTTTCCCTTAATGACTTCTCCCCTGCAGCCTAACCCCCCACATGAAAATAGACAACTGAGATCTGGCCCAGAGTTATCTCCTACTGATTTTCCAGGAGACTCTGCTATGGAAACACATCCTGAGAATGACCATGCAATGGAGTCTCAGCCACAAGGAAAGGTGTCTGAGAGATTAAGTTACCTTCAGTGAGAGAGCCACATGAAGGCCTGGCTAATTCTGTATGTATCATATTCATTCTATGGAGGAACAGCTTACTACTGAAATATCTGAGATGGACCACAGCAGTTGTTTAACATGGTCTACAGACAAATGGTTCAAAGGAAACTAGAAGGACAGCTGACTAGCTGAAAATTCCAAGGAGCTTATTTCCTGCATTTGAAAGTAGATAGGAAAAAATTAAAATGGCTGTTGCAGCTGCAATCTGATTTATAACCTGGCATAAACGAAATCTTTTAGAAATAGGGAAAGCCTGGAATTGAAACGATAGAGCTAAACAGCTCCAAAGAAGAGCTGAGGAAACACTTAGGAAACTAAATTTAAGAGAACACCTCTGTGAAGGTCCTGGTGTCTTTGTAGCACTGATGTATATGTCAGGGCAGATACAGAAATTAGCACTGGAGCTCTCTAGTCATTTAAGTGCTCAATTTGTCAGCATCACTATAATATGCAAGGAATTCCCAAAGGAAGTAGACGAGTACTGTCACGTTGTGCCGTGGGAGAACTAAAACACAGAGTTAAGCAATTTGACTGAGGCCATACAGGAAGGCTTTGAAAGAGCAAGGCACAGAATCTGATCTCCTGGAAATCACTCCACTGTCTGATCCACAAGGCCATTCTTACTTGTTGAGCCAGCTGCTCAATAACTGATCTCAGTCACTGCAGACCACTTTTCCAACAGGAAATCCACATTCTGGGCTTTGCTTGAACCAGGTTAAAAAAGGATGTAGATGTTGGCAAATGGATAACAAGCAGGTTTAGAATCTGGGTAGACTTTGATCTGCAAAGGAAAAAGAGCACAGTGGAGGAAACATGTCAAGTCAGAGGCTTGAAAGTTTGGCAAATGTGGATTAAGGAAGTATTTCTTTATTGGTTTAAGTATCCTATATTCTTGTCGGAATATGCTTTTGTACTATCTAGAGCAAATATCCCTGTTTGTCATCCATCCAAACGAGTATTCTTAATCTTTTATTAATAACTGCATTTCTTAAACCAGCCATCGGCATTTCCATGGCTCCTGGATCCTAGACCGTTGTACACATGCAGTCAATACACAGCAGTATTAATAGATTTTCCATATTAATCCTTCTGTAGTTGCTCACTTTCCAGACACCTAAGGAAATGCATCACATCAGCAGTACAGTGCAGCTATAGCTAGTGGGAAGTGCCAGGAAGCTGTCAGTCAGCAGCAGGGAAAAGCTTAGTAATCTGATCAGGAACTTTTGAACTTTACTATGCTGGGGACAATATAGAAATAGACAGATTACATTGTAATTAATTTCTTTTCTCATTTGCAACCATAGAGAACATGCTTCCCTGTGTGTATATCCATGTCACTAATTGATGCCTCCAGTAATTCCAGCCCCTGTAAAACAAACAAAAAAAAAAAACAAAAAACCAAACCTTCATGTTATCATTTCCTCATCTTTCATGGTGAGGCCTCCTACTCAGGATACCTACATCAGCACCTTTTTTTCTGTGCTAGTCTTGCTGACCTGTACCTTTTGACAGCTGCTGATAAAGAGCTAATTACCACCAGGTGATGTTCTGTTTGTTACTGACAAGCAGCATGTAGTCCCAGGCCCCCATGTCAGGAGTTTTGCATTGCTTTTAAACACAGTCCTTCTTAAAACTGGTTATGGATTTTCTGAAGTAACATTTTTCATTAGGAAAAGTTAATTATTTGAAAACAGCCCTGCTAGTGAGAAAGAACAGCTTTTCATAAATTGACTCAGTAGAAGTCTGCGGAAAAAATATGTGGTAATGATATCTGAATTTAATGTTTTCAAAATGAAGCCTTCTTTTTCAAATGGAAAATCTTTTTGTTTCCAATATTTACGGTTTTAAAGGTTTAAAATATTCAGAAGCTCAAATGGAAAAAGTGGTTTTCAAAATCAGCATATCAGTATTTCATATCTCCCCATTCTTTTTTTCCCCACAGATCATTTCCCACAGAATTTTCATTTGCTATGTTTGCTAAGCTTAGGGTCTTTGTGCCACTTCAGGAAGAAGAGATACTTCAAAATCAGACCTTCACAGAAAAAAAAACCTGCTTGAGACTCCTCTGTAAAATTTCTCTATTTTTTTCACATCACTGATGCCTATCCAGATATTGCAAATCAGGCACTCTGCTAAAGCGGTTCTTATTAGGGCCTTTGCCAATAACTTTGCCTATTTTCCAAACATCTGCTTGTGTTTAGTGGGGTTCATTTAAAATCACAGACATTGGCAAAATGAATACATTCCATCATGCCCTTTACTGTAGATCACTTCGGTACTCTAGGTGTTATTCAGACTTTCTAGATCAAAGAAACAACCACTTCATATTTCAGTTCCAGGGTCTGAAATACTGCAAGAACGATCTGATCTATCTGTACAGTACTGTGCTATTTCTAGTTTCATTCCTGGCTGATGAGGGCAAGTGAAGAGATATATAAACACTTAAGAGCATAAATTGAATTTGAACTTTGAGCACTGATGTTTAATACATTGGACAAAGCACGCCTAGCCTTGCTGTTGTCAAGCTTTGTAACCAGTAAATAAGTTCTTTTATACTGACTGCATCAATACTACAATGTACAGGGTCCCAGGTGGAGACTGGATACTCAGGGCTTAGGGAGACAATCAGAGCCTGCAGTAAGGCTAAGATTTAAACAAAACTGTTACTGCATTGTCTAACTGCATGTGTGTCAGTATGTGTGCTCTTTCAAAGGTGGACAGAGTAGAGGTGTATATGCATAAAAATTGTTGCAAATGTAATTCATTCATGAGAACACAGGACTGAGTATTGAGTATCTCATCTCTAAAATGGGAATAATAATACTTCCTTGCCTGGGTAGGCATCAGTCTCCCCTTTGGTAAATCACAGGTATTTCACTACAAAGACACATTTTGGTACTCTTTTTGGCTATAGGAAGCGTTAGTCAGTTAATAATTACTCTACTAACAAAATATTTGGCCCTTTTAAAAATTAAATACTTCATGCTGTAAGAACAAGGTCCACAGAAAAAGGAAAAACAGTCTCTGCTGTGGCCAGCCCTTTCTGATTGCATGACTTGACTTTGCACCCCAACTCTCTGCACATTAGTGTCCTTGATTGTTAGATAAGGTAATGGTCCCCCAAGCTACAAAAACGCTTTAGCATCCCTAGACAAAAGGCACTGTGGAAGCACAAAAGAACTGTTTACATGAGTTAAAAAATAACTTTTAACCTTTGATCTTGAAGATCTATTTCACATGTGCACCATATGCTCAAAGGCCTGACAGCTTCGGCTTCACCTTTTTTCCTGTGGATGCACTCTTTGACTTCACAGCCCTTATGCTTTTAGCTTGATGGCATCCAAGATGTTTCTTAGCAATCATATTCTGCCAGCAACACACATTCTTTGCTCCTTAAGATCTGGGAAATTTGCTGCATTCCTCTCTTTTCCACACTGCTCTTTGGAGAAGTTAACCTCTGAAGAAACCCAAGCAAACAAACAAGAAATCCCACAAGCATAAGGGATTTGCAGCATGTTGAAAATGCATAGGGGTGGAAAAACAACTCTGTAGTTGTCAGCTGAACCTGATCCAAACAATCTGATCAAAGATGATAACTCGACTTTGTTTTGTGCAAAAAGACCTTTGTTTATACATCGGGTGCACAACAAGGGGAAACCATTAGCAACATTAAAGTAGCTGAAATAAGAAATATGATGGCCAGAAGAGAGGAACAGCAGCCTGCAGAAGAAATCCTGGTTTTATAGGGCTTTTGGTGACAAAGGAGATGGTATGGAATATAGAAGGTTTACTTCAAGGCAGGTATTTTTTAACTGATATCTTACCTCTAATATTTGATTTAGGGAATGATGTGGAGCTATGAAAGGGGCAGGAATAGAACAGAGACGGCCATGAACACCTTACATATGCACTTGTATGGTGATCATGTTGAAAGATTAAAAAAAAGAGGAGTCTGGTTGCCCAAGTCAAGGGGTCACAAAAAAAAATGAAAACATGAGAAAGACAGGACAGCAAACAACAGCCTCGCACTGAAAACTGTGACCTGAGTCACTTGAAAGTACAGGACGAGGAGAGGAAAAGGCAGATTCTTTCCCTGCTGTCCTCATCTCTGCCTTTCCCATCTAGTAGTCAACTAACAATGACATCACCCAGCACTTTCTCACTTATGACTTGTTCTCATATGTCAATGCATTCAACTGTCCTCTCCATCCCTCTCTCCCTCCCTGGTCACAACCTTCCTAAGCACATAAGAACAGCCATCCTCAGCTGTAGTAAAGGTCTACTTAAAAAGGTAGCATACCACCTCTGTAGGCCAGTGGCAAACGCTGAGGGAAGGAGTATAAGAACAGGCCAAATGTGGTTCAGTTGTCTCCCACATTCTAGAAATCCACCAGTTCAAGTCCTCTCCACAAGCCAGAATACTCCTGGACGGAACTTTCTTTCATGAAATTGCCAAATCCCATTATGAACCCATGCATACTTTTGACCTCAATGACATCCCTTGTCACTGAATTCCACAATCTATGTGGAAAAGACATTCCATCCTTTTGTTTGTTCAACACTTCTCCATACTGTTTCACTTGCCTCACAATCCACTTCTTGTATTACGAGAAATGGCAAATTCCTTTTTTGCTTTTTCCAGACCATTCATGATTTTGCAGACCTCTATCATAACATACCTCAGCTGCATCATCTCCAGACTGAACAGCCTATGTAGTCTCTCCCTGTACATGTCATTCCTGTCTACTGATTATTCTTTCTCCTTTAGTTTGTGACTCTTTTAGTTCCAATATATCCTGATTTCAGTGGGAAAGACCAGAGCTGAGGGCAGCATTCCCTATGTGGACATGTCAGGGTTTTAGTCTTCCCATGGCATCTCCAAGTCTACTGAATTCAACAAGAAGCTGAAAGGCAAACAGCTGGTAGCTGAATTGCAACCACTTGTAATCAGTGTAAGTCACCTTGTACTACATAAGTACTTCTAAAAATCAAAGAACGAAATAAACAAAATTAGCAACCACCAAAGAAAAAAGAAGAAAAAGTCCAATCACTACAAAATAACAATTTTTTTGCCATCACCTAAAACAAACTGGCCGCAGAAAAATAAATCTGAAAAATATTACTAACACCAAGCTACTGTACCAAATGTTGCGTTCTGCCTTACAAGATGATGGATGATGATTTTATTTCAAACTCCAAGCAAAATAAATTGGATTCTGGGAAACTTAAAAAATTAATAACTACAATACTTTCTGAGGGTAGCAAATGCTACTTAGAAAGGCAAACAATGCAAAGCAAGTGTAATGACTAAAGGAGAAGGCAAATGGTGAAACAGTAAGCATGACAACTACTGATGGAGGACTATGGAACAATCAACATAAAGAAAAAGGTAGAATACTAATATTAAGACTCTGGAATACTGCATGAGATATCATCTCTGAGTACTGTCATTCAGTCATCCTAGGTTGGAAAACTGTGAAGCAATGATACTGATTATTGAACCTTTGTTATAACAAGCAAGTTATGTTTAAAGTGCTTCCTGTAGTTTCAGAGTTGAAAATGTGTAATGAGTCAAGTAACTAGATTCTAATGTACTTACATCAATCTTTCCCCAAATTCCTAGAAGTCTGAGGTATTGAGAGGCAAAATCTTGCCTCTGTATGAAACCTAATTATATTAAGATTAGGGGCCTTTCAACCTGAGGAGCGACTTTAGCTTACAAAAGCATTTTGAGAACCGCTAAGCAAGAGCTAGGCATTTGGAAGAATTGTCCTCAGACTAATTAATGTTTTATGGGTTATTTGTCAGAATAGTTTCAGGAACCTTCAAGGAACAGAAGCATTCTTTTGGGCCACTTTTTATAGCTATTTCTCCTGATTCAGGCAGGTCCCCTTTCTGTTCCCATCTAGCCTCCTCAGCTGTGATGAAACCAATGATTGTGGGGCTGTACAGGGAACAGGACCAAATTAAAAACATATGTATTTTAAATTTTGATTCTTTAATCAGATCAATTCCCCAGTTTCCTGTCCATGTCCACAGTCAACCACACACAGCAAAGAGGGGTAAATGACTGTTTGGGACCAAGGGTGGCAAGTAGGAATTTCCTAACATTGTGGCTCTGCTAGGAGGATTTTCTTGGAGCCATAGCCTCAGATACAGACAGGTGATATATGATATTCATCTGTGTATCTTGTTAGGCCCTTTCTTTCTGCTAAAAATCCAGAACTATCAGTGTCATGATAATAGGTCCATTTGTTTTATTTCAATAGTGACCTAGTTGTTGAATCAGCTACCAGGCCATGGATGTGGCCATGGAACCAGTTAATTAAACCAGCCAGTCATTGACAGATAATGAGGTAAACAAGATCGTACCAAGATTTGTTACAAACAATTACACCAAGTCACAGCTAGTAAGGTGGAGAAATTGTTTTCAAATACCCATCACTAAGGGCCTATGTAATAAATCACTGCCTGTTTGTTTGCATAGTTACTCATTCTTGTAACTATCTGAAACTAATCTCTGCAGTACCGAATATGGATATTAATTCAAGTGACTTGATTCCTATTTGCAAAGGAGAAGCAATAGTCAACCAAGTGTGTCTTTGGAGCAAAGAACTTTCCAAGAACCAAAATACTTCCTTAATTGAGACATTTTGTCATAGAAACCATTAAGACTGATGTAGAAAAATAATGTAGCAGGATATATAGCTAACCATGATAAGACCCCTTCCCTTGCCCTTTAAACGTGATGTCAATATTGATGAATAACTGAGTATTTAAAAGCCACCCAGAAAATTCTTATTGTCTATAAAAGCCTGAAGACTCACTCTGCCCAAGAAGTATGTTCTAAGGCATTATAAGTGTGGAAAAGTATATGACAAAAAGTAGGTGCAGTACAATAACAACATTTTAAATTACTTTTTATGTTTTTACAAGGAAACAGAATATACTTTCTGGTGTACATTATAGATACCATATCATCCCATTAGCAGTTGTAAGAGAAGACAAGAGAAGATTAATTATTTCCTTTCTTTAATGACTAGATTTATTCAGTAGTGGCTGAACAGTACGTGTGACCATTTCACAGGAAAGCAGAGGTGGTTAATGAGAGCTTCATTAAGACTGATGATCAAACAATACTGTAATAAAGGCATAAATTCAGAGGCTGGGATGTTATAAAGACGGGAGAAAGCATTGTGAATGTGTAGTCTGACCTCTTCTGTAACAGAGACTGTTGGATTTGGAATTAATATCCAGACTATTAAAAAAACAATTTTGAATTGAAAGGATTTCCATTGCAGAAGATTGTACCAGAAATTGTTGGTAATTGTTCTGACAGCTATTGTCAGCAATATTACAAAATTTGATTGATTTCAAGTCTGAATTTTCTTAAATTCAAGTACCAATAAATGTCTCTTGCCCTGCTAGGTGTCTGGGTGCAAACACAAGCAAATGGGCATCTGCCCATTTCTGAGGAGTTGAGGGCTGACCCATCTCTTTTTGCTAGCTGGGAACACCAAACAGGTAAGGTTATCTACTTTTTGTTTTGCTACCATACAACTGTCTTTGACTTTGAAACTGAAGAGCTCTTTATTACCACTTTCCCTCCTGCCTTGTTGGTACTTGATGGCTATGATAAACTCACACCTTCACCTCCCTTTTCATAAACTAAACAAATCTGTCTCAAATCTTCACTGAGGCAGTTTTTCCAAATCTTTAATAATTCTTATGTCCTTTTTCTTGCTCATCTCCAGTTTTAAGGCCATCTGTCTCAAAGCGAGAACGCTTGCTCTTGATACACCATTCCATCTGTTGCCACAGCAGTGCAAATCAGAGGCAAAAGATCTCCAGTTTATAAATTAACACTTTTCTGTGCAGCATTGTTTGGGTGAACCTGATGTTCATCTACATGTCATTTGAGATGTCTGACTGCTTTCATAGCAGTCGAGGACTAAGCCATAGTGAATACATGCACAAGTGTCAATATGTGTGGGTTTCTTATCATGAATAACCCAACAAAGGCTGAAGAGATTAGATTGTTGTAACTGACTGAGTAGAAGTGCTGAGGTAAGACTGATGGCATTTTGTGTGAATCTGAAAGATACTGAGGACTACATTCATCCTGTTTATAAGATTTTTTTTTTTAATTCAAATTTTAAGGTCCTGACTGAAGTATCTTGGTTAGGAGCAAAAATTGCCCCATGCTGCTGCTCTAGTCCGTAGAGACAGACACTTCCCGGAGGCTGTTCAAATCTTTTGATGGGGCCTTATGCTTTCACTCACCTTCTGTTATGTGTTATATAGAAAGTATCCTAACGGATCTGCATTACAGATCACCACTTGCACTGCCAGTTCTTCATCTGTCTATTGTTATTAGAGACCAACAGGAGACAGCAACTAATTTGTAGAAAGGCAGATCCCTGTGATTTATATGGAAGAGTGCATTAGCATTCAGCCTTTACTACAGTAAAAACTTTCACTTACAATGATTGTAGGGAAAAGTAGCTATAAACCTTCATCATCATGAATAATTAACCACGACAGCAGCTGAACTTAAGATTTATCTCTCAGTCAATGTTTGTCCAGACAGATAATACCTGAACTGACCAAAACCAAACACAAAACCCGTACCACACCCACTCAATATGTCAAAATCTGCTCATGCCTGCAACCGCATGAAACAGAATGAACTCTTTAAATAAATCAAATTTTAAAATTATTTTTAGTGTGTGAGCTAATTAAGATCCTTCTGTTCTTAGAAGGCTGTTTATTATTCAAAGTGTAAATTCTCTGGGAATGCTACAATTATGGGACAGATCGCACGTGCAACTCGAAATTGGAACAGAAATTACAAGAGAAAGAAGCAGGAAGAAGAACCCAGAAAAGCAACCTTACGTGCATATAGATAGAAATCTGGCTAAAATGCAGCACTTCTGTGACATGATCTCTCAACAGAAGTGCAGCAAGAGATCAGGAAGGACAGGAGCTGAGGAGCTGTGGGAAACATGAGAGAAGATCAAGAGGCTTCCCAAGAGTAAATGAGCACTTAATGTTCAGTTTTGACCTTGAAATTTTTGAATACATACATATAGGTCCTCCAAAAGCATTTCTAAATGTAGGGGGGGGGGGAACAATTTTAAGCTATCCAGCTGTAAGTTCAAAGTCTTCTAATTTCAATGTAGTTCTGTGCTTGTTTTTAATCCTGTGGTATAACTTTTGCTTGGGTTGTCAGTGCTGAAAGGGATGTTTGGAAGCCTCCTTTGAGGTCAGATTTGATGGTTCTCCATCCCAACACTTTACTTGCACTAACTGCAGACTAACAAAAAGGGAGTAACATTTACAGACCTACAAAAGGGGCAGTGTGCACAAGTTTTTTCTGTAGCTTTCCTGAACCAAACTTTGGAAATATAGAGAAGAAATAAAGGTGTGAAAGTGAGGGAAGAGAGCAACAGGACTAATATCAGAAGGAAAAAAAAACCAAACAAAAAAACCCCAAACCCAACTGACTGAAGAAAGACCAGAGAATACAGGAGGAGCCTGACTGGAAAAAGCAGACAGCCAGACACTAGTAAATTTTGCCTTCAGTTCAGTTATTGTGCTAACGCTGGAAAGCTTCATCCTCAGCGGCCTGTTTTTTCATGCTAGTTGTCTCTTTTCATTTATAAGCAAACAGAGATACTGTTCACCACACTGATTTTTAAATAGTTGTTAATGGACTCTGGAGCTGAAATGTGTAAAGCAAGTCCTACCTCTCAGAATTATTTTTTTAAGCTGGCAGCCTTCTGGTGCGGATATCACTACATCCATTTTGACTGGCTCACATGTGCAAAGTTTTCTTTGCAATCATAAAATGTGGACACGAAACCATTATTTTATCCATGACTAGCTCCTGAAGCACAAGACAATTCTGTCATGAGGGAAGACAGCCAGCTCACTAAACTGGCCCAAGTAGGCCAAATGTGACTTATAGATCAAATAAATGCAGGAACTGAATAATAAACAAAGGAGCTACAATAGTCATAAATAAAATTTTTAACAGAAAATTTGTTGCTGAGAAGTTGTAGCAAAATAGGATTTTAAGAAGAGTATGCTTGGCTGTGATTAATAGAGGGACAATGTTCTCTGTGTGCTTCTGCTTTGGTATTCAGCAAATACCTTGGAGCTTTTGTTTTGGTTTTTCATACTCCCCAGGGCAGGATATTCCAGGGTTGCTCAACAAATAACTGCTCAAATGATACTGCTTAGGCTGCTTGTATCTGCCAGAGTAGCCCTGCCCAACTGTGCAGATCCTTTTAAAAATGTTAAGGAAGGAGAAGAAACACTTAAGGATAACCAAATAAGAAGTGCCTGTGTCTGAAAAAGGAATACAAGAACAAAGATGAAGAGCAAAAGGAGTGAAGAAAAGGTGAGAATGGACATCACCAGCTATTTCCACATCTGTACACAAGGAACATAGACCCTCGCCAAGAAAGTAGAACATTTTAAAATGCCTTTGGAGGTGGTCCTGGAAAATGTACATGCAGAACAATTCTGCAATGGCAGCAGGGGGGATGGACTGGATGTGAACTTACTGGGTCTCTTCCATCTCCAGTTTCTATGAAAACAGTCACCATTCTTTAGCAATATGATAAATATTTAAAAAATCATAGATACAAACTAAATAAAACATATTAAATAACAAGTTCAGCCAATTTAATCATGACTTTTCAACTTTTTAAACCAAGACAGCAGGGAGGAAGAAGGAACAGGCTTGAGATTTTTAGTCCTCTTTGTTTAAGGCTAATTCACATAGGACACACCTTCATGAGACTTGTTCAATAACATTTGTGGAGCTGGGCTGGAGTTGTTGTTGGATTGTCCTCAGTCCACAGGGCTGCTGGTTTTATCCAATGCACACTGGGTGCTGTCTCTCTCTAGCAGCCTTTAATTCAGATTTTGCCTTGTTTATATTTCACTCCTAGCTGGACCAGAGATTTCATTTTGGGTAGTGTAATATCAGTCTGGTCCTTTCAGCATTTAGTCACCAAAAGATGATTCCTTTCTTCATTCCAGCACTGACCAAAACAACATCAACTGCCCTGCAAGAGCAAATCTGCTGCTCTGTAAGAGATCCATGTGTTGCAGATATGCAGACTTCATGGTCCTCAGCAGGGGAAGAAGAATTTTTGGCTTGAAAAACATAGAACTCATTATTTGAACACGTGGTGTATCCATAAAGTCTAGCTGCAGCAAGGGGACTTGTGTTCCATGGGACAGCCACTAGACAGTGATATAGCCACATCTACACAACCAATGTCAGCTTCACACCCCTGTAATAGCCCCAGCCTCTCTCTAGCATTTCCTTCAGAGCCTGACAGCTCCAATTTTCTCTGAATCCCAGTCAAAACTCAGCTTGCATATGTTCCTTCTGAGTACTCATTATTCAGTCTCAGCAGAGAAGAAAGCTTGAATAAAGCCTTTTCCCCTATACAAGCCAAAGATGAGGAACATTCTGGGGTAGAGAGAGCCAGGGATATGCCTTGCCTGGGATGCTCAGCTTCTCCAATGGAAAGAAGACCTCAGCCTTCTGGGTTGTCAGTGTTCAAACTATCAGTCTAGCTTCTTTTATTAGCAATAAAAGTAGTTTAAGTAGTTGAGGCAGACACAGTCATTCTCCCTGTTGCATACTTCCTTGTACTTATGTAACAGAACAAAACAATGGAGAGCCCCGTTTAGCCTTTATCAGTATAATTCTCTTCAGCATATCAGGCCCTGGAAACAAGACTCAACCATTAGTAACCTGGCTCAAATTTTGGCTTCCAGGCAACTGGCTCAATCCACTAACATCCAAGTTGCATTAAGCATACCTCTGGCAAGCACCAGCTGCAACCTCAGAAAGCTTTGTCAGAATGAACATCAGACTTTCCAGTTATCCCATCTGACTTTGCATCTTGCCATCGAGCCTCTACACCTTCTTCCTGACCCTTTCTTCTTCCCCAGCCACATGCACACCCTGGATAAGGGACACAGATAAGCTGCAAGAGGCTAACTTACAGGAGAAGCAAGCCTGTTCTAGCACCAACCCACGCTCCTGACTAGGGCCAGGTGAATAGGGCAGCTTTCCAAGACCTTTTGGAGAGCTGCCTGACTGCTGCACTTGAGAGCTGCAAGAGTTCTGTTTGGGAGGTTATTTACATCTTTGTCCAGATGATGGACAAAGAGCTCACTATTTAGAGATACAATTGTAACTGTCCTCTTAACCCTCTGCAGAGTTTCTGCAGGAAAATGCTTCTGTGGGATCATTTTGTCCTTCACACCTAGAGGGGACCAGCAGTGGGTGCAGTGGGTGAACAAAATAAGCAAAGAGCAACCTTCAATTCTCTGCCTTATAAGCTGACATCTGCCCTGTTCGCATCAACACATGACCTCACCATACCTTTGTGAGGCTCCATCATCTCATGCCATCTGCACATTCCCTATTCTGGCTACTGATCAGGAAATTAACTTGGAGAGCAGTAAGTCATCCACACAGCCGGTGTAAGATGGGTGTGCAATGCCATCCCACAGAGCCGTTATTCATGACCAGGGATCACCAGAGGCATCATCAAAAGAATCAGCAGCCTAACATAACTTATCCAACTGTGTCCTAAAGGTCCATGAGACCCTATTTGCCTTAATGCTGCACAGTAAGATGCGTTACATGCATAAGTTCCTCAGTAGGTACAGCTGACTACAGATGCCACTCCAATCAACTGTCTTCTCCAGGAGTCCTTCACAGCAGTTGCCCACCTCTCTCCCAAGCTACTTTTGCCTCTGAGTTGCTAACATGCCCGGGCATCTGATAATATACTGTTGGAAACGATACCAGCCCTGCAATCAAAAAAATCATTGCAAGAGGAAACTAGCTGTTTCTGAGGGTCTTTCTGTCCTTCTTAACACTCTCCTTGTTCTGTGAGACACCCCTTGTTGCTTCCTGAAGAATATCCCCACTGACACCACAGGTGTCTTTCCATCACAAGGGACCTGCTGCAGCTTGACAAACTTGCTTGACAATGCAGCCTTTGATCCTTTGAGATCAAACCCTGAAGGCCACAGTGCGGTAGAGGTGACCACACTACCCTGGAAACCAGAGAAGGCACTTGCCACCTCAGCTTTTCTCTTCTTTACCCTTAGGTCTAGTGTTCCAGCTCAGCCCTTCCTGGCTTTTCCTTGTTTAACTGCTTGTGGTATTTCCGGGAAATATTCAAAGGTGGTTTTGACTTGTAGTTTGGACTTGTAGTTTTAAAGGAACAAACAGCTGCATGTTTTTTGCAGTTCTGTGTATTCCTTTTCTTTTTACTTTCACATGTGCCTTTGAAGCAGAAGTGATCCTCAGTATTTGTTGGTTTGCTTCTTTCACAGGCACTGTATCACTGAGCTACTAATGCTGTTGAGTATTATAATAAATAGGGAATTAAATAATAAAAATAATATATTTGGCTTTTACTTGTTATTTTTATGCTGTATTTTAAGCATATGTTGCATATGGCAAAGGCAGAGAGAAGCTGGGATATAAGGACTAGCTCCCAAATCAAGACACTACTAAAGCTGGCTTGGATCCAGAGTCTCTACTAAAAATGGCAGCTTCATTTGCAAAGAGAGTGATAGAGTCAAAACCGCAATCACCTGTCATTAGCACAGGACTCAAAATGCTAGTGTTTCCCTGGTGTAGGGAACTTACTCTTTCTTTTCCCTCCCACCTAATTCAAAATAAAATGAGGGCACGTGAAACAAAATGAAGGGTAGCGTGGGTCATTCTTCCTCTGGAATGCTCTGTGGCCAGCCGTTTAGGCTATTTCCTTGCTAAGTAGGAGATGTGGGTTCAAATCTGCTTAGACAGAGGAGGAGCTGAGCCTTCTGCGTCCTGGCTGAGCTCTCCAAACGTTGGGATTTGAGGGTGCCCTGACAAAGTGCATCCTGGTTTGCTTGAACTCCATAGGTGAGGTAGAGGAAGAGTGCCTGTCGTGTTGCTCAGGCTTAGACACGAGGACCCTGAATGGATGTAACTTTACTACCTTGGTTTCTGTAGTTAAGCTCTGGGAAGCAACAAGTTGTCCATCAAGAGTACAGAAGGTCCCTGTGGGCTTGTCCTGCTGTCTTTCCATTGTCCCATTTTTATTGGTGGAAACAGCTTTTGCTCTGTTGCTGCTGTCATGGTGAAAGAAGCAATCACAAAGTGATGAAACGGCAGATAATGGGGAGCTACAATTAATAGCAAGAGAAATAAAAAAAAAATTAAACCTTCTGTTACATTGTTTCCTATTTGATACAACCATGCCTCAAATACTGAGCCACACAAACCCTACCGCATAAATGTGATGGTTGGCTAAGTGGGGATAGTGCAGCAGTGAATACAGCAATATCTGACTTACAGGTTTTGTGGAAGAAGTTTGCAAAGGTACCACAATCTGACACCTGGTCTGGATCATTTCCCATTTTAAAGGTTTTGTTTTCTTCCATCTTTTCTTTCTCTGCCCCATAACTATAGCTAGACAATTACTTAAAACGACCAACTTCCTCTTTTCCTGCAGTTTCTGCACAACCAGAGAATAACCTTAAAAAAGTTTAGTTTTGTTGCCATGCTACAGTGTAGTCCTGAAAAACCTGACTTCAAATGCTTGGTGTACAAAGAAATCTCTACTGTTTCTTCAAACAAGAGTTTATTTTTATTTGGGATTCGAAACAACACTTTTGACACTTGCAGGGAAGTGTTAGGTTTGCTTGGGCCCCTAAATGAATGTTTAGTTTAACCTTAATACGGAATTCTCTGAATTTGTAGGCTTTTCATTTGGAGCCATGTCCAATTAAGCATGATTAAGAATTAAGGAAGCTATTCATTCAACTTTGCAATCAGGGCTTTTTTTTGTGGGTTTTTGTTGTTTGGTTTTTTTTAATCTGGAAAGTATTTGTGGTCATTTCATCATGATTGTGCAATTATACTTTAATAACTATCATAAGGATGATGATCTATTTCTTTAAAAGTTAGAGTACTGCAGCAGAAGTGGGAAAATGAATATAAGTCTTTATAAAAATTGACTGCATCCTCACACATGAAACACTATCTGAGGACCTAGGTGACTTTAAATCCATTGGTAATTCTGCACTAATACATGGACTAGTCACTTACTAAAGTTACGTCTCATAGACCTCCTTCAGAAGTAAAAGTCTCTGTCACATCTTCAGGGTGAAAAATACAATACTTTTAATCTATACTAAGTGACATTCTCATCAGTCCATTGCAACTCTAACAACATTTTTTGTTGTTTGTTGATTTGGGAAATGAAAACTGGACTCTCAGGACAGATCCAGACCACTAGAATTGAGCACTAGAATGGCACCAGAATCTGAGTATGGGGCTATGTGCTACTTTTCAAAAGGAAACAAACAAACAAACAAACAAACAAAAACCAAAAACAAAAACAAAACCCACAAAACATTTTATGAGGTTAAGAGATTTCATATATAAACAGTATAATGATTCCAAAAGATAGTGTTGCTCTCAACCAAGGTTGACAGATCTTTGGATGTGAAAAGCAGTGTAATAGTGTAAGTGCTAGCAAATAATGATGAAAACATTTCGTTTTCTGCATTTCAATTCTTAAGATCCAAATAAACTGGTGAGAATAGCAAACGTGGAGCGGTACATGTCTGCACAACCACAAACAGTTTAATTGTACAGAGCGAACTGAGGATTTTCTGCTTCAGGAGATACAGGACTGTGGTATCTTTACTGCATGGGGTCCAGGTGCCAGGGAACGGCCTAAACCAGAAGGCGTGAACTGGAAGGAGCCCCCAGTCATGAAAAGAAAACTGAGGGAGCGATGCTGTCCTTCCCCGCAGCAGTGTCCCCACAGCTGCAGGGTTAAGACCTCGGGTGACAGCCCCCCGAGTGACGGCTTCCGCACGGGGAACGGCGGGAGCTGGGCAGGAGCGCTCGCACCGCGGCCGTACCCCGCCGCGCCGCGCAGGGGGAACCGGCACGCCGGGCAGCCCAGCTGCAGGAGGGCTCATGCAGAGGTATCCCACCTGGTTCCTGCACCTCCCGGGCGCTATGAGCGATGCCCTGGGCCGGGGACACCGTGCCCGGGAACAGCGTGGCGCGGGCGGTGCGGGTCGTTACCTGTGGGCGCAGCGCAACGCGGGGCGGCGCGGTGCGGAGAGGAGCGGGGCGCGCCCGGGCGGGTCCCCGCCGTCGCTGCCACCGCCGCCCGCCCCGCCTTNGCAGGAGCTGGTGGCGGCAGGAGCAACCCCGGCGGCGGGACGAGGTGAGCGGTGCGCGGGCCCGCGGGGCAGGTGGGTGCGCGCCCGGGAGCGGGAGCGGGGCCGGGGCCGGGGCGGGCAGTGGTCCCGCCGGGGCCGGCCCGGCCGCGCTGGGGGCTGGGGCGGGGGGGCTGCACGGAGAAGGGACGGGGCGCAGCCTGCGGGGTTTGCGCCGGCGGCGAGGCGGGCGGGGAGAGAGCCCGCAGTGCAGCGCCGGGGTCTGGCTTTTGGGGGTGCAGAAACCCAAAGGAGCAGAGCCCCCCGGCGAGGCGGGATGTTGGAGGGGGGCAAGGAGAGGGCGACGGGGATCCAGGGGCATTTCAGGCTGAGCCCGGCCGGCCGTGCCGGATGCAGACGTAATTCCACGGAGGGACCCCTCCGCCTCCCCTCCCCAAATCCTGGGCAGGGTGGCTTGAGGTACATGTCGGATCACGCAAAAGGAGAAATTTCCGCAGAGCTCAGAGGTGTTTTCTCTGGCTGAAGTTATCTAGAAATAATATTGAGGGGAAGAACAGTAATTCGTAACAAAACTTTAAAAGAGCAACAGGTTGTTTTACTGAAATCACACACGCTGGGAAAAAAAAATCGCCTCAAGTGGTCCTGATAGAAAATGGCCAATAGCAGTATCGTGCAAACCGATTTATAACACAGGAGTTTTGGGAGCTCCTAGCACTACTCAAAACAAGTTTCACCATATGTCTGAAGAGAGATTCTAAACACTAATGAATCTGTCCTTAAAACCTTCATTTTTACTTCTGCGGATACAGGATATGATCGTTGGAATTACTTTCCTATGGTTGTTTGAAGTGTTTCCCTTTTTACTGATGTTTTTCCTACTTGTAACGGGTGGTCCATATGCACAGCCCTCCTGCTCACTGTCAGGTTGTGCTCCCCAAAACCATGTCCGTGTGCCTTTCTGCGCAGCCCTGGTGCAAACTAGAATTAACCCTGCTGGATACTCTGGGCTGGATTCAGACGAGTAGGGGAAGTAATGGGCCAGTAGCCCTACATCTGCCAGCCATGCCCAGTGCGGTGCTCCTCTTCAGTCAGGAGTGTGGGGGAGAATGGCTTTGCAGGCTTTTCCTGATTTCCCCTTACGAGTAGTGTCTCTATCACAGTCAGGACTTTTTTGCCTCCTACTCGAGTTTCACCACCTGGTGTAAATGCACAGAGGATGTGCTGGGAGGGGCAAGGTCAGGGGAGTATTAGTGAGGCGTTGCTAAGGCTATTTCCCAGGCAGTGTAGTGTCCCTGAAAGTGTTTATGCTAATTGTGGAAATTAGAGCCCTTAACTCCTGTTCTTGATTTAGGCTGGGGCTGGGCAACTGTGAACTCTTTTCACTTACTCTCCTACTCTTCTTGCCTCACCATGCTGCAGGACTAAGCTCTTCTCTCAATGAGAAATGCAAGTTCCAGCCCCGGGGGACAGGATTCAGTACTAGTCCCTGTGCATTCACTGGGGTTTGGTCTTTGTTGTGTGTTGTGAAGTCTGGGTCCATGCATCTCTTTGAGTTGTGAGAGTGGAAAAAATTAGTAGCATGATTATTGGAATATTTTTTCTGAGGTTTACTGAGCGGTGGTGAAAGGATCTGATGGCTGTTCAGATGAAGCACTGTTTCAATGACTAGCTTACATTTAATGAATGTAAGTTGTTGAAAAGTAGATAGTTTTAAAGCAGATTGATTATGGCAGGTTGGTGATGAGAAGGCAAACAGAACATCCCAAAGTAATTTCTTTTATTCTAGGACATGACATGGCTGAGGTTTGGGGTCACCTGTAAAATTAGTAGGGTGATCCCAACTCTGTGCCCAAGTGTGTGTCAAATCTCATCACAGTATTTGACACCAAACTGTCCTACCTGTAACCTCTCAAAGAGGTTAGTGATGGAGTGGGTGGCACGCTGGCAAAATTTTTACATCATTCTCAAAGTAGCAATAGAGCGATATTGACAGAAAAGGTTGTATGATTACCTCCTGTGCTAAGATTTATGGCTCAATGAAAGAGTTCAGATCACACATCTGTCAGTACAACACCCTTTGCACCATTCTCAAACATCAGTACTTTCTTGATATTTGATAAGCTTGTTAGAATTGTCTTCTGAAACATAAGCAAAAATGTCAAGTGAGACAGTGGAAGCTTTTTCATTCCGCTCCCATTCCATCTGCATGTTGGTTGCAAACTGTTGCATCTACTGTTGGTTGCAAACAACCTCTTCTGCATAAGTTGATAGGCTTTCTCAGTCACTTATTAACTGCAAGAGTGAGGAATGCTTTACCTGCGCTAATTTGTGCCAACAATTGTAAGAACATTATTGACACTCAAGTAAACCGAGGGGGACATTGACAGGGTGGTAGCTTCTTTGCTGATGTATCAGGGCTAATTCTGTATAAGCACATTTTTTGTTCAGCTGAGAAAGATAGGATAGATGAACTGCTCAGCTCACAAAGTATGAGAGATTGTAATCTCTTCATGCATACGTGAAATGCTAGTGAAGGCAACATGATCCAGTGACTTAATTGTAAAGATGATTCCAGAACCTGTTCTGGGCTCGGACACTGACCTCAGGCAAACCATTTCCTTTCAGTTTCACTGTTTCAAAAGTGGGGATAAGAACTGTGCCTCACAGGGTCTTGTTAGAAATGTCTTGTTTAGAAACAGGGGTTTCTAAAACACACGGGAATTTCTATTGAAAAAGCTCTGTATTGTTGTAAGGTATGGGTACCATATGGGAACAGGCAAAGCACAGGGGTTCAGAAGTTTCTGATCCCTTTTCATGCCATTTTCAGGAAGTTTCAACTGACTGTTGTGGTGCGTAGGGTCAGGCAACCACTTCTCTGTTCTACAGTCTTCAGGTGGACCTTATAACTAGATGCCCTGTGCCTGAAACTAGCTTTACTGGTCTAAATCCATTTTGGAGTGGGAGGGAAAACTTCATGCTACTGAACTTGATAAATTCTATTTATTATTAATTAATAATTAGTTTGGGAGACTTGGGGCTGGCATATTAACTTGTCTCTGCCTACAGTGCCTGGCACTGGGACAGAGACTATCTGTTGCTGAATACTTTGGTCAACAAGATACTGAACACCTGGGTGAGTGTCTGATATGGGTACAGCAGTTAGTAAGTGCCTGGGTTCTGATTTTTGCCTCTTGAAAAATGTGTGTGTATGGGGGGCAGGGGGCCCACACACACACTCTGGATCCACAGCTGTGACATTGCAGATACAGATATGCAATATTCTCTTGTGCTGAAAGTGAGGGCCATTGTGCTGTGTCTTAAGAGTTTGGAGGTATATTTGAACCATTACTCCTTGGGACTTGTCAGAGTCCAAGTACTCATTGTTAATGGTGGCACTTTGCATGCTAACAGTCACTATTCCAACCCATTGCACAGGGAAAGGGAATTTGTGATGACAGATACGAAGAGAAGAAAAAGAAGACAGAGAAAAGAAAGAAGGATGGGGAAGGAAAAGGAGCAAGGGTGGCAGTAATACTAGCAAAGGGAACATTTTCCAGTAAGCAGTTCTGAATGTGATGTAAAAAATAACAACTGAAAGTTTTATTTTACTACACAGAGCCCAAATTCTTCCTTTGATCTCTGTACAAGCTTCCTTTTGGCATCTGTGGGAGATCAGTGGAAAGAGGGGAGTGTGTAGTCTTGAATTTATGATGCAGCTCGTGAACAGTCATGAAATGGAATTCAGTCCTCTCCAAAAATGAATACATAGCTGTGAGTCAACCAGAAAGGTACACTCCTGGTCCTGAAATGAATGATAAAAGTCAGTCTGTTCACAGACATCTCACAACCAAAATAATAGGTAAGTTATCTGAATACTGTGTTCATTGCAGCTAGACTGTGGGCATCTATTTTAAAAAATTAACTCAATATCCATGCTACTGTCTACAGGAACTCCTTAATAGACTTGGTTTGTGTAATGGTTTACGCAAATACACTATTTTTGAGACTTTTACCAGTATTGAGGATCTAGAAACAGTTATTTCAGCTTAATAAGTTAGAAACCCATTAAGTGACCTCAAATGAGTAGCAGTAAATTCTCTACAACAGTTTCTTAAAGATGGGATCAGTTTAGTAAATTTTGCTAATTACACTTACTACTTGAAAATAGCAATATGCGAGCTTTAAAAGATATACCGACCTCTCTGAGCAAATCAAATACACAGGAATTCATAGAACTTAAGATAGTTGATTTCAGGATTTTTTTCAAGTGTTTATCATGAATAATCAACACGTATGTCTATTCATCTACAGAAAGCTTGCTTTAACTTGAAGGAGTTTCACATCTGATGCTTCTGTTTACCCATTGTGCTGCTGCTATACTTGGACACTTGATATCTTGAATTAAAACTCTGGGAAACCAGGAGCTTTGGATTCCTTTACATACACCTTAGGAGAAACAGAACATTTAGGAGCAACCCAAAGCAAAGTTGAACGTTAAAGCATCACCATAAATCATCCCTGCTATAGGAAGCTCTGCCTGCTTTCTGCCTTCAGTCAGCAAGTCCTTCCAGCACCATGACACTGCTCAGAGCTGACTGCTGGGTTTTGCAAGCTGCTGACCTGTTGCTGACCATTACTTTTCTCCACTAAGAAGGACATCTCATAAACCAAAATAGTGGTCTACAGTATGCTCTGCAAACAGAAGAGAGAGCTGGTACCTACCATGAGGTGCTGAGGTTGCATCAGGAAGATTAGGTTAAGGAGATGAAAGACATTTTGTCTTTCCATTTCCTGACATCATCTCCTCAAGGCAGAGCTTAACAGATGTAGTCCCTTTCTCCAAGAAGTACCATCTAACCTGTATTTCCTGCCTTCTGTTCGCTGTGCTTTCTTTTTATCTTGTAACCTTGATCTTCTTGTAAAGGGACATTGATTCCCCATTCCTGTTTTTGCACCCTCTGGCTCACCAACCGCCGGCACCGTTAAGCATTTGCTTGTGAAGTTTCTTTGTTTAAGAACTGCCTGTGTTAGAGGAGGACCATTGAAGACAAGCTATTGGAGGAATGTAAAATTATGGGGACATTTCCTCCAGCCCGTTATTACTGGCTCCTCTAGTACCAATTGGAAGCGTCAACAGGGGACAGGGATGGGAGCAGTCTGACTGTTTCAGTGAATGTGCAACAGATCTGTGTCTGCTGGTGTCAAAGTGTTCGGCAAACTTATGGCTGTGTTCACATGGTCCATTGCACAAAACTCTCTGCAGAGGCAAGGCAGAAAGGGAAGTTGAGGTCTGGTGGTGATGGGGTTCATCAGTGAAGTTACAGCCTAGGGGCTGACGTAACGGATGGGTTGTTCATCCAGTGTTCTACTTAAATTCTTTTTTGAGAAGCCTGAGCTGATCTAGAGCTTGGAGACCATTTTGTTGGCGCCCTTCCCTCTTCCCAGAAGCTACTTTTGAAACACACAGTTGAGTGCCATTTCAGGTGTACTGCAGTATGCTGCCTAGCTCACAGCTGCTGTGCCTCAGAAGGGCAAGGATATTTTGTAGGTCCTGTGTCAAGACTGCCAGACCGGTGCAGTTACCTCTGATATTCTAGCAAGGCACGATGTAAGAAGGTTTAAATGTCTAGACTAGTGCCTCAATAGGTGGTGCTTGTGGCAGGGATTGCCTCCTTATTCCCATCTCCTTCCACCTTTCACCTCATGGCTGTCTTTGGCACACACAATGCTCGTTTCTCCTCAGTTCTTTGATGCCACTTGAAACTCCATTGTGGGCACTTGAAACTCCGTTGTGGGAAGCCATGACTGAATGGGTCCACATGTACCACACTCAGTCTCCTATGGTAGCTGCTTTCCAGATGACCTACTTAGCTGTATGTGTTTTTACATATTTTGAACATATCATAATTGGTACTTGTTAGAAACTTCTGACTAACCCTGAGCAAACCAACTCTCCAGGCCCTGCAACAGCAATCCAGTTTTCAGATCTCTCTCTTTGTTTACATTTTAGAACATGTTTTACATTTAGCCTTTGAGAAGGAATTTAACTAAGCTGTACCCAGTCTACACCGAGCAGTACACTGTACACCATGCAGTGTTGCAGCTGTTCAGATGCCATTCTTTCTACGCAAGTGTTTTTAAAGTGATTTGAATTGTGGAGGTAGTTTCTTCCAGGAGACTTTGTGTTGGAAAGACAACAGTCTGCTCAAAGGACAACTAATCTATGCCACATTTAAGTCCCACAGATATTTTATGTCTTCTACATAGCCATATATTTTGCAAGAGTGTCATATTCTTGCACAAATGATAAAATGTCAAATCCTGCTGATGAGTTTCCTCCATTCAGCGGCTTTCAGTCTAGGGAAAATGCACAGATTTATAAACCAAGATGTAATCCTAAATCTTCTGCTGCCTATATTCATTATTTCAGGGAACCTGCTTACAGTCCTTATCTCACCTTAGGGAGACAACTGTAATTCTCCTGTTTTATGTATTAGAGATTGAAGGGACTGGATCCAGTTAGTGAATGACAAACAGGGTATGAAAGTCTGGTTTCTAAACAACAGAAATAGGTTCCACCTGTTGCACCACAATGTCCTTTAAATACATTACTCCATATGATAACCTTGTCTAAAGTATTGTAATGAGGATACAAACATTAATATCAACAGTGGTGTGTGAATATATATGAACGTATAATCATGAATTCTGATATGATTTAGACTTCTGTCTTTAACAAATGTACTGGTAGCAGATTATACTTCTTTTACTTCCCAGGAGGATAGTCTTAGGTTGAGTAACTGTAGCAGCTAGCTAAGGTACAATTACTGCTGCTTCCATTTCTCAGGAAGCGGTGTTTGCACAGTTAATGGTCTCTGATGGGTCATGTCCATTTTCATGGACATTTGCATACTTAAGCCTTTGAAAGCAGCCGTCAATCAGAAAGTTCTGCTTAATCTTATGGAGAAGCCTTTACCCTCCTTCCTCCACAGTTAGATCAGGGCACGTACTTTGAATATGCTGCTTGGGAGCTTTCAGTTGAGAGCTTTGAGCAATGTCTCTCTATGAAGCGGTGCAGGAGGCACAGTGTCAATGTGCTGGCTTGCAGAGATGAGATCTCAACCCTCCAGGCTTAAGCAGCAGCAGCACTGGATTACACTTTTGAGGGTGGAAAAATCTCTGTGCCTAAAGTGGGTGATGAATATCTCAAGAACCATTGCGGACTTGAGCTTTAGTTCCTCAGTGTTAATAACTGTAATCCCTTCCTGTTCTGGAGTGTCTGCAAATTTACTGTATTTGTTTCACTCTACTTAAGTATTGAAGTTTGGTTCACAGCCCTGAGAGCTAGAAGTGTTTAGCTTTAATTGAAAACTGAGGTTCAAATGAAACCACATGGTTCCTGATCACCAAAGGCATAGGTACATTCTTGCTGAGTTTGTGCTCTGACCACAGATGCATCAGTAACTCTGTGGCTGGAGTCTCACACCGACAGGACCTGTCGCCATATATTGGAAATAGCCAGAATGAAGCAGATTAAGTTTCGGGAGTTGTTTTGCTGAGGTTACCTTTGATGCTTTAATAGAATGTGTTTCAGTTTTCAGTTGGAGCTATGAAGTATTTTATGAAGGAAGAGCAACAAAAATTGGCCACAAGGCACTCTTAGGGGGGAAGGAGTTCACTGCAACCAGAAATATACGTACATACTGCTCAGTGTCATAGGTGAACAATATGGAGAGAAGAAGTGCAGTGGTTGTCGTTGTTGGATGCCTTCTGTGCAATGATAGAGCTGAAGGTACTCAGGTAGGGGCCTGGATCTCACTGTTTTTTAGTATTTGTCAAACTGGAATTGCTCTAGCTGAAGTAGGACACGTCTGACATTATACCATCAGCACCGGACAAGGTAGCTGGCAGCGCAGTGCCATGAGAGACGCTGCGGTGGTAGCACTGAAACCAGCAGTAGGGAGAGGGTCTGGAGCAGATGTGGAGACCTGACAAGAGGCAGTGGTGGGGTGGGAGTTGAGGCAGGCACAGTGCTGGCATTGTCTGCTCTCTTACAGACCTGCATAAGTGAAACGTGGGAAAAACTTCATCCCTTGCGTGGCTGTGGGAGTGAACAGGGTCAACAATATGAAACAAAGGACTACGAGGCTGAGTGCTCCCGAATTGTTAATTGTATGAGTATGACATGCATTTCCTACGTAATGCTTGGTTCCTTTCTCCCCTAATAAACTAGTTATTCCTTGCTTTGTACATCAACACGATATTTGTAGAAATAGACTTACTGCCTGTTAGTGACACTGAGGCATAGCACTTAATTTCCATTATTCTAGGTGGGGACTAATGCTGCTGATAGCTGCATTTGATGATACTTTTTAAGAACTTTTAGGTTGGTGACAGTGCCTGGCAAACGACGCTAAAGATCCCAAGACAGAATATAGACAGTCATAGATTGGGTGTTAACATACATACTGTCCTCTGAAGGATGTCCTGTGAGAAGAGGCTATTGACAAAGATTATTATTGAGGAACAGATTATTTTAATGCCACTATATAAAAATAATTTAAATAACTTATTCTGAATTACTTCTTTCCCTGAAAGTTTTATAGTTTTGCCAAGATATCTTTCATATAAGCAATGCCATGATATTGTTAGTGTTTGCAATTTTTAAAGTGAAATCTTATTCTGGGAGGTGATTTGTAATAGTCCCATTTTCTTATTCAATAAGCGTTGCCATATTTATCAAGGTGATAGTTGCAGTTACTAAAGACTAAAACAAATCTTGGGCACTGTGGTTTCTATTAACATTGCAAAACCAGTGGAGCTGGCAAACGATTTGTATCCTCTCTCTTCATGCACATTACCTAGAGAATTACCGACTTGTACTTGAGAATTGTTGACAGTTGTGCCAACAAACCGGGGGATACAGAAGAGTGTAGGTGACACTGAGGGTGCAGTTTGTTCTGACAACTTTCTGTTGCTGTTAGCAATTTGCAAACTGGCTGGTAAGTTTGGAGAGATGGCCATTAAAAACAATAACATCTTGTACATTATAAAGAATATAGTTGCACACAACACATGTGGAGTATTAAGATTTTGTTTTTATAGGCACTTTTTGAAACAGCCCTACATTATATGGCCTTGTTTGAAAGCTCTGCTTGTAGTAAATCATAGCACATTGAAATAGCTGTCTCAGAAATGAGAAAGGTTGGCTTGATTGAGCCAGGATTTGAACATACAATTCCAGACAGTAAAAACAATTGACAACAGCTTGGCATCCAGATACTGCCTTTCATCTAAAGGTCTAAAAGAGCTTTTAAAAATGTCTAATTACAGCATAATGGGTTCCCATTTTGTATCAAGGATTATCAAAGTAGAAAAAATACACAACTATAATGTTCAGGTTCAGATTTCTATTGTTGGATACTTAAATTCATATTATACTTCATGTTATTGATCTAAATATGCGCTTAGATAGCAGCTTGCATTCAAGTTTGAAAATGATCTGATTTCCAGGCCCAAAGATAAAAAGGTGGAATTTTTGATGACCATACAAAACATTTAAAAGCCTAAATTATTTTGTTTCTCACTGGGATTTGTACTTTTAAGTTTCTTTTTTGCTTTTGATAATTTGTCTCTGACTTCAGCCTGTAGTTGCCAGCTAATATATCTCTATGATGCTTACACTAATATTATGCAGCCTTCTTCAGAAGCAAAGCAACTACAAAAATTATTCAGGGAACTTTACAGGAGCAGTAACTAGGAAGGAAAAAGAAGTCATAATTCTTTGTTAAGCATGTAACGCAGCAGTGCTGGTACCTAACAATGCACATTTCCTCCTAAATGAAGTATTTTAGGTGAGCAAGAGTTCACATCCTGTTGGGGAAAGGGATTATGAGATATATACCTCTTAATTAAAGGAACACAGTTTCACTAATACAGCTGGCAGTGGGGTTAGATAACTCGTGGCTCTAATCTTTTCCTTTCAGTACTGTGGACTGATAGAAATTTAAAATGAACACAGTGACCTACGGGATCTCTCTGCTTTGCCTATATGCTTTGTCCAGTTTAAATCTTAAGTGCTCTCATGTTAATTTTATGGCATTGTTTCATTCAAAAAGGCCATGGAGTACAGTTTTTTAATTGAGATGTTTCTAAAATTCAGAGACCTATTTCCTCAGTACCTGCCAGCTCCCACAGTGTTTCCTGTACCTGGGGAAAGTACCTATGGGAATTAAAGTTACTTTCTCCCAGTTGTCCTCAGTTATCAAAAACCCTGTTTAGAACCACAGGCAAGTGGGTGACACACAGAGCGGTCCTGTAGCTATATGGTGGCATGCAGGGCTGGAGGCTGGCTTCTGTGTTTGTTACTGGGTTTGGGTAACTGCAAAGATGGCATAAAGCTGTTTCTGTTTCACCTTCTCTGGTCTTATGCCAAGAACAGCTTGGAGAATCTGAGCATGACTTGTACAGCAACATTTACTTATGTGTAATTGTTCATTGCAGCACATAGTTCCTTCTCAGTTAAATGTTTAAGCTATGGGTTGTAACAGATGCTTAGGTTCATTGCTTTCTGCTATCTTTTTTTTTTATTAATAAAGTAATAAAATCCTTATCTGCATGGATCATGTAAACCTAAAAGAGTCAAAGAATAAATCCCTCTTCCACTGCTTATTTCATTTGTAAAGCCTACTGCAGTCCTGACATTTTAAACACAGTGCATGTTTACAGTGTAACTTAAATGGTTTAGAGTAATAATTACACATAAAAATATACAGATGTCCTCATTATGAACAAAATCCATAAGTATATCAAATGGCAAACCTTATCCCAACTCCTACTCACTATACCTTTATTTTTCCTAAATGCCTGAAGAAACAGAAAGATCTTGTGGTTCCTCTGCTGATTGTTAAATGAATTATCCTATGTACACTATCTTCTTGGACTGTTTCTTCAGAAATATTCTGCATGCTCCAAGACTCAATAGATAGATATAAAATTACAATAACAGCTGCCTGACATGCTATTATCCTAGGAATACTGCATGACTGTGTAAATAAAGATTGCATGATAATGCAAATCTCAGCTCATTGAAAAATCAAAAGGTCATTCTCATTCATTCTATACTGAGATGAAAAATGAAAAAATGGATGAATAGAGCAGGACAAATTTGAGTTCATGTTGAGCTAGTTAATCCTTCAGCTCAGTTCTAGTTCATGTGCCGCTGTGACTGAAGTTGTTTCAGCTAATTTAAACAGAATAGCAAAATAATCATTCAGGTTCAGCTGTGATTTGAGAAAAAGCTCCTGCTCCCTGGTTACAGAATGATTTAATAATGCATTAGTAATCATATAATTACCAATTGAATATAGGTAAAATTGATAGCAGGTTCTGAAATTTTAATTAACTTTACACAGATTTTAATATTTGTTCAGAAATTTGTGAATTTGAAATCAGGAATGAATTTCCTTTACAGTTCTTCATGTATTGTTCACTATTCCATGGTCTTAAATTATTATTAGTTTAGAAATTAGAAAGCACATATGCAACTATTGGATCATTTTAAGTTCGCATGATATCAAGAGAAAGAAATTTTGTCAAATGTTATTTGTCTGAACAAGTCTTCTGCATCACAAATTAGAATAGAGTTTGTTTAAATAAAGGTTGAAACTCTGTCTGTCCCTTTTGAGCATTTCAGGTATTATGAATGCTGTAGTTACCTGATATTAAAAAAGAAGAGCATTTAAAATATTTGTACATATACTCATCAAATGAACGTATTAATTTGAGCTTGTCTCATAATTTAGAGATTATGTTAATTGGCTCTGCAAAACTTCATCCCATAACATGGTTTGAGTCCTGTTTTCGAAAGTTACTTCAGGTCAAGCTTTTCAAGTCATTGGTGAATTTATGCTCTTCGGTGAGCAAAGCTACACTTAATTTTGGCTGCCTAACTGCCTGTCAGATTCTAAATCCTGATTTATAGATTTCCTATAGACTAGATTAAAGACCTGGCAAAAGATTTGCAGAAAAGAGATAAATGGGGAGCCACGTAGATTACCATGGAGTAAGATGGTAAGAAAAGGGTCTGGGACACTCCTCCTCTCCCCTGAAATTCAATCTGTGCCCTTTTTTAATCCACCTCCTGGCTTCTGATACTGTGCATTTTTCTCACACTGCCCCTAAATTTCCTATTGCCACACCTTTCCCACGATGGTAAGTTTGGTTCAGTCCTCTTGCTGCGTAGTCTGACCAGTGGCAGAGCATGTTTGAGCTCTGCAGGTGAGAGATGTGTTCTTCAGTCTGTCAAAAGCCCTGCTTCTGAGACCTGAGCCGGGGCTCTGAGCGGTCTGCCAGCTGGTGCGGGTGCATTCACAAACAAAACGGCAGCTTCTTGTGGTTCTGTGTGAATAGGGAAGAGGAAGACTGGTGATGTTTTGGATGATCCTGCTCTGAAGGAGAAAGGAGGGTAGGATTTGGTGGAGAAAGTGAGATTATTTAAATCAAACCATGGAAGCATATAAAAATTGTATTGGGAACTTTTTTTTTTTCAAATACAGAGTATATTTTTGCATCAAAAAGAGGAAGACCCATTTCATAATTGAATGACCACAACCTAATGTGTAGGTGTCTTATTTGGTATGTAGGATGGGCCAGATGAGAGCCAAGTAGATCTGGTTGGACTCCAAAAGTTGTGTGCAAGCGCCCATGTTGCCAATGGCACTGGCAGTCCTGAGCAATGTTTCTGACATTTTTAGCTTAAAACTGGGAAAGGTCTTGTTGTTCTTCTGATGTGGAATGGAAAATATATCTTAGGTTCTGACAGCATTCACTACCTGGGAAAACTCTTTTTGACATAGCTTCATTATAGGGGTGGCTGACGTGTGGCTTTGAAACTCTGAATGACACCTACATGGTAAAGAAATACTTCTTGGAGAGGTGTAAGCCAATTTTTGGCAAGACTTAGGTTCTCAAAAGTCAGATTTTTAGACATAATCAATACCTAAACATCTGATTAGGAGCCTGCTGGGCTTTTCCAATGTCCCTAATCACCTAGCTCTTACTGGCTTTAGTTCCCAAGTCTGAGGACACAAGTTTGGAGTGTCTATTGAAATGGCAAGTGACTGTGGTGTGTCAAAAACTATTAGTATTTCTTTGATTAAACTGTAGTGCACTATGTTTTCTCTCACTGAATCTCCAATTCTTAGTTTCAGTTGTTAATTTCTTCATTTCCTACCGTTACCAATCATTGTAGCTGTCTTTATTCAGCAATGTTTTTTGCTGGAGGTATATCAGAAATAGGTCTATATTTATAGGTCTATATAAGATGCTCTGGCTTAGGGAAAGCCGAACTAACTACAATGACTGATCCATTTCAATGTGTGTCAAATGCATTAACACTAAATGATGCTTAAACAGATGCCTGTCTCAAGGCCTGAAAAGGTGATGGACCTGTGTAACTATACTGGTTTGGAACCCATGTCCTTGCAAGTGAGGCATCAGTTTTTTCCCTAAAGGCTGTGCTGTTTTAAAGCTGCAGGTGAAGACTACTTTGCTTATTTTTACTGGGCTGACATGATGCAAACTTTATTCAACATGGCTAGATCCCAGAAGACACAACATAGCTGACAGTTTTACTAGCAAGGCCAAAGCCAGGAATAGCAAACTGGCAGACAGACAAAGGCACACTGCTGGGATTACGTGATTCTAAATACATGAATACATTAAATACCTGGATATAAACATATGTTTATAAATTCAGAAATATTAATCACACAAATATATAAGTAAGAGCAATTATGGTGTCTTATAGTTCATGATAGAAGATACGATGGCAAACACACATGGTAAGGACAATTGAGTTAAAAATGGCTCACCTTTGAAAAAGGAAAGGAACAGTTGAACTTGGCTTTCTGGATTTCAGCAGTGTTCCTCATTTTTTGTGTCATAAATACAGTTTGAACATTGTCTCTTCCTAATGGTCTTAATGTGTGCACAATAATATGTTTGGGGACACTTACCCAGCCCCATCCTTCAGTCAGGATAGACAGAAAATCAGTATGGGTTTTTAAAAACACCCTGGAGGTGTATGTCAGTCAGTGGAAAATTTAAGCACCTGAGAAAATTCGCCAGCCCAAGAATATAGCAGGCTTGCAAAAAAAATTTTTTTTTAAATTAATGATGAATATTTATAATACAGTAAGAATATTAATTGCTATCAATGACATTTATTGGTAGAAAAGTGAAGTCCTTTTTGCCTCAGTGCTTGAACAACTTATAACTGTTGGAGATGAAGGCGGGACCTGAGGTGGGAGGTTAATTATCTCAGTGTTTCTTGTTCTGAAATGACCAATGATGATTTCTGCTGGAGAGAGAACCCAGACAAGTTATGTGGAGGTGTGGATCCATTTTTTTTTCTGTGTCTGTACATAAATTTTAGTGCTCTTACTGGGATACTGATACTCAAAATAACATTCTCTTATAATATTCCCCTCTTAATAACCTCTCACTAAAATAAATAATAGAAATATTTTCTGTCTCTCTAAAAAGCCCTTTGCTGGCTTCCTCTAAACTCTGAAGACACTTACTGTCCCTTGATACTGATGTTCCAGACAGAGCTATTAGTGCTGGGCCTCCAGACACAGAAATTGAATTTACAGGCTCGATGTTTTAAGGCTTCCAAGAGCTGAAGGGGTGGAGAGAGGCTGGCATAAAATAGTATACTTTTCCCAATTTCACTTTTGGGAAATTAAATAAATATCTACAAATAAAATCATGAAAGCTTTTTTTTTTTCTAAATTAGGTGTATAAGCATTAGCTGTTCATTATATTCTCCCACTTGCAAATTGTAGTGAAGAACCATTTGTCTTCCAAGAGTGTAGGGGCAAGGCTTAATTTGATGTTTGTTAGGAAGTCTTAGATCCTTGGAGAGAAGCTATGAGAGGAGTATGCAGTATCATTAGCATAATTTTATACATAATAATATTCTGTTCTTTTATTGTACTGGGGGACAATGATTCAGTCCCAACATCCTCCATCCTCCACAGAAGAGGTCAAAGCTAATTGTTATCTCTATTTACTGGCTAGGGAAGCAGAGATTTCTTTTGCTGCATTCAACACTGCAGAAGAAGTAAATGACTGAGCAAGAAATGAAGCTGGCAAGAAATAAGGCATATACAGCGAGCACTGGAAATCTTACAGATGTTTACTGGAGTACCTCCTACTACTGTTTTCTTAGTGATGTTTTTATTGCTAATGGGTTGAGCTCAGAAAGAGGTTACAAATGCTAATGTTAGTTTTGTGCTCTCCTTGATTCCTTGCAGAAGGACCAATAGGGGAGTGCTTTGTTTTGTTTGAAATTGTTTCCTTCAGCTTTGCAAATAGCAAGAGAGATGAATATGCTGTCTTCTGAAGATTTAGGAGCAGTCTGCCTTGACATTTTGTAATTTGAAAAGGTGATTGCGCTGAGTCTTTAGCAAGGCTCTTTAACAATGTTATCAGGCATAATCAATTAAAACAAAAAAACCCAGGCTGAACAGTTTGATTAAAATTTGCTGCTACCAGTCACTTTCTAAATGTTTGTTGCCTTGACTGCTGTGATACTACTTTTTCATTGCCTGTCTGGTATTTTCATAGGGTTTTCTAGGTTACAGAAATCCAGATTGGCTCACATGCATTTCTGTGGTACACCTTAGGTCTGTCTTTTTAATAGTGGGAAGGGAGACAATATGACTGTTTTTTCCATCCAGAGGTTAATTTTAAGAGTGCTCACTTTCACTTTGTATCATATTAGGTCTTTTAGCTGGCTACAAATCTGGTAGACTTGGGCTTAGCAAGGGTGCATTTTGTGTATTGCATCTGCACAGTCAAAAAGAGGAGAAAATCGGACATCCCTTCAGTGAGAAGCCTCAGGAGGGTTCAAGAACGAGTTTTCAGGTGCAGCATTTGCGCTTCCCCTTGTAAGTGTGGGTAGCTCTCAAAGAAGTGAGCTATCAATGAAATGACCTCTTGCTCGTCTATATTTATTCTCCTTTTGAGGCTCTGTCTTTGCTCTATTCCGTTTGTAAGTCAAAACAAAGTATCACACCATTGCTAACACTGCAGGTTTAGCCTGCTATCTGAACATCAAGCCAGCCTTGTTCTGCTTCACTACAGTAGCACCCACAGGAAAAGGACTCTGGATCTGGAACTTATCAGGGTTTTTTGTTTATGCTTGAGACAAGCATACATGTGACCTAGACTTCAACTTTTACTGTGCTGACACTATAGGAAACACTTCTCTTGTCAGTAAGTTGATATGTCAACACCAGAAGTAGTTACAGCAGTTATAACTAGTGGCTACTTTTTTAGCTGGTTTTCTGGTCATTTTTTTAGCTACTCTAAGAGGGCTGCCTAAACAGCTGAAGTATGACAGCTCTGCTGAGAAGTGAGTTAATTCCTCAACAGCCAAAGTTGAGGAATTTTTTGTTCTGCAAAAATCTGCAGCAGAATTCACTGTCACATTGTTCTCATTTTGTGACAGTGACACGTCTGTAGCACACTCTATACACATGTTGGCTTTCAGAAATGAAGCATGAAGCTTGTGTTATGCCCTGAGGAGCTTGCAGTAAAACTGTCACAAGGCATACAACGTCACATATATCCTTCCTTTACCCAAATACTATGCATGTCTTTTGCCCCACACTTACTCAGAAGAAACAAGCCTCTTTTAGTCATGCAGTGATTGCAGAAGAAATATGTCTTATTTTTTGAAGTTCTTGTAAATCTATCAAATCTCTGGGTTTGTTATTTGCATCTCCCTGTGCATGTCTAGGGAGATAAGAAGAGAAAACAGAGAGTTAGCTGCACTTGGGATTCTCGCCAGTCTTCGTGGGATGGAAAATTCCTTCCTAATTCCATATCTGACTTTAAATTTGACCCTCAGCGTGTGAGCAAGATAGACCAACACTCACACTTCAGAAAAAAAAGATCCTTTGTGTCCTAGCAGGACACTGGTGCAACTTTTCCAGGGTCCCATTCTAGCTGCCGCCAATCAGTGAAGCTTTGTCTTCCCTCAAGCATCCTACAGCCTGCAGAAAAAAGAACTGCCCTCTCCCTTCTGCAGGCTGTCAACAGAAGCCTGGAAATATGAGATTTGGTTATAGAGTTCACCTCAATGCAGAGCTACCAGAAAGATGAGTATGTTGAGCACAATACAGAAAACCACTGGTCCCCAGGGGAGAGTTGTAGGTTTGTCTATTCCAACATTAGGGATCATTTAGACATTAAAACTGTCTTTTTCACTGCTACCTTTTGTGTTCTTCCCAGTTTTTAACGACCAATTTCATTTTATTATCTAGAGGACTCATTAAAAAATATTTAACAGTTTCACAATGAGATTAATCTGAGTGATGTCTTTAGAAATTAGTCCACTCATTGATATAATCCCTTTAACAAAACCTTTGAGATCTCTTCATAAACTAGTTTTGAATCTCTCTATTAATTGCAATTTTTAAATTTGTATGATCATATGCCTTAGAGAAGTCCATGTTGTACTCTATACAGTTGCCTTTATCAAGTCAGTGTCTCATACAAAGAGCAGTGGGGTTTTTTGATGAGATAGTTCACATTAATTGTATTTTATCCTTGTTGATTTTTAGAAAGAATGTTGACTTAACTCATTTCATTATTGTATCCAAATTGATACTGGGGTACGGTGCCTATAATTTCCTGGGCCTTACTTCTTTAGTAGTTATTTAATACCTAGATAACTTGCAATTCTCTGACCCTTTGGAATTTTCCCAGTTTTCCATGAGTTGTTCAGTATCAACACTAGTGGTTCGGAGAACTCCTCATTGAGTTTATGTAAGACTCCAGGCCTGTTGATTTGAAAACATTTAATTTTAGCAGATCTCGTCTCACATCTCCTTTTATTACCTACAGTGAATTTTGTTGTGCTGACGTAATATGGGATGATACATTTGCCAGCTTCATTCCAAGGACAAAACAATGTGCGAAGGACAAAATGTTTATTGGATATTTCCGCCTTTTTTGGACTGTCATTTACAGTTTTATCACCCGCATCTAGCAATGGGCTCATGGCCAGTCTCAAGCTTTTTCTAATATTTATAAAAATATCTTTTTTGCCTCTTTACCTCTGTTAACTATTTGTACTTCCTTAATTTTATTAACTTCCCTCATACGTTCCCTGCATATTGTATCTTAGAAAGTGTTATTAACTTTTACTTTCCCCTTTCTTCCATGCTGCAAATAGGTGATTTTTAGTATGTTTTATTGCCATCTTTTATCCCAGACAGTTTCTGGTTTAGTATAAATATTTTTGTGCTTTGAAGTGCATTTTTGGCCCGTGATTGGATAGGCTTAACACTTTACATTTCCCGTTTGATTTTACACTACCAGGCAATTGGACTGACAGTTGTTCTAAACTTTCAAAATTTGTCCTGTTTAAAGCTCCGAGCCTACATTTTGGAACCAGTTATTTATTACTGATCGATATCACATTCTGCTTGCATATTGTAATTGTAACCACATCTACAGTACTGGTATCTAGGCGATTGCCAGTTCGAGGCAAGCACTTAAAATTTCTAGTCCACCAGAAACAAGTCTGTGGCTGTGCTGTTCGAACTTCCACGGGGAAACTTTTATGTTACCACTAGAGCCCCAGGAAACTTAACCATTCTTTTGTTACTGTCCACTTGACAGGTACAGCAGATACTCTTAGCAAGAGCACATCCCCGAGGAAACAGTTTATTTCAAGTTAGGAAGGAAGTTGTAACAAGAAGCAGGCAGGAAATGTGAGTAAAAAGTCATTAAGAACAATTTCAGTGAGATTCCCAAAGGAAGCATGAGGGGTTGCCTGAAAAGCCCCAGAGTATTTTTCCCCTCCCACAAGCGGGCTGCTCGTTCTTGCTCCATGCTGTTTGCCACCCCTGCTGTTGTCCTAGTGGAAATGTTTATAGGTCTGTGCTTTAAATAAAAGCACCAAAAATCAATTGTTTTTTTAAAATGTCACCAATGAAGATGTGTTCTGATTTACAGCAGGGTCTTCTGGAAGATGTATCAGCCAAATACTTATTCTTGGAAGTTGTGATACCAGACTAAATAAAGCACAGGCTGCTATATTTCGTACCAGTCCCCAAGGCAGAGAGGTAAAATGGATATAGGTGGTCCTTTACACACTGGCAAGTGTAACTTTCATGCTCACTTTTGTTACTTCGCTGCTGTATGAGCAGTCTTGGCTCCAGCTTAAGGAGGCTCCACTCTGAGATGTTATAGGGCTCCCTGGGAGAAAAGTAAGCCAGTTCAATACCTGGGAACTTGTTGAGGATGATGAAAGCTCGTGAAAAAAGGACCACCAGAAGGGAAGGCTGTCCTTTTCTCTATAAAGTACAGTTTGGGTTTATCTTTTGGTGAAGGGGAATCTGGTTCATCCCCTGGTCTTGCACTCGTGTCACTGCTGGAGAACAGATCCCGAAATGAAAGGGCTCCTCACCTTTTGAGGTGAGGACAGACCATAAAAATGGTCTGTCTTGACTCCCTCCAGTTCTTTTTCTGAGATTTGCCAAGGGCAGAGGTAGCATTTTTTCTTTGGGCTGGTTTATGGTTTCTTTGGTTTATGGGCTGCCAGGAAAAATTACAGGAGTAGCTCAAGAGAGGGCAGGATGGTTTCCCTTTTGTAGGGAGCAAAATTCCTCCCAACAGAGGGGAAAGTATGGCTAAGAAATGGTGAACGAACATTCACGTTAATGGCATGAGCTGGTGAAGGGCTCCTTCCATTCCTGTGCCTGGAATAGTGACTCTCGTCACTTGCCTTTCCTTGTTTCCCCTCCCACGGAGCTCATGAAAGCACCCATTAACTCTGCCCCTACTGAGAGCCACGCAGGGATGGAATGAAGCCCTACGGATGGGGGGCTGACTCCCATGGAAAACGTTACTGGAGGTGAAAGGTGCATCCAAGTCTGGCCCTCTCCTGATGTTCGTTCATTTGCCACGTTAATCCTGACAGCAGCACAACCAGTCAGCGTAAGGCCGTGTTATAACCAAAGATACACACGTAAATATCTAGTCAAGGTAGAAAATGTGGTGGTTTGGTTTTTTTTTCTTTTCTTTTCTTTTTCCACTTGCTTAAATAAGCACAGCAGAGCTGTTTTTTTATCACGCTCCTGCTCCTGCATTTTTCCAACCCAATTAGGCCATTACCAGGGCTAAATGAGGCATAGAGCCTCCAAAAGTCACACCGTCGTCCCGGAGATGAAGCGCGTATAGCTGCAGAGTTGGCAGTCAGGCAAGGTGGCTGGGGCTCACCGGAGTGTGACCCCATGTGTTTTTCTGTTCCAGAAAGATCACCTTCAGAAAGGAAGGTGGGGAAAGTCAATTAAAAAATACTATTTAAAAAAGTGCTGTGTTAACGAGGGGTTGCCACATTGTGGTCAAATAAGGCAGCTGTGTTTCTTGGGGATGCACAGAGGAAGTGGATGGCCACAGGCTCTTCTGATTTCTGGACAGCATGCCATGTGAAGGGCTGTGAAGACCATGAAAGCCTTTGTGTATCTTCCAGTGGTTCTGATAATTAGCTTTTTCCTCGCTGGTGAAGGGGTCCCTGCCTGCTGCAGCCTGCCCCCAGGTCTGTAGTGCTCCTGGGCTATCCCACTCCACTGGGAGACAACTACTGTTCCAGCGACTGGGCTCCCTTTCCAGCTGAGGGCCTTAAAGTCATTTGTACCATGCCAGCTTGTGCAACAAAGCAAGGCGCTCTTCAACTCTTTCCATGACACAAACCCCAGGTTTGCTTCTATTCGCAAGCTGCTGGGAACTCTCTGTGCTGGACATAGAAATGATGTAGAGGACAGGGTCGTCTGTCCTGCCCCGAAGCTCTGGTAGCTCTCAGTAATAGTTCTTAAATTATGAACTGGAAAATATTATGTTGTAAGTATCTAAAACAAGGGGGGAGGGGGACAACACAACAGTCCTTTTAGAATGACAAAGAATACAAAGCCTAGCAACTAGGATCATCAAAGACAAGCCTGAGATCTCCTGCTTTATTTCAGAGAGGAGCTCTGACAGAAAGGACAATAATTTTCTGTCACATACTGTTTTAAGCACGTAAGTTTTTGTGTGCCGAAAGAAAATTAACACGTTCACTTTTATGACTTTTATTTTTGTACAATGAAAAGAATGGATAAAATCCTTTGCTCTGGATACAGATTGTTTTAGAATCTGAATAGCTTTCCTTGTCCCTACCTTCACCTCAGTTCTGCTGCCTTTACTCATGTTGAGCAATACTTAGTTACCAGCTAAATCATATGAAATTTCTTGCACAAAATGGTAGTAAAATCAGGTGCAATACTGAATTCACCAGCTAAATAAATCTGGAAGTGAGAAAGATACAATTCCTAACCTTTTTCTGTTTTAAAAGTGTGATAATAGATCTGTTGAGACAGATGTAGTCAAAAGGACCCAACACTTGAGCATTATTGGACATCATCTTCTGGATCTAGCTGTAGCAGTTTGAGGTGTTATTTGTATGTCAGCATGTTCTTTACCTGGGCAGTCTCCCCAGCAAGCACCATGCTCCTGATCTGCTTCAGTGCCAAATCTAGCTGATTTGGTTAATGTAATTTTCACAGCAGTTTGAGCTAAACTGCCAGAATTTGCAGGAAAAAGCTAAGGTGAAGGCTCAAGGTCTATTCTGATGACTCTTTGGAGCTCCTGATGACCTTCAATAGTGGTGCAATAAAAAATCACAGGTGCAATTGGGATATCTTAGGTGGTTGTATCAACTGGGAAGAGTGACAGGGAATTTCCAATAGGGGAATATCACTCAGGGATATATATTTTGTTCACAGTGATGTGTGTGTCTCAGTTGTGGAGAGAAGTGAGCTTGAAAAAAAAAGTTAAGGTGTTGATTATCTTATTGTAGGGCTGATTTTTACAAAATTAGGGCTGTTTTTCACAAAACCTTTTGCTTAGAACATTAACCAACTGCTAACTAGTGGAGCTGGAAATGTTCCTTGTAAGACACTAATGCTATAATTGCCTAGCACAGCATTTTTGACACAGATATCACCGAGTACTGCTATAACCAAATGGACTGCTGATTTGAATCTGGATGGCAATTTCCATCATCCTCATACATTACAGGGCAGAAAACATGCCTCTGCAGGGTTCAAAATTAATCCTGTAAAGAATCTAAGCGGGATTATTGGAGAAACATTTACACTTGTCCTCCCCACCTTTAACAAATAATCATGGAAAGTTTGCATCATACAAACTTGTAAATTATATGGTGCATCCCTGAAGAGGGCAGGTGGAGCAATAGGGGAGAGCTGCGCTGGGTGCTTGCACGTTGCTGCTTTCATTATTACTACTTGCCAGTACTGGTTGTATGTCATGGGTCTGTGGTATCATCTTACTGACATGTTTAGCAGGGAAGTACAGTCCTGCACGCCCAGCCAGCATTTCTTAGGTGAATAATATAAATAATCATAACTGATGAACAAGTCCTTGTATATGACATTGATCTTCCAGTGCATTGCATAGGCAGATAAGGGTCACTGCTCCTATTCAGGGGTCAGTGTATAGCGTACAGTGTTGTATTCCACCATGGGACATACTAGCACAAGACAGCTCTGCAAGGAAGAGTCAGTAAAACCTGCTTTCTCTCCCTGTAGGACTAGAGTGGGACATGTGTCTGTCCGTGCCAGTTACTCACCTACCCTCATGCTTGCATTTCTACTCTTTATTTTCTTCTCTGCCTTCCACTGGTCTATGTTTAGTGATTTTATGGGTTCAGCAGAACTTCTGTCCTTGCTAGAGTTCAACATTTCTGACGAGCTTACCATGACTCCCTTTACACTGAATTTATTTTCCTCTTCTGGGGACCCTGTTCACCCCAGCCTTCTTTAACAGGAAGAGGTTACACATAGTATACAGGCAAAAGAAATACAAAAATAGGGAAGAGTGTCTTGGTATTAGAATGAAAGGAGGAGAGAGAAGAAAGCTGGAGAAGGAACACTAATTATTCTGTTCAGAAAATCATAAAGAAGAGAAAATAAACAATGGAAAAATAGGAAAAAAAAGACATCCTGGGACAGTAGAGGACTAGAAATGTAAGAGAAAGGGTAGAAAAAAGGACTGCAAAAATCCATAAGGATTTATTAATAAATCATGTTGGACTTACTGTAAAAATAAACCATCCAACAGAATGAAAGTGTTTATTTGTTTTTAATAATAGTATACATGAGAATGGAACAGCCAGCCAGGGGCTACTTTAGTCTCTGATTCAGCAAACCACTAAAGTACATGCTAAGCTTTTCAAATCTACTAAATTTCATTAAAGTCAAGTCTCACTAAAGTTGAGCATGTACTTAAGTGTTTTTTCTGAATTGGATTTATGTTGAAATTGGCTCAGAATTACAGTTGTCCTTATTGTTTGGTTCACTGAGGATTCTGCAGGGAAAAAATAGGATCAAATAAAGTGTTTTGCTTCAGACGCAGAGGTTTTTAGAAAAATCAAGTAGAATTAAAGGAAATTACTAAGCAAAATATGTTTTTCCCTTGTAAGCAATTTGACAAAGTTGAATTGGAAAAAATGTTCACCTCTCAAATCTGTATTTTATTTTATTTTTTTGCTAGAGAAAAGCCTAAATCAACCTCAATTCAGCCAATACTTAGTTTGACACGGATGTCGACACGGATGAAGCATAGTTGCAATACATTTCTGAAATTATTTCTGGCCACTATTACAAATTGGGAAGCCAAGTCCCAGACAAAGAAAGTGATTGGCATAAGGCTGCCCAGCCAGGCAGGAGAAGGAAGCAGGTATCATGTCAAGGATCCTTCCCCATACCAGGTCTGGGAGAACATCACTTTCAACAAAACCATACCAAGTTGTTATCAGAAATCTGTTATCCTAGTTTATTTAAAAGCTACACTTCACAGACAGATTGACTTTTCTAGTGGTTTGCACCTAATGCAAATGCATCACAGAAGGTTTTGGAAAGAAGAATTTTGCTGATACAACCCAGATCCTTCTCATGTTTATTTACGTGATCTGAGCTTATTTGGTCCTGCTATTTTCTAAAAGAATGATCAAAAGCTGGTTGATTAACTCAGAGAAATACAGAAAGAAAATTCTTTTCATTCTAGTGTTCCTATTCTGTCATTTCATGTTCCCTGACCCTTCAGCTTACTAACCAGCACATCTTACGCTGACCAATCAGAAAGTGTGACATCTCTTGAATAACACTGCACTAAATTGTGTTTTTAACTACATACAAATGACCAACTGCTTTGGCGTGTCCCCCACCACTCCCCGTTCTTTCCTGCCTCACAATGTAGCACAGAAATAAAACAGTTTAAAATGGCCTGATTCTGGTGACCAGTCCTTCTAGGCTATTATTTTCTAAACAGAAGAAAGAGAGACAAAAATTAAAGACAAATGCAGGGTATAGAGCATCCAGGAGTTGATAACAAGGATAGTTCCTTCTTATTCTTTCCAACACAGACTAGAGCAGCACAGTTTCATAAATCATGTTCTTGGCTTGGCATTTATTGGTGTTCAAGAACTGATCTGAAGCCTCTTGTCATTTGCTTGTAGAGAAGTGCATCTTAAAATAATGTCCTGATGCAAAGGGCATAACACAACTGCATTGTTTCATGGGCATGCCTAGCAAGGAAGAAGGACTGTGCTAGGGGGATTGAGCCCTCTTGTCAACCCCAGAGATGTTTCTTGTGAAACGGGAAGAAGATAGACTAGGGGCTGGTAACGACAGAGAAACTTCCCAGTCACCTGTGCAGAGTTGTTCTGTAGAGCAGTGGTGGGCTTTACTTCTGTGGGCTGTGAACACAGCACCCATTAAGACTTCTGTATCTTCTAAGCCCAGCCCCCAGAAAAGCTATTAATCCTGCAAATTTGGAAATAAGAACAATTCAGTTGGGTGACATTTGCTGGCAAAGCTTCTGCATTGGATGTAGGAGGAAAGGCTTGCTTGAGATGCAGGAATGTATATATAGTATGCAGGAATGTAAGGTACCCTGAAAGGCACACAGGTTGAATACCTGGCTGTTTCACCTGTAGGTGAAAGTCTGAACTGATCAAATTTTGCAAACAACATCCCAGTGCCATATGCACCATCCCACAAAGATGTAGTGTCTTCATTCTGCAGAGCATCCCACAGGCTCTGTGTCTGTCTATCTGTCCAGGAGGGTGTAGTCACTTCCCAAAAATATGAGGTGGGGTAAAATAGCTGTCACTGGAATGCACGCTTGTTAGCATGGTTGGTGGGACATTCTTTCGAAACAAGGAAAGTTAGGGAAACCAATTTCATAAAAATCACCTCCTATTTTATTGCAACTCTTAGGGGTCCTAATCTCCCCTGTACATGAAGACAAAAAATATTGAAACTATCGAGGAGTCTTAGACTGGTATTATATCTAAGGCATCTTTTCACCCACTTTAAACAACTTATAAGATGGTAGGCTTTTAACAGGAGGGGTAGGAAACAACCAAGGTAGTAAACCACAACACAGCAAAAGAAGGTCAGATTCTAGAATGTGGAGAGGCAAAACAGGACAGTTTTAAAGTGTAGACCAGATGGATTCCCGGGTACCTATATTCTCAAAATTTGAGATTGCTCGAGGGTCCAGTGCAGCTCCATAAATTAGGGTAGTCAATAGCTGGTTGGTTTACAGCAACTTCCCAAAAGGCTGCAGATGGGTCGCTGTGCCTCTGGAACTCCCTAGGAGTTGGAAATCCCTCCAAGTCCTGCTGTTCTGCCAAGGCTTCTGTGCGGTGCTGTAGCTCCTTAGCATTTCTTAGCAGTTCATTAAGCAATCTTAACAAATTTGTCACATGTTGTTTCTTGTCTAGTCATTTCCCAGTGAGTGCTGGGGGCACAGCAGAATGCTTTGCTTGGTAAGATGCCTTGATAACCTCATACATTTCAGTACGCCCTTTTATGTATACACACATGAACTTTTGCTGCCCTTGTGCTGAAGAAGGCATGGGAGAGGAAAGATGAGAAGCTGAAGAATTGTCTTATTCCCTTCTGGTTTTTGTTTCAGAGCTTTGTGATTTGTCTTGTAGAAATGAGCTTTAGCTCTTATTGCAGAAAACTCTTACCCTTCGGAGGAGTAAAACCAGTCATGCCTGTAAGTCCCCTAGAGCTGCTTCTCAGGCTAGCTTACAGCCACACCTGTGTAGAAGTGGCTCCAAAGACATAGGTCACCCTCCACATAGATTTCCACCAAGCACTCAGTACTCAGAAACCACTTACAGGTCTGTGTCTGCTGACACATCCCTGTGTCTGCTAATGGGTTCACTGAGAGCATTCAATGTGTCTCTAAGGTATTTTCTATTACCACTTCTGTTTCTGTTTTTTGCTTCCCACCATCAGCAAACACAGAATTATTCCCACAAATGGACGTCAGTTCCCAGCTGACCAGGGATTTTGAACATGATACTGATACAAGTTACTTTAAAAGCGTTATGTGAATCCCAAAGTCAGGTACAGTCCTGACTGAAAGGTGGTTGCTGTGAAGCCATGCAATCCCAGCTACGTTGCTTGGCATGTGATCGTGTACACTTTATGAGCCAGTGCTGCAGTGGGAGGAGATCAGAGACCTCATAATCACACATTAAATCCACACATGATAAATGCTGCCTGTGGGCAGGTTTGGATTTTTACCTGGTTGTGCAAGAGCCAGGAGCTGTTGCTCTTTCGACTGCTGTTGCTACCACCAAATTTGTTTGAGATTCTTTGAAACAAAGTATTCTGGTTAGTCCTTGCTCCTTTTTCCATATCTGCAGTTCCCCGGAGGCTCAGACATCAGCCTCTAGCAGTTTAGCCTTCCTTGTTGTTCCTGCTGTGTTGAGCAGAATATCAGCAGCAATACCCTACACGTATTTTTGCTACTTGGGTATTTTGTAGTGCTAAACATGGATCAGGGTGTGACTCCACACTCTTTCATAGTAGGCTCTTTATTATTTGGTCACCAGTACATGATCTTAGGAGTAAAGAAAAACTAATGATATGACTGCTACATGAAAATAATGTTATAGGTACAAAAATTCTAGAAAGTTAAATGGTAACTCACTGATGAACTTAACAATGTTGGGTATATCAGATGTAGCAGAATTAAATGGGATACAATCGCCTGGTTTACTATCTTTTTTTTTTTTAATGTTTAGTTTATCTTGGAGAATTGAGAATGTTACTTTAGGACAAGTGCTTAGGATTTTCATGGCCAACTTAAACATGTTCTTAGGCCTACTTTTCCTTCTGTGGGCTATTCCTCCCAGTGCTAAGAATATGGCTTTTTTCATTTGAACTGGCCAGGTCTTGTTATTTACGAGCTTCAGCAGCTTCTTTAGTACCACGACTGATTTGTATGCCACATACATTTGGCCTCCTCTTAGCTTTTCCAATACCAAGGGTGACTGTAATGTATCTTTTTTTAACATACATTTTCTGTAGCGTAATAGGATATTAGCATCCTGATTCCTGCCAGCAAAATTCCATCTATAACAGATAACACCCCCTTAAGCTAATAGCAGAGCATGGAAATACTGTCCTGGAGATCCTGTGCTGATGGTCTTGATGATTTTGTGAGGTTTCATTCTCAGTAAAAGCTCTAGCATTCACGTTTCATATTTAGTTCAAAACCAAGTGTATGGGTAGTGCTTTCAAAACAGAGTCATTATCCTAGATCTGAATTTTGCTCTATGCTCCTCTTGTCTCTGAACTCTCCAAACTTTTCTGAGGCTGAGATCCCATTTCCTAATCATGCTATTTGTCCAGACAAAAATCTCCCTATTTTGGGGAGTGTGGCGTGTAAGAATTGTCTCTTTCGGCATTGGCAGTAAGTGCTTTATAGTAGTTTTCAGTTAACAATTGTCTTCTTTAAAGACAGAACAGTTTAATTCCACAGACAAAGTTCAAACATAGCTCCTCCATTTGGGCACACTAGCAGTCTCTTTTTGATTGCATCTTTGATGTGCTTGTCCCTCGTTTTGACCAAAGAGGTGCAAGAAGGTTAAGCTAATGCATGCTCTGGTGATGTACATGAACAATTTACTTTTTCGCATATTGTCATGGCACCTCAGTACCAGAAGTCTTGTCTGCTGTCAGAACTATGAAGACTTGTCTACTGTTTCCACTGTCCCCTTCACAGAAGTGCTCTCTCCTTTAGCTGTTTTGAGCAATGAGGTTGGGCACAAAGTTCGCCACATACATCATCTCTGACTTCTGTTCTACCTGAACCTCTTCCTTGTCTGTGGAGGGCAGGTGTGTTGCTCATGGCTTCAACCTTACCATGGTCTAACCATATGCCTAGCATTAATAAGAGCATTTCAAAGTACAGCAGGATATCTGCTGAGGAGTTTCTGTCTCTTTAGCAAATCACAGCTATCTGTTATAGAGAGGCTTAATGAATCCCAGATTTAAAAGCCACAGAAAACCTAATGAATTATTCTGCCACCTTCATTACACAAGGTCTAGCTCTTCAGCCAGTAATTATTTTGTCAGATGCACAGCTCCTGACTGAGCTATACTGGACCTTCTAGAAACCTATAGAAACCTTGAAACTTCAACATGCAAAAGCTGAAGGGGGAGTGCTCGAACAGTTTCTGACAAAGCAGCATTTAATCAGAAAACAGTGATTTGTCAAAAGCAAGAAGCTCTGTGGAAGTCTTCTGGTGGGGCAGTGATTTGCTGAAATGCAGCTGGAGTTCCCACAAGCTTTTGCTTCATGCCCAACAGGCTCCAAGGGGTGGATGAGCAGCTTGGCTCCTCCAAACCACCCAACATCGCATCACCAGGGCAACCTCACCTGCAGGCTGTGCTGGCCACAGGACATCCAGGCCTCCCAGAGGTGGAACAACCCTGCTGAATAGGCTGTGTGGGAGTTCAGGGTCTTTTGGGGTCTAGGACAGCCCTGTGGCCATGGCCAGGATCAGGAATCTTCCCCAGCTCTCTGCTGTAAAAAGGTCCTGAAAGCCCGGGAGACTCAGCTGAGCTTGGGCATGCTGGTTCCTTATTGATATCCAGGTGGATTGCATGAAGTTTAGCAGGTTCTCCCTTTGGGCTGAATGGGAGGGAAACGGTTTTGGAAGTTGAGAATTTCTTCTGAAGTTTCATGGCCTTGTGGATATAAACATGCACAACTTTGCCTTGTGTTCAGCTGATGATGTACCATAAGTTAACAATGTCATGCTGTTCCAAAAAAGACAAGTGCCATGCTGAGATGTATAAACAGGGCTGTTGCCTGCAAGACACACGAAGTAATCCTACCACTCTGCTCAGTGTTGGTAAGTGCCCAACAAGGACGCTGTGTCCATTTCTGGGCACCAGTCTGCACTAAATGTGGAGACACGCTGGAGAGAGGCCAGAGGAACGAAATAGGAATAATCTGAGCTCAGGAAAGCATCTTTATGAAAAAAGATGAAATTAATTTAGTTTGCTTGGTCTAAAAAAAAACAAGAAAAAGGGGTGGTGAATTCAAATTCCAAATAAGGTGATTATGAGGAGGGAGGAACTGGACTGCATGTGATAGATGGGAGAAGATGACAGGCTAAGTTGTAACAAAACCCATTCAAGTTAGATGTGAGAAAACATTTGGCTCGGTAAGAGCAGAGAAGCATTGGAGTAGGCTGCCCTGGGCATCTGACAGGTCTTCTTCCTCAAAAGGTTTTAGAGAAAATATGCTGGGAACAGCAGTACTATTGCTGAGCCCTTCTTGGGCTAAGGGACAAGCTGCATCACCCCTTGAGATCCTTTCCAAGCCACCTATTACATGAACTTGAGCAGCTGCTGTTTAAAGTTGTGGTTAGTTACTGTTTGATTAAGTGCTTCATAAGTAATATATGCCATGAGTGTGCCATTCAGCTTCTTTTCACCCAAAGAACAAATATTTATTGAACATTTCTGGCTTTTTTGCATTATTTAGTCTGACAACTGAAACATTCATTCAACTAGCAAAATGGTACTAATTGCTGCAAGTCTTTCAAATACACATGACTGTACCCTAGGTACCTTCTGTCCCCCCTCAGGTACTGTTTCTGCCATGACAATAGTGTCCTTATACCTCCCCCTGTTCCTGGAACCACCTTAAGTTCCTTCACTGAAGTTCAGGTGAGATAGCTGCTGCTTTACTTCCACTTCCAAGAGAGTTCAAAATCAAAATGTCTGATAGTTACAAAACAGAGTGGAAAAAAAAAAAAAAGAATATTTCAAAAAAGGGGAGGGAGGCTAAAAATAGGTCTGTGTCAAAAAAATGGAAATGACAATACTTATTTTTTATATTTTTCCTGCAAAAGAAATGTTATGGAATTGTATTTGCAGAATATATGTACAGGGAATAGTGTTCTGCATTGCAGAGCTTATAATCAAAGAATTTGATCTCATCAATGCTTATAAATATCTAAAGGGCGGGTGTCAAGAGGATGGGGCCAGACTCTTTTCAGTGGTGCCCACCAACAGGAAAAGGGGCAACAGGCACAAGCTGAACACAGGAAATTCCATCTCAACAAGAGGAAAAACTTCTTTACTTTGAGGGTGACAGAGCACTGGAACAGGCTGCCCAGAGAGGTTGTGGACTCTCCTTCTCTGGAGATATTCAAAACCTGCCTGGATGCCATCCTGTGCAACCTGCTGTAGGTGACCCTGCTCTGGCAGGGGGGTTGGACTAGATGATCTCCGAAGGTCCCTTCCAACCCCTACCATTCTGTGATTCTGTGAGTCTGTAATTTATGTGCTAATACTAAATACTCTTTTAAATGTAAAAATATTTGCAAAGGAAAAAAAAAAGCAGTGGATTCCAAGCTTCCTTCTTAATTGAGTTGCTTGTTAATTTAATCTTTTTAATGTATTAGCTGAAAACTGCAGGACCACAGTAATTTGTTCTATTAGTAGCACAATTTCCACCTATATTTTGCTAAGTTTTATGTCTTCAGGCATGCATTTGCAGGTAATTCAATCTTTGGCTGCATATGCTTTCCTTTAATAAGGAAGAGGCTTATAATCTTAATCCAATTAAAGAAAAGAGAACTGAAAGATTTGCCACAACAAAAGATGATACTAGAGGATATTAACTTGGGGTACTGGCAGCAAGCTAATAACTGTTCATCAGGAAATCAGTATCTTCAAATATTTTCAACCTCAAGCCTGGAGAACTCTTGAAAGCAGCTGGGAGACCTGTGTCTCCTATTAAATGAGTCTGAGATATTTGGTTTCCAAGCTATAGTTGGTATTTAAGTATGGAGAGTTGTAAATTTTGACACTGAGATTTACAAGGAGCTGGGCATACACTTAGTTTTGCTTTTTCTCGATATAATTTTGTGGCAGTGCATCTTTGGACATTTATCCCTCAGTTTGCTGCCTCAGGGATGTGTCTTATATATACACAGCCCATCTTGTTCACAGACAGCACCTCTGATAATCATTTCAGTGGTGTGTCCTGTCCCTGAAAATAGCTAGTTCCAAATTATTCAGGGGGATACCAAGTATTACCCTGTGCCATGAATGATTAACTTTGTTTTCATTGTCTAATCCCTTGTCATGCTCTTGAACTACGTCTTGGAGTACTGAGTGCTATAAATGCTGTTTTAAAATGAACCCTATTTTACCAGTTTAGATCTTTCAACTTTGCCTACTGGGAGAAAAAAGAAATAAGAATATGAATTTATTTTTTCTACATTTAATACTTCAGCCACGTACTGTCTGGTGGCAAAGAGTGGTTCCTAAATATTCAGTAGCATCAGCTCAAACCCCTCCATAGCATCCAAGCAAACTAAATTACATTGTCTATCTGTTCATGATGAAAATTATTTCCTTTTTCATAAGCAAAGAACCCCGAAGGTAAAAGAAAGCCTTATTAAAGGAAAAGCAGAAAAACAGAGTAATAAATCAGCAGGCTGTGGTCTCGAGCTCACCCTCTTCCCACAGCAGATGGGGAAGTCACTGATCCTATCCCAGCTTGGCTAAGTCCTATGCACAGCTCCCTGCCAAGGCTCTGGGGACCCCTTTACTGGCCACCTCCTTTTTTGCCCCTGAAGGAGCATGCAGCCCCCCAGGTCTCTTCACCAGCGGGGAGGGAGGCAGGGGAGGAGAAGCCCTAGGCTAAATAGCAGTAGTCAGACCACCCCATCTCTTTGCAGCCACTCTTCACAAATTACTGCTCCCTGCTTCAAACGTCTTGCCTCTAAGTACTGGGTCTGCAAGGCACCACCTGTGCTGGCCCTCACCTCAGTACACTGTATCAGCTTTTTTTTCCTTCTTTTTTTTACTACTGAAGAAATGAAAATTCGGACCCTTCTTCCTCTTGTTTCCCTTTTCTAGGGCTCTTCCTCATTCTCCTGGAAGACTGGATTGCTGGTTGGGGTGCCTCCTCTGCCCAGGAGTGACCCCCAGCCTGCTCTAGGTCTGGGCACAGCATGGTTTGTCCATGCCTTACCAGATGTGATTAGCAGCCTTTATATTTATACTATCCTTAGACCTGGAGGTATCTGAACAAGAATGCTCTGCTGTAGCACGACTGCTGTGCCAGTGATGCCAGCTCCCCTGGAACCCCTTGCTCTCTAGCAGGTGCAGGCAGGAGTCTCCCCACAGAACGTGGCCACTGGCCAAAGCTCCACGTTGCTCTTCTTTCCCATTGCCCACAAGTGTCAGCCATGACCTCTTGCCTGTCACATCAGGCAACTAAACTAAACGGTGCCAACCTTTCTAACCATGAAATCTCTCCCAGATACACAAATTTTTCACTGGCTTTCTGAGGTGCTTTCATATGTGCTATATGCTACACTGGGACAGAGGTATCTGAGCCAACACTATCTGCAAGCATATTTAAATTGACTTTAATAATACTGCTGCGTTACTTCCCTGGTTTTAATCTCAGTTTGCAACCCAGGAGAGCATTTTACTTACTTTTTTGGCTGCTATTTCTTGTAGAACAAGGGTCCCTATTGAATTGTCCAGAAGAGGACCTAGTTTTGGCCTGTTATTGATTTTTCTTGCGACTGCTCATTCTGGAACATGCTAATCAAAATGACTATAAAAATATTTTGTTCAAATCATAGTTGCTTCTAAGAACAGAGGCTCCCAGCATAGCTCTTCATGCCTGTGCCAGACAGAGATGGTGGTTAAGCAGGAGATGTATATACCCAGATAGATAAATGAAGCAAGCAAGGAGGGAAGTGCAATCAGGTGCACCAAAGGCACCCTGCTCCACTGGGATGTGTCGCTCACAGTGGGACCAGCTGGACCAGAGCTGGTGGACCTCACTTGTCAGCCTCAGCCTCTCACAGACCATTTGCAGACTCCGGAGGAATTCAGGAGGGCCATACCCACTCTTGGATGTTGTTGAAGAGCAGATGGCAAAGCAGGTGCAGTGGTTCAGCTGGGGAGCAGACCACTCTTTTTCTCAGGGACCCCATGCTATTGGGGGTATTGGGAGGGTGCCCTTGGAAAGATGGCAGCAAGGAACAGACTAATAATAGTAGAACAGTTTGACTACATGTCTCTTTGCTGCCTGATCTGAACAGTGCTTGGAAAAAAGGGCAGGCAGAGTAGCAGCAAGGATGCTCTGGCCATGGTTCTCCATGTAGCTGGAAACTTTCCTAAATGGTCCTCTCACTTGGTCAGGGAGTGGGCTGTGAGCAAGTGGAGAGAGCATGCATGGTATGCTTGACCTCCCCACCTGCAGTAATGTGATGCACTCCTGAAGCACTGAGCTTGCTGCACATCCACCAGCTGCCTGGCTGCAGGCACAGGAAGGCTAGCTGTGTATCAAGGCCTGTGTATCATGGTGTAAAGCCCTCTTCTGCAACAGGCAGACCACACATCTTTCTTCCTGCCAAAAAAACAGACACCCATTCTGTAGATGATTGTAGATATTTCCGTGGGGCATCAGATAGCAGGAGGGCTTTGTGAACCAAGGTGGAATGGAAAGAGTCTGCAGCTGACTGCAATGATTGTTTGCCTTTTAGTAGTTCATCCCATAGGAGCTGGCAAAATTAGGCTCAGCCAAGAAGAGAGGGAGAATATCAGCCTAGAAAATGTCTGATATGCTTTTTCATATCTTTTTTGAATCCGTAAGTGGTGGGAGGAAGATGACCTTTCCCTACCTGAAACATGGCAAAATATTTCCTTCCTTTTTCTGTTGGGCACCAAAGAAGCAATAGCCACGTCCATCTGTCAGGGGAAATGCGAACCCAAAACCTCAGGGACAGTCTTCCACACACTCACTTGTTGCGTTGCTCTGTCACCTGCTAGTCCTGGCTCTTGTTAAAGTTCTGTCATCCTGGTGTCAAAGGGCCACGTGCCAATATCAGAGGCTTGTCAGTAAAAGGTACCAGTCAGACGTTAAGACAATGTGCTCACAAGCGATAGATGCTATTGCATCCTGGCTAGAGCAGTGTGACATAACTCCAACTGCTTGCCAGAGGAATGTCCCAGGGTTTTCTGACTGCCAGTGTCAGCAGCAGCTGGATATTTCATGTCCATGTTTCAGATTTTGAGGGTAGTGTTGAAATCCCCACTCAGCAGTAGGGATCTAGCAGTCAAGTTTGTAAAAATGGGAGTTTCTGCCTTCGGATAGAGTCACTTGGAGGCTGCAAACATTAAATACCTGCTTTTTCATATGAAAACCAGTATACTCCTATAAAATCTTTCAGTATGACTCCACATTTCCTGGTACAAAATTGTTTGCCTAGTCATATTTTGATCTCTAGCCAAAGATTTGATTGCCCTTGCCAATAAAAATGTGCTTGTTACAGCCAGGACCAAAGAATAGTTTAGAGTGGACCCACCACAGAGAAGTGCAGCTTATGCCCAGCTGTCTTAAGTGTGTTGGCTGCAGAGGCATGAGAATGATGTGAGCTTTGTCTCTCTTCTCCCATTGACTGCTGCGTCTGGACCTTCATTTTAACAAAAATGTGTGAAATATTTCCAAATGCTTGGTGGTCATGCAGTATGCATAATCATTAGGGCTGGCTACTAGAAGAACCCCCATGATCACAGTGTTTCCCTGCAGTAGCTCCTTCTTTGACCTAGGTAGATGTCAAATCTGTCTAGGTACATTAAGTGCATAATAAATCATCCCCATAAACAGGTTCTCTTGAACTTGAAAATTCTTGATGGCTTACTTCAGAAATTAACTTTCCTCAGGATTAGCAATGTATGCCTAGCTTCTGTTCTGAATTTGACCAACTTCAGATTTTTACTATTAGCTTTTAGACATATTCCAAATAGGCTGAAGAGATGTTTATTATGATTTTTTTTTGTGCTACCTCCTCCCCCACAGCCATAGCTATTTTCATATGCCTTAATTAAGTTAGTTCTTCATTTGGCAGGCCTGTAGACGTGCTGCAGGGAAAATGTATTAAGCACAGAGAAGCTGCAATATTTCTCATCCCCAGGATGCGGGCTTCAAAGCTCAACAGCTAAGCTTGCAATGACATGATCACCGAACCTTTCAAGCCTTCATGATTCATTATGGAGAAGGATCTTGATTTCAAATGCTTCCCTGGAAGTCATCCTCACTTTGAATGCGAAAGAAGTCTTTCTCGTGACCTTGTTTCAGTTTTAGCCAGGATAAATTCAAACCAGAGAGTTAAGAATGATCATTGGAAAGGAGGGGATGGACCGACACCAAAAGATTATCACAGTTCTTTTCTTAAGAGGAAGGTTTGATTCTTACTGCATTTGATGCTTCCTTATTCCCCACTTGCCCATCCAAGTCTTCCATAGTGTGTTCTGTTCATGGAGGTCTGATCACAGCTTTTACAGGGTCTTCTGTGACCAGAGTCATGCAGAACCATAGGAAGATGGTGGGAAGACACCCACCTCACATGGGTGATAGAGGATTAGGCATCCAAGGGAATCCATGACACTTGTTTGAGGAGGTGTGGCTGGCATCACTGGGGTATCCAACTTACTCCATCAAAGTCAGTATGTATCCTTCACAGGTTGTTGAGTGGGGGTGGCCACGGAGGCATACTAAGGAGTTGATGGGACAATGCAGAACTGCCGTGGCAGCGTGGGGTCCTGGTGTGTAGCTGGAATCACTTTTCATGTCTTTCTTTTGCAGTTCTCAGAGATGGGCTCTCCATAATGCTTTGGTTATGAAGAAAGAAGGACTGCTGAACTGTTGTTTTGCAATGGAGAAGACAGAGGGAGAAACACCAGCACTGTGGCTCCCACCCTGTTGCTTATCTCCCTGCAGACATGTGTCCCAAATCCTCTCTGTGCTGTGTTAAGGAAAGAAAAAGCTTAGACATTACGACATCTGCTTTCTTACATCACCTTTTCCAATTTTGCATCCTATAACCCCCTGGTGAAAAGAGGAACAATGACTTTATATAGCTGCTGCTTGATTCTTTTGCTATTTACCTGGAACACAGCTGCCTATGGGCCAAACCAACGGGCACAGAAGAAGGGAGACATTATTCTTGGAGGACTGTTCCCTATTCATTTCGGAGTGGCTGCTAAAGACCAGGATCTAAAATCAAGACCAGAATCAGTGGAGTGCATAAGGTAAGCCGCAAAAAGAAAAAATAAAAAGTTTTGGTGGGGGAGTCTTGCCCTTTGTTGGCTATGGTGACATGCTATACACTGTGTAAATACAGTCTGTAACCTGCTGCTTGTAGAGGCAATGGGAAAGTATGGTGTAAATAATAGAATAAAACAGGCATGTAAATACAGGAAGTGCATACGTTAAACAGTAACATAAATAATATTTGGACAATGAAAGAGGGCAATCCTTGTATTACCCAAAGCTGCCAAAATATGAATCTATCTGGCCATTCACAGTGGACATTTGAATAGTATCTGCTTTCCTAGCAGAGGGATGGAAAATAACCCATGGTGCCCTTAAGTTCATTTGATTACAGTCATGCACAGCAAAATAGCTTAGAAATCAAATTTTGAGGTTGTTTTTCCAGTTCTGCCTCTCATCTTCTAAGACTTTACAAACTGTTTAGTTGCCTAAACAAGTAAATAGGTGAAAGTGAGATAGGTCACTGCTTTTGAAAAATCCCACTGAACACATAGATGTCTATTTAGGACAAGTCTCAGACTTGAACTCCTTACTCAGGCTTTTGTCATCCAAAGTCCCTTTCTTCTGTGTAAACAGTGCATATAGGTTCTGTCTTAGGTCTTTGGCAGTTAACACTGGAGGGGTAAATGCACATGAAAACAAAGTATCTTCTTATTAAAGTTAGCCATTTTTATGATGAAACATGAGGAATTTTTAACCTTACAACCCTGCACATAATACACATAAAGTGTGACAGAAACTGATTGCATGTGAAATGTTCTGTAAACAAAATATAAGAAATTGATGTGGAATTTTGTCATGACCATGCATGGGAAAACAATTCAGTGTTACAGAACCTCTTCTGTAATCATATGTGAAAAATTGTATACCTGGAATTATTTGGACCTCTCATCCTGGACTGGGGATCTAGTACAGTTTTGTTGCAGACAGTAATGAAGAATAGCTGACAGCATTCCTGCTATGCTTACAGATTCCAGGTGCGGTTTCCTGCTGAGACACTGAGCAGGACACATCCATCTAGGTTATGAGATCATCCCCAGATGGTCTCATAGCGAGCACGCAGAAAGAAGTGTAATTAAGCAGGGTTTCTTTTGGCTTCTTCTGTGCATGCACAAGGAAGTCATGAACTAGATAAAAGTATGTGAAATGTCTGCTTCATGGACCCATAAGCTCTGCCAGATTTTGAGCATTTCTTTCTCTCCCAGATGCAGCATTTTAAAAGTGGAACACTGAAAAGCGATGGATGTTTTCATCTCTGTTGTCTTCTTCACCTGCTCCAGGTGGCAGGCAGGACAGTACAGATACTTGCAAACTGAACATAGCTTTAATTTCTGTCAGTGCTGGGTTAGCCTCGGTGGCTCCCTTGACATGGTCACATTATTGGAACAGATCACAGGAGTACTACAAGTGTGTGGTTGCCAAAAGATTTGTTAATGAGGTAGCACTGCCAACAACAGGCAAATCCTGAAAAGCCGGACCAGCCATTTTAAGGACACAGTGGGAGATCCTTCTGGGTGGCAGAAGGCACCTGGTCTGCTAAAAGGCATCCTTCACCTGAAATTTGCCTGGGTAAAATCTGTGTCCCTCTTACCCCTGCACCAAGAAGTTGCAGGTGCAAAAGAGAGGAGCTGACTGAAGAGGCATTTGTGCCACTTTGCCACACTCCTTCAAGGAGCTGGATAAATTGTGAATTGATAGCATAATGCAAATGGAGAGAGAATATTTAATGAAAGGCAGGGATCTATCTGCAAAGGTGGGACCAACGAAATAGGAAGAAGGCATTGGTTGGACCAGAGATGACTGGAAGTTCCTTCATTGCACATGTCTTTACCAGAAAACATCCACTTCCAGGAAAGATTTAGTTCAAAAGAGATTGGGTTGGGAAAACTTTTTTTGAGACTGGTCATCACATTTTCTTGATGAAGGTAATTAATCCGCGGGACAGCTTATGTGCTATGGTGTTTTCCTTGTTATTGGTACATGTTAAATTGAGAGCGGGTATTTTTCCTGAAACGATTATTCTATTTTAAGCAGAATTTAAGTCAGAAAATTCCTCTGACTGGACTTGCACAGAGATCTCTCAACACAACCATAGTGGTCCTTTTTGGCTTTGGACTCCATGATTAGGTAGTAGCTTGGGGCAGGGTTGTGCATGCTGACTCTTAAGACCCCGATACATTCTTCAAGTCCTGAACTAGAGTCTTTCATATCACATCTGAGTTTCCTCAGTTCTGTGCAGGTGGCTAGTCTGCAATGAGTGAACTCATATTTTCTGGGGGGGAAAAAAAAAAAAGATAGACTCTAGTTTCTTTCCAAAGTAAAATCTCTCCAGTCTTGTAGTGTCAAAAACTTTTATAGGTGGGAAATCCACTAGAGCACCATAAGCATGGCTGTACCTGGTCAAACCAAAGGTGCTAAATTTGTTCTGTACCATTGACTGCCCTGGTTGTCTTTCTCTGAGNTGTTATTGGTACATGTTAAATTGAGAGCAGGTATTTTTCCTGAAATGATTATTCTACTTTAAGCAGAATTTAAGTCAGAAAATTCCTCTGACTGGACTTGCACAGAGATCTCTCAACACAACCATAGTGGTCCTTTTTGGCTTTGGACTCCATGATTAGGTAGTAGCTTAGGGCAGGGTTGTGCATGCTGACTATTAAGACCCTGATACATTCTTCAAGTCCTGAGCTAGAGTCTTTCGTATCACATTTGAGTTTCCTCAGTTCTGTGCAGGTGGCTAGTCTGCAATGAGTAAACTCATATTTTCTGGGAAGAAGGAAAAAAAAAAGATAGACTCTAGTTTCTTTCCAAAGTAAAATCTCTCCAGTCTTGTAATGTCAAAAACTTTTATAGGGTGGGGAATACACTAGAGCACCATAAGCATGGCTGTATCTGGTCAAACCAAAGGTGCTAAATTTGTTCTGTACCATTGACTGCCCTGGTTGTCTTTCTCTGAGGCTTCTCCAGCACTGCTGTATCTTTTCAAAGCTGAGGCAAATCAGCTTTATACCCTTTTTAGATGGCTGTGTACAGCTTTTAATCTCTTTATTACATAGGAAGATGTGTCTCATGTCACATAAGAAAATTAGACCCGGGTCACTCTATGAGTATGTGGGCATCCTCTCTCTTTCCTCATACTCCTCCATTAGGCAGCAACAGCAACAAGTCATCACACCATACGACAAGCTGCTTGCTTTGGGACCAAGAAAAGACCCAGGGGTTCCACTGAAACCCTGCAGGTGGTTTGCCCCTGTCTCTTCTGGAGTTCAGTATCAAAGTTTAAGATAATGTGGCTTTCCTTTCTTTTGAGGACTGTTCAATCTGATCTGTGCTGTTTGGATGTCTTCCCACACATTTGGTTGTGTTCAGTGCCATACCTATGCTCCCAAACAGGGCTTCTCAAAATGGGTAGGACAGTTTTCTTGCCANAACCAAAGGTGCTAAATTTGTTCTGTACCAGACAGTTTTGTCTCCGCTTTTTCAGTTTTCACACTCTTCATACTCTTGTAGCATGGAACCTTTCTCCCCAGCTCAACATAAGTACTGGTCTGAACCTACTGTGCATACCTTGTACATGATTATTTGGAAAACTATATACATAACTCAGCAGTGAAAGGAAAAGGGAACAGTAACAATCTGTTCTCCATTCTTTTGGGGCTGACTCTCCTGAAAATGCATCTTCACACTTTAGGCACTGAGTTCTAGAGACCAAAGTGAAAACTTAACTCATGATTTTGCCACACCAAATGTCAGATAGGAGTATGGAAAGTGAGAGCAATTTTGTTTCCAGTGCTTCAGAAATACTTACATGGCTTGTTGTTTAAGCGATCAAGTAGCCCGCATTTGATATAAATACACCTTCCTTTGTGTACCTTTGTGTGTGCTGTTACAGCAACTTTCCTTATAACATTTGCTGATGCATATCTGATGTGTGCTGTGGAGGCAGAGGCTGAGCACAGCGCAAGCAGTCCCTGACCCCCATTCCCTGTCAGCACCCACAGAGGCTTATTCATAACCTGATTTTTCTGTTCTTTCTTGATTTCAGGTAGATTAGCAGTAGTGGTGGTGGTAGTATCATTAATATTATTGTTAGCAATATTGCACAGATGGGCGGTACCCATAGATTCCTCCTACTGTAACAAACTCTTTATAATGAGGACATATCTTTACTGAGCTGAGATACAGTGCTGCCAATATGGTGTCACAGGGCCATCATTTTTAATGCATATTCCCCATATTCTGATCAGCAATCTAGCCAAGGTCCCACACTGTGACGCACAGCTTTCAGGCTGTGAAACTGTGGTGAGACATCATCCCCATGTCATAGTGCAGGACTTCACGCAACATGGCTCGGGGACACTTTAGCTCACCGAGTCTGTCTGTCCATCTGAGAGAAATGAGAATTTTAATTCTGCTCCTTGTGGATGTATTCGCTAATTCCACTGGAGAACGAATGCATAACATGATATTTAGAACTTCCTCCCTAAGACAAAATTATTTCCTTTTCTGCTTTCTCTTCCACCCACCTTCTTAATTTCAATTTTTAAATTTTTACTTTTCTTTGGTCTGCACAATTACCCTTACCCTTAGCCCTAGCTTGTAAGAGTGGTAAGCAGCTCATTATACCTACTGACTGCAGGAATCCAACAAACAACTGAAGGTCTCCCCTCTGCATAGCTTAGTAATAGCAGTGGTAGTAGCAGCAATAACATGTAATTAATGTACTGGAAATCTAGAGAGGACAGAGAAATTAGTATGTGCATACAACCACTAGAGAAAGAGGAGTACTGGGGTGAGCCGAGAGGCATATGCAAGCTGTGCCACCATTCCTGAATAAAAGTACCTGTTGGGTTACCTGGGAGGGTAAGTGAAAGCTGTATTTACAGCTTTTACTGTACTTCTTTTTTACGTTACACTTCTTTTTTACACTACTTCTTTTCCTTCGTATTTTCATATCATTTTCATATTTTATTGCTTTTAGCTTAGTTTTGATAAATTAAGGTCATGAATTCACATGAGGCTGTGAATTGTTCCTTTACGGAGACTAACAAGAATCAGCACTATCTTCCCTGCTGGATCCAGACAGCATGAGCTGCTCAAACCAAACCAGACAAAGAAACAAAGAGACAAACAGGCGATGGGGCTACAGGAGCTCAAACTTTGCAGGGAGCTTATGTCCCTTAAATTATATACCCTTACTTTGTAACATTGGCTGAGACATTTAAGCCATCCTGAGCACCCATGGATATACACATTTACACCAACTAGAAAGAAACCTACAGGAATCAGTGAGATCTTGCGAGTTTACTGTCTAGCAAACGGGGCCACTGCAAAGATAATCTGTCCCCTGGAGATGTGAAGATTAAGATGAGGGTTTGTGGAGGAATAATTTCTGATTTCTCTTTCCCTGTTTGTGCTCCTACCTGGGAATAGAAAGATCAGTGGGTTGCATACTCTGACGGGTGGGGGAACAGGCATGAGAGAGGAAACATTTAAAGAACTGAGTGTCAATAAAAATTCCTATCTACACTGATTGAGCACTGAATTGTTTACATTAAACTCTCATTTAGAGCTTAATGACAACTTTTCATAGCCCCACATCTCAGAAATGTTAAAATACAAGACTACACCAACGTACCTGTAAAGTATTATGGTAGAAAACAAGTTTTGGGGGCTGCTTATTTCTCACCAAGAAAATGCCAGTGGCTATTTAAAGCTTCTGGAAATCTAATGAGAAGGTTTCTTCTGTTAGCAAATCCTTTGCAATTTCTTCATGGAAATTACAGGTCAAATTTCTGCATGGTTGACAGAGCATTCCAGTGACTAGTCATACTAGCCACAGCAGCAGCATCGCACAGGAGGTCAGTTGGATCCAAAGGCTGCTCTTACCCATCACCCATGTACACAGCAACCCAAGAGGAGCCTATCTGCAGCCCCTTGCTGGGGCCTTACGGTATAGTGGGAGAGAATTTATCCACATGATTTCCATTCACAGGGATGGAAGGAATCATGAAATCTTGCTTCATTTAGACCAGTTTAGTGGCACTGCCTTCATCTGACCAGAACCATCTAACCGTGTTAGCTCTGGTACTGTACTGATACAACACTGTATCAGTTAACAAAGTGAGACCTTGTCTGAAGCTCTAACAGGTATTAGAGAAGACAGACCGAGGTGTGTTTGCCTCCATCCCATCTGATCCTTTTCTCCTGATCTGCTGATGCTGCTATCAGCAGAGGTGCAACTGAAGAGAACTGCAGGTTTCCTGACCAGGTTAGTTTGAGGTAAATTATCAAAAGCATTTCAAAGACATTTTGGAGTCTAGCTCCCAGAAAACATCCCCTGCCCTCCTTTCACCTCCAAAATAAACCCAATCCAAACTCAAGTACCTGAAATACAGGCCTTATGCTGTAAATAAGCATTCATCAGGAACATATGTCAGAAAGGAAAATAAAAGAAATTGTGCATCATGGGCCTTAGTCTGCATCTACTGAATTAAACGGCAAACACATTCTCTGAAGTCAAGGAGAAGAAAGCCCAGTTCTCACAGCTTTTGAAGACACCACCTTGCTGCATTTTAAAAAAAAATAAAACTGAATTGCTGTCAAGCAGGCAAAATAATTCCGTGTCATACTCCGCCTGCATAATTTAATGTGAGCAGGCTTAAATTTACTTTTACACATATTCAAATGCGTGTAGCTTTTCACAGTGGTATAGTGGTACCTTTGAACTTCCCAGCTTCTCAGCAGTCATCGCTTTAAATATAGAAAATGCTTTCAGATTTTTCTCTTTTACATGAGGAGCCTGAATATAGTTTCTTGCTTCAAATCCTACTTTCGTTTTAATTCAAAGTATCTGTAAACACTTGTAGCTTTTTAAAAAGAAGTGTCACAAACCCCCTCTTTGCTGCCATTCATCCCAGCGAGCATTACTGACCACAAGAAGTGGTGTGGTGTGCCCAGCACATCTTTTTTCTGTGCATGACACTCACTGCCTCGTTCACTCTGAGACTTCTCCTTTTATTTTTTCCATTTTATCTTACTCTTTAATAGTTTGGAACTAGAGCAAAAAATAATCTAAATGACCAAATTACTTCTAACTGTAACCCACACTCATGTTCTAAAGGGTGTCCATTTTCCTAAGGGTGATCTTAAAATAGCTAGCTGTCCCTTTGCTCGTAAATGATAACAAAGGATTTTTGTTGGCCTCAAACTTTTTGACTTGAAGAGATTTGTAATGAAACCATGCTGTCTGGTCTTTGAGGTACAATCTCGGAGCAGAACCTTATTTGGAAGTTGGCCAAAGATGTCTGGAGCAGGTGAAATGAAGTTGGATAAACGATGTTTTTAAGACTTAAAGAGAAACCTTAGATGTGGTATCTATAGAACTCCTGATCCCAGATAAATCAGATAAAACTCCTGGAATGGAAGTAATGTGGCTATGTTCATCCAGCTTTAAAGAAGTCAGACATAGCTAACATCGACTTTGGAAGCAACTCATTTAATCCAGCAACTAAAAAATGTTCAGGTCACATATCTCAGGGATTGGAAGCTCATGATTTCATGAAGCTTATCTTTAGAAATCTTCACCTTTGTAATGGAAACATCTCTCAAAATGTTTCACAATGGCACTCATGAAATCTAAAGCCTACCATTTCATATAGAATCTGTTCTTGGGCAGGCTATTCCCCCAGGCTCTTCCAGTTCTGGGGTCAGTCAGTTTTTCCAATGGATCTCGAGCAGAACAGCTTTGACACTTTCCCATTTCCAGCCGCAACTCAACACAAAACTGCAAACTAACTGCTATCGTGACCCATATAGTGCGTTACAAGGAAAAGCACGTTTCAGTTCGTGAAAGATTCTGTCATTCCAGCTGAATTACTCTAAAACATGGCAGCTTCTCAGGCACACTACCGGTTGCTTTTGCAGCTTTACAGGAGAAAACACAGTAGGTAAAACTTGAGAATAAAACATACCAAAGCAACTTTCTTCCTGCTGCTTTCCACAAAAAAAAAGCTTCTCTCTTTTTTGGATAAGTAGTCACTCATCCCACACCAGCGTCTTTCACTGCCAGCCCAGGCGATGCTCTAAACAGGGACTCCCAGGTCCTGCAAAACACTTGCCACCACTCCCCAATTCTGGGTTAGCTCTATGCACAACTATGAGAGAGTCAGAAAACTCAGCTGCTCCATTTTCACAGGCCAGCTCTCATGGCATCTTCTGAGCTTGTGTCTAAAGCAAATGTATGACAGCACTATAATAAAGAGAAAAGTTATTCCTTTAATGAAAACACAGAAGTATCTAATTAACAAGTCAGGAAGCAGGGATTTACAATTACAGTATGCCTCTGTTCTTTGGTATAAACAGGTTGGTTGTGCCCTTTCTCACAGTGTGAAGTGTGTGATGTGAGGCCAAATGTCCCTGAGCAGAGCTACCAGGCACCTTTGCATCGAGACATCTAAAGCCAGGAAGAGCTGACACACTGAGTGTCCCTGAGCCCAAGTCCCTGGCAGCATCGCGCTCAGCAGAGGCTTAGCAGACACTGCCATCTGCATTCAGAAACATGTCAGAGGAGCCGGGAAGGAAACCGAGTAGGTGTAGCTTTGTGTCAGAGCATTTGCTCAGGAGTGACAAGATCCAGGTTTAGGGTACTGAGCAGAAGGCACAGGCCAGAGCCAACATTTTCCCAGACTTTAGAGGACTTAGAAAAGTTCATCTCGTCCTCAGAACCTCTGAAGTGAGCTCCCATATAGAAGAGCTGAAAACCAGAACAAAACCTTGTAGCATATACATGCCTCTTCTGTAACCACTGAACGCAAAAGCAAAATTGTCCAAATTTAGTAGGATGCAAGAAACTGCATAAGTTTCTTTTGTCTTTTGTATCTGGAATTCTTCACTCTGTCTTTGTCTCAGTCCTGGTCTCCTCTCCTCTGTTTCCCTCCTTCTCACTCTATTTTATTTTTATTTTTGCTCCCCCAGGTATAATTTCCGAGGCTTCCGCTGGCTCCAGGCTATGATCTTTGCCATAGAAGAAATAAACAGTAGCCCAACTCTCCTTCCCAACATGACGCTAGGATACAGGATATTTGACACTTGCAATACAGTCTCTAAAGCCCTCGAGGCCACACTGAGTTTTGTGGCCCAGAACAAGATTGACTCCTTGAACCTGGACGAATTCTGCAACTGCTCGGAACATATCCCTTCCACCATTGCAGTTGTGGGAGCAACTGGCTCTGGCATCTCTACCGCCGTGGCCAATCTGCTGGGACTCTTTTACATACCTCAGGTATGCTTTCACTTCTCTTTTTAGGTACAGCTGGGGGTGTTGCTGTTTGGAGGGGATATTTAAGTACGTTGTAGAACCAGGACAGGGAACTGCACTGCTGCCTTACATGCTTCATCTCTGTTTCAAATAAAGGAAGGTTTAGAAAGGCAATGGCCTTAGCTGTACGAATACATCCTTGGAGGGCTGAGGGGCAACAGGACAATGAGAAGCACTGGCTTTTAAAGTGGGACAACAGTTTATATGAAAGAAAGCAGTCTACTTCCCTCCAAACTTATTATGTCAGATCAAACCAAATATTTTTTTTAGTCAGAGATACAAGCCTTCAGGCTCACATTTGCCAGAAATGTATTTGGGCCAGTACAGGTATGTGCAGTGGCTGTGGCAGCTTCTCTGTCCCACTCTCTGCCAATGTGTCCTAACTGCACACAGGAAGATCTCAATGAGAGTTCAGTCTCCATGGCTTGTTTAATCTTTGCTTTTTCCAGTAGAATCTCAAGGAGAGAAACAGTACAAAACATAGAGGTTTTCTGATGGTAGAAATATGTCTTGCTAGCAATTTGCAATCCCCAAACACAAAGCTTACCAAGCAGCCAATAACAACATTCAGCCAACAGCAACTTAGTCTAGGAGGGCTAGAGTCCTCTAGAGTGGTTTAGTCTGTGAACATGAGTAATTTATGTCAGTTATTGGCAGTTGCCAGCCTTGACAGTTTAGTTGTGATGTTACTTCACCATGGTCACTGTCTAGTCATGCCCAACTCCCACAGAGCCCACTTAAGACAGACCTCAGTCATTGCCAGCTACTCTTAGGTCTCTCCATATCTCTGATCATTCAAGTAGGGGATCTGTAAAGTTGTTGCTTCTGCTGATCAGATGCTGTGCAGGTTTCTTCTGGACTGACCGGCCTTTCTTTTGCCCTAAAGCATCCAAAACAGGGTTTGTGAGAGTGCGTGGATATGACCCCTCTTTGTCCTGGGGTCATCTGTGTGGTGGTGTAGTTGTGCCAGCTCCTGTGTCGCAGCATCCATCTTGCTGTCTGCTGACCCTACAGGTGCCAGTATCCATGGTCCCATCCTTTTGTTTAATGAACTTGTTGCTCTGCCAAGACCCTTAGCAGACTATGAGGCTGGCATATTATAGCTTAATGTTGTTGCTCTTGATTTTAGACTTCCACACTGAAGACAACTTTGGAAAAAGCGCTTGCTCTTATTCATTTATGTATTGCCTTATAGAGCCTAACATTTCCAATTCCTCCTCTAAAATGAATACAGGTGCCAGAGCTCACAGCAGTCCCTGTAACAAGATTGTGTCACACCGCACTCTCAGTCTGCCCTGAGAGGATATATCTTTATTTCAGCCAGGGTTCCAATTCCCACCTGCACCACAAATGAAGAAGGAAGGATTCTTGTCTGCCTGGTGCACAGTAATATATCTTGCCTATTTACTGTCATCAGCCTGACTCTCTCACAGGAGTCTGAAAAAATGGACATTCAGTCTCTGAGCAGGGCAAGAAGGGTTTAAGCTAAGACCAATACATGCTATCTAGGTATTGCCCAGAGTAGCATTGGAATGCGGTGTGTAATAAACACCATGATGGCTTTTTATATTGTTTATATATATATAGCATATATAGATATATAACATTTTTTACTGATAATTTACACATCGCATTACCAGGTGAACAAGGGCAGCTGAGAAGCGTTGGTGGGTTGGACTGAACATAAGAGATGTTTGCGGTTCTCAGACTTCCCCTTTGCACAGGGAATGGTGTTTGTGCTACGAGGCAGTAGCCTTATCTAGAGGTCGCTGAAAGGGGTAGATGTCAGAAGGTTCAGTTCTGGAACGAAATCTCAGCCAGGTGGCTGAAGTATGACCACTGAAAACAAGCTTTTAAACTGGGAGTTGTTGGGCAGTATTAGAATATGCATTATCGCTGCCATTTATAACAAGGCCATTACCAAATCCATGCTTAATAGACCTTGCCTTTCAGTACAAGTTGGAGGTATATTTTACAATTAATTTAAGGCTCATTACTCATTCCGTTGACGTAGGAACTGAAAATGTTATGACCCCAGTTCTGTTTCTCAGTATCTCACCTCAGTGTACCCTTACAGCACAGGCAGGAGTAGGGTACCTTGCCTGTACCCCCTGGCACTAGGTTTTAGGAGATGAAAGTAGCACTGGGCAGGAGCCTGTCCAGGCGAAAGCATAGCTCTGTGAAAGGAGGATTTGCTCCTGTGGACCCTGAAACTGTGCTAGGAGACCTCCTTTTCTTTCTTGCAGAAAAATTAAATGGCAGCGTTTAAGGATGAGAGAAGGTTTTCTGTAAATTTCCACTTTGTACAAAATGAACTGTTTATAGAAGACTTTTTCAAAGTGAGAGTGAGTCCTAACGAGTTTAGATACCAATCTGAGAATGCAAAGATAAGTGAGTTTTAAAACTTCACCAGGTCTTTAAAGTATTCTCTTCTAGGTTTTTTGGTTTTCTTCCTACTTGTAGAAAATCCAAATTATATCTTAAGAGCATATGGCACTTGTTCTGATTAAGAAAAAAATATTTCTTGATGGTTTTAGAAAAGGAAATAAAATCCCATTTTAACTGTAAAACATGGTGGCTCACGCAACGTGGACTGTCTACTGGCTTCTTTGCTGATTCTGGCCAGCAATGACGAAATACCGCTAAGGTAGTATTGACCAGCGTTACCTTAACACTCCGCAAGGTCAAGGCAACTGATATACATCACATTCTTCTTACTTCAGCTGGCAGGATTGTATATAACACGCATATGGTGCCTGATGGAGCCTAAGGATGGAGACAGAGGTGAGAGGCAAGGAGAGACAGACATTGCTCTTCAGAGTAGGTCCGGGATGGCAATACCAGCCTGCTCTCTCATGGCTGGTTCAGGACAGAGGAAGTCTGCATTTTGTCTGAATTATGTGCATTGCCCTCATTTATCTAAAAGATACATTCTTGTTGTTTCTGGATTTGGGAGGAAGTGCAGTGAGGTGCATGTAGGCCACCCATGCAGGCTCACCTCTTTGCCATTCCTCCAAGATAGTGTCAGCGTCTCTCTCCCTCAGATCCTTGAACTTACAGGTGGACATGAGCTAGCTCCAGTCTCTTGGGTCCAAGCAGCTGCTCCTGTACATGTGCCTCTGTAAGACAGTCACAGCTACAAGAACATACAGACTCTCAGAATGGATCATGTGCAACCACAAACTGAGAGTTCGTGGCTGCCAGTGTGGTGCTCAGCTTCATCCCAGCTGAGGTTACACAGGTTGACAGTGATGCTAGGTAAATGTAGGCAATTTATTCCCAAGCAGTTCACTTCATGGTGTGTTTTGCTTGTTCACTGTGTTCTCACAGGTCAGCTATGCCTCATCCAGTCGTCTCTTGAGCAATAAGAACCAGTTCAAGTCCTTCCTCCGCACAATCCCCAATGACGAGCATCAGGCCACAGCAATGGCAGACATCATCGAGTACTTTCGCTGGAACTGGGTGGGAACAATTGCAGCCGACGATGACTATGGCCGGCCAGGGATTGAAAAGTTTCGGGAGGAGGCAGAGGAGAGAGACATCTGCATTGATTTTAGCGAGCTCATCTCCCAGTACTCAGATGAAGAGGAAATCCAGCAGGTGGTGGAGGTCATCCAGAACTCCACAGCAAGGGTGATTGTTGTTTTCTCCAGTGGCCCAGACCTGGAGCCCCTCATCAAAGAGATCGTCAGGCGAAATATCACCGGCAAGATCTGGCTGGCGAGTGAGGCCTGGGCCAGCTCTTCCCTGATAGCCATGCCAGAGTTCTTCCGCGTCATCGGCAGCACCATTGGGTTTGCACTGAAGGCAGGACAGATCCCAGGCTTTCGTGAGTTCCTGCAGAAGGTGCATCCCAAGAAGTCCACCAACAATGGCTTTGCCAAGGAGTTTTGGGAGGAGACGTTCAACTGCTATCTCCCCGATGGGTCCAAAAATTCTCCAGCTTCAACATCCTTCCACAAGGGCCATGAAGAAGGACTGGGAACTGGAAATGGAACAGCTGCCTTCCGACCTCCGTGCACAGGGGATGAGAACATCACTAGTGTGGAGACACCATACATGGACTACACGCACTTGCGGATATCCTATAATGTGTATTTGGCAGTATATTCTATTGCCCATGCCTTGCAGGATATATATACCTGTACCCCTGGGAAAGGACTCTTCACTAATGGATCCTGTGCAGACATTAAGAAGGTTGAGGCGTGGCAGGTAAGTCCTTCATTTGTGTGCCTGTGCAATATATTTGCAGAAGAAAGACAAGCTGTCCTGGAGCTCTTAGGGTACCTTTCACAATCCTGGGCCTCAGACACAGCGTCAGGCTCCTGGGACGTAGCATATCACTGTGTGCAAGTTTGGTTCACGCTCCCACCCCACAGGGAATGTAACGTAAATTGTGTTAGGTTTGCCTGCAGTGAAAGGGGCTTAAACTAAGTTAAATTTTCTTGCATTCGCTACGGGCCAAAAGTGCACACACAGACAATTACCACAGCCTGGCTGACGCAAGGTAACTTGATCATATATTGAACCCTTACATAAACAAGAGGGCCTGGAGAGAGCACATAAACAAGGAAAACAGTTTTTAGAGTTCATTTTCTTTGGCAAGCTCTATGTCTTTTGCAATCCCACAGCAAGTTTCCATACAGGCCGTATTTTTTTTCCAAAGTTTTAAGCTTATATAGGATCGCACTAAAGCAGGTTGAGTAATGAAGGAAAATAACGTGTGGCTATTGGGCAAATAATAGATAGCTGCTTTGATTTGGCAGTGATATTTGTGTACTGATAAAATGATACTAACGACTTAGTCACATTTACTCATTCATTCGATGCATCCTGCCTGCTGGCATATGGATGGTATTCTGGAATTTTGTCTTCTGATTCTTTATGAATACTCTATACCTTATGATACGTTTGATTGTGCTATCCAATGGGATATTCGTTATGTGGTTTTAATATCATCTACTGCATTCTTAAATAACAGAATTAGCTTGTAAGGCTATCAAATGAAGATATGCCAAATATGTAGCAAATTCTGTTTGCCCCATTCTGGTCATCACAGAAAACTTGGACCCATACATATCTGAAATCAGAAGAACACAGATGAATATAAGGAGGATCACATCCCTGTTTGCATGTATAACTTCCTCTATTCAGGATAGTTTAACCAAGGTGAAGGCTATCTGTGCCACAAACATTGCAGATGGGAACTGCAGTTTGGTTCCTGTCTAGTCTCAGTCCACTCAAAAACATTGGTCAGATCAAAGTAAAAGGCTTTGTCTTGGCATTTATGGGAAACCTGCATTGCTTTAGGTGCCTGATTTGGGTTTACCAAAACCACTTTACTCGGAGTTGATGAGTGCAGGCTTTGACCCTGGTTTAGGGGAATCCTGTGATTGCTGACGCTCTCTGAGGTTTCTGTCTTTCAAAGCTACTCTGCTTTTCAGGGGCATACTGGCAGAAGCAGGCAAGTCACAGACAGATTTAGCTTTCACTCTGTCGGTAAAAATGATCCAGAATAAATATATTTTTAATTCCTTTCCTTATGCCTTGTCAACTTGGAAAGTAAAGCAGGATATTCATACCAGAGCTAACTGAAATAATGTGGTGTTTGTTGAGGATTCCACAATCGGGAGGAATGTCGTCTCATTTCTGTCTGGTGCTGAAGGATGGCTGTATCAAAATGTAAAGCATCCTGCTGATCTACGCTTTGGGGTATGCATACTTGCCTTAAAGGAGGGAATCACCATCAAGAAAGAGTATGTGGGGGCTAACACGACTGGGTAGGAATAGCAGGTGCTACAGGCTGTATTTGAACTAACCACCATTATGTGGTGTTGGCTGTCAAGTGTATTTGATATTTGTGCATTTTTTCACTTCATTTCAAAATCAAACACATGAATAGCAGGTAAATGCCGAGTATGTGTGCATACCCACTTCATATCAGGCATTGTGGCTCATTACTCCTGGGAAGCTTTCCTCTGCCCTGGGGGTAATGGGTTCACCTCACAAACGTGCATCCTTCAGCATCTCCAGAGAGCAGTTTTCTGACAACCAGACAGAAGAAAACCTTTCTACTAAAGTCAATCTCATTTGCAGTGGTGTTTCTGCCAATGGTCAGCGCCTGCTCCCTCTTCTCAAAATTGGCTCAAGGGTTTCTTGATAGGAAGCAACCCAAGAGAGCGAGGACGGTGTTAGGAAGCCTCCACACCTGAGACTGGAGGCAGCAGCCGCTAATAGTGTCTGCAATCACTGACCAGGTGGTGTGTGGGACAGATAAGACGAACCCGGTGAACTCATGGCTCCATTAGCCTGAGCTCCTGTCCAGAGCAGCCCTTGCCAGCGGGGTCAGTGGCTGCAGAGGATAAATAGTGTGTTCCACAATTTAATTGTGTACCATTTAATTTTGTTGCCTTTCAGTGGTGTTATCCATTAACACGTATTATTTATTCGTTCTCTGCTAATTGTTAATTTTATGTATTCAGAATATAAACCTTTGTGGAGGGTGCTTGTGTGGGTCCGTATATAAAAATAACATTTTTACCTCAGTGACCAGTTTGTTTGAACTGGACAGCAGGAAGCCTAGCACAGAACTACTGTGACTTGGTTAAATTGGGTGCAATTCTTCTATTAAGAATTTACCATCTGCTATTTAAGAAAGCTCGAAGTATGTTTCAGCAAGGGGGCCACATGATTTTTCTGTGTCTCACAAGCCAAAATATCAAATACTAACAACTTCTCTACTTGTTTCTAGCTACTTGTTTAAGAAGCAGCTTACTCATTTTCTCCACTCGAGCCAGTGGTCTGTGACAGACCCTGTCCATAAACCCCATTTTGCTTCCTTTTGTTTTACCAGCACCTCTGATGCTGGCAGTGGGCACCTCCACCAGTGATGGGACTGGTCAGCCCAAGCTCCCAGGCTGCCGCAGCGTGTGCGGAGATTGCAGGCGCAGGCAGAGCTGGCGAGCAGGCAGGGCAGCTTCCAGGCAGGAGCTGTGCCACTCACTCCATGTGCAGAGCTGCCTGTGGGCTTCAGAGTCCTCTGTCTGAAAATGGGAAAAGTGGCTTTTCCATGCTCTACAGAAAATTACACACTTTGATAGGATGTCTGTGCTGCCCTTGTTGTGAGCAATGTATATGCCTGCAGCTGTCACGTTTTGAGAACCTACCCTGCTGAAAGGCAGAAGATAATCCAGTTGTACACCTTTGCAAGACACCTGCAAAGAGCAGAGAGTATTCTCTGCACGTGCCATTGTTGTGTCCTGCACGATATTGGTCAAGATCAGAGTAATTACTTCTTTTTGCAGTGTTTTGTTCAGGTAACAAATAGGTGCAGGGCAATCCAGAACAAAATGTCTAAGCAATTTGTGTCGCGTATGGAAATGGCAAAATTTTACACAAAGCACTAAGGATTAAAATGTGTGACTGCAGATAGTACAACAGAAAGAATTCTCTTAAAGGGTTCCATCACCTCTGATTATCAGATGCCCATTTTCTTTTGCTGGTGGGCTGTGATTTTTTTTAGGAGACTGTATCAGGTAGGGCTAATTCTATGTGTTGCTCTGGTTCATGGGCTGGTGTCCCCCAAGTATAGGCTCTCCCATAAGCTATAGAATAGCGTTGGGAAGGTATGGCAAGAGGTGGGACATGGGCTCAGGACTCCTGTACTGATGCTGCCTCTTTGTCAAAATTCCCTGCATCTTTGGTCTGTTTCTCTGTAACAGCTCAAGGAGTCTGCTTGTGAAGCCCTTTTTTTCTTAGTATCTTCCTTGATAAGATTTCTCTAGTCCCTCAAGTTCTTTCATTTTCTTTGTCTCTGCTCATGTGGCTATTCCCATGGTCACTTCTAGTAGCAAGTCCATCTGTTCTTCTTTCTATTCCCCTCTGGGCAAAGATTTATAACCCTTTGGGGCATTTACAGGAGCCTTGCTGGTGTCCCTCTCATTTCAAACACTGGGTGGTCCTGCAAAAAATAAGAGGAAAACCACTAAGGGATCCTAATCTGTCCTTCAGAGCAAATATTTTTTATTTCCTATTCTTTCTCTGTGAGAAGAGGAAAAACCTGTCTTTACCTCAGACATAGTTCACTCCGTGTTTCTGCCCATTCATTTGGCTTCTTGATGATTGACAACAAGCAGCTGATGGGCTGTCTCACAGTAAAAGCATTGTGATTAAGCAGGGAAGATAATCTCCTGTGGATTTGAGAAGGCAAAGGTGTGCAGTCACAGGGTCACGGAGCACAGCATCCTTAGGTGGACTCCCAGACTATTTGCAGGTTGTGGTTACACTGGACGCTGTGAACTTTGGCAGGTTCATGAATGAAAACTGAAATGGCTCTTCTAGGCACCAAGGCAAAGCATGCTGCACAGGAGGAAAAATGTGCTGTCCTCATGATTAGACGGTTAAAGACGTGCTTGTGTAAATTATTCTATGCCTAAAAATCTGATTGACCTCAGACTCAGTGAAAAGCTGCCATATGCTGTTCCACAAAATAAAAGGAAATACAAATTGGCTTCACCTAGCAACACCTAAAATCCTTTATTACACCCACGCACCTACCAGCCAACAGTTCCTTCCTCTGTGCTGGTGATATGCATTATGAAGAGGTAAAAATGGATTGGTGCCTTTTCCAACTTTACATTTAGGTATGTCTGGCTGGCTGGAAATTGATTCTGCAAGGCTTTAAAGACGTGAATGATGCCTTAGATGACATACATCTATCAGACCTTTGAGCCTAAGGGCTTATCTTATCAATTTTGTGTCTGTTGAACTATATAGGCCTGTCTGAACAATTAAAGTGGTGTATGGAAAACAGCTGCTTTGTGGTATAGAGAATGAAACAGTATCAGAACAGGTATTAACTGAGGCTGGTGTGAAAATTAGTCATTTGGGAAGAACTGCAATGAAGACAGGGGAAGCTGATGAGTATCAGGCAACTGCAAAACCTCACCTAGTCTGCATTACAAATGCACTGGAGATATATTTATTATGAACAGAAAACAAGCATTTCACCAGTGTGCCTTTGTTGTGGGGGACCGAATTGAGAGGCTGACAATTTGAGCCACACGCAGAAATGTGTGGGTCAATAGAGCAAACACAGCTATTTCGCCACAAGGGCAATAACAGATGATCACTTATTCATTAGTTTGGAGATAACAACTTGCTGTCAGCTGAGAACATCACTTGGGAGGTCTGCATCTAAGCAGACAATAAATGGAGTATTATTTAGATGTTTCTGCAACTAAAAGGAGAAAGACTTAATCGAACCTTGCTAAAGGGGGGGTCAGGCCTGTAACATCACCAGTAGAAAATGCACTGGGAAACCATTGCCCCAACAGGGTTGCTAGAAGAAGGGTGAATGAACTGCGTGCAGCAAATACACAACCTCTATGTCGTGAAGTAAGGAGTTGTAGTTATTAATTACTTGGTAGAAAATGGCTGAGATTCTTCTGAATCAGGGTAGCACACACTGCCTGATGAAAAAAAATGCAGTAGTCCTGCCCACCCCCAAACTCGTTGAATCTTTCATAAAAGTAATTTTTAATGTAGTCACTTATATGCTGCATTACAACAAGAGCTGTATTTGAAAATAAGTGTTTCCTAATATTTATGAAGCTCATTTGTACCTTTGTCACTTGGGGAAAAGAAGTCAGTTTTTCAGCCTATATTGGACCTGGGAATTTTAGGGAAGGGTCCATGAGATGCTCATATAACATCTCTGTAGCAACTTAAGACAATAATTATCACTTGAATTACCAAGACATCAGTATCTTTTACTAAGACACAGCATGTCTTTGTTGCACAAAAGGATGTAAAATTTCTTCTAGGACTGACCTTTCCTGATGCTGTTCACCAATGGAGCTGGTGACAAAGGGCACCTTTAGAGCCCCCTAAAGGCACTCAGAAAGTGAGGTGAGGAAACAAATGGACTTATGAAAAATTCAGGTTCACGTTATAATCATTCCTCTGACTTGGCTGATTTCCATTTATCCCAAGGTAGGGTTGAAGCTAACTTCAAAGGCATGGTAATCACAGCACAGTTTGTTTTTTCTTTTCTTTCTGGGTGGTCAGCCATCTTCACAGACACTTTACTAACCAGCCACATAGTCTTATCCCCAAAGTGAACTTTTCATGCACTATGAAGGACTGGTGTTGCTCCACACAGTGGGTGAAGTTTGAGGAAGGAGAACAGATTACCTTTTATGGCATATAAAGGACCTTTTTGTCTTGTAGAATTAAAAGACTGATCTCCCTCCTGGAGCATAAGCAATACTTTGCTCAGAAAGGACTTGTGTCTCTAGGAGGAATTACATGAGGGTTATTTAGGAACTGTAGAAATCAAAGCCTTGACATCACATTTCTTTGTTGGCCAAGACTTACATTGATAAAGGAAATGGAAAAAACAGTTTTAAGCTAATAGCCAAGTGGAACATGTGCCCAAACAGGGTAACAGTGAATTCACTGGGACTTTAATTGACCATTGATGGGACTTATGACTGTGCTTGCCACAGATGCCCATTCTAAATGTCCGAAACGGTTGCATGAGTTCAGTCAACTCTGTGACTACAGGAAGCTTTAGGACTCTTTCCTAAATGGATAGTAGTTCTCAAATAGATTATTTGAACTCAGGTTTGATGAATGACCATTATTTTGTTAAAAGAAATGACGCCAAGTATGCAGTATCAGCTGGTTCTCATTCTAACAGAGAGAGGCAGCTTACCTAAGCATTGAAGTAATTCGTCCTATAGTTCCAAATAGGAAAGAATTGAGAGTCAAAAGCTATGACTTCCCCCTGGCCTAGAGAAAGGCACAGTTCTTCAAATCAATATCAGCAGTGTTCTGTGCAGGATGCAGTTTCAGACCTTTTCGGGAATTTGAAGAGACTGATCCATAAAGGGCTATTAGACAAAAGTGACAGCAAATGGGTGCAGAGAGACCCATATACGGATTCATTCTCTACAGAGCTGGGTAGAGACGGCATTAAACACCTTCCAGAAAAGACATTTCAATCGGATTTTGATTATGCAAGACATTATATGTGAATTATGATACTTGAAAACACTGAGCTTGTAGGATAACCGTTGGCTCTATTATTAGCTTTTCTAATTGGACAATTAATTATATATTATTTAATATTAAATTTAGACTTAAATTAATAAAAAGAGACCTATCTTAAGCTTTTAGATACTTCACCATAACAGTTATTGAGCAGTATGATAACCTCCCAAGAGCATTAAAATATTGTTTACTCTGTCAGGATTTTTGCCAATGGATCCTTCACCGTTAGTACACACAGCACCCTAGGTCATTGTACCCAATGAATTTCTCCATATTATACTTGTTCAAATGAAAAACAAAGCAATTGTGGTATTAAGTGTAGACTAGGTGGCCATGATGGTTCTTTTATATCTTAGCTGTAGGTAAAGACAGCAGCATACAAAGTACAGTACAAAATACCATCTAACAGCACTGACAGCTCTCACCATACCTATACCATTGCCTTTGTCTGTCCAGAGACCATCTCTCTCCACAAAACCTTAACAGGAACCTAAACAATGTTCAAATGGAGTCACTTTCCAAATGATCATGCAGTTTGAAATCCTTTGTATAACAAACTATGTAAATTTATGCCACGTTCAGGAAAGTAATCGTGATGCAGCTAAGGGATGCTTCACATTGGATGTAAAGTCTAGGTATTTCACTTCTGAAGGGCCGTGTTTGCCAGTCAGACTTGTGTTTAACAAGATTTATTTTCTCCAACGACATGCTGACTAGAAGACCTTTTTTTATTAGTATGTTCCATGGCAGGTCACACACATCTCTTGTCACAGACCGTGTCTTATTTCTAGTTGGGATTTAACTGACCTTTAGTTTTATTGGTCCTTACTCGGCCTTGCTTTATTACGTTTAAAAGTCCAGATGAAGTACTCATAATTTTTCTCCATATGGTATTTATGCACATTGATCAAATTATTCTTCAGTCTTAGCGTGATAATTTAAACAGAGTGGGGTTTTAGTCATAAGTTATGTTTTCTGCTTTATTTCTGTATCTTGTCCTTCTTTTTGGCATATATTCAGTATTGCTTTAACAGCCTCAGCACAGCCAGACAATGAAAAAATCCCCCCCATTTACATACACTTATTACTTCCTCATTTATACACACACAAGTTACATTAGCCTTCCTTGCCACAGCATGCAATGGCAAGGTCGCATTAAGTTGCCAGTAATACTTTGCAGAGTGTGGTACCCTTTCTGTGCCCGTGGCTTGAATTTCTTATGCCTTGATGCTTAAGTCTGAATTTCACTGTATTAAACACAGACATTTGAGAGCAATCCGAGGGAAATATTTTGTCTTGATTATTACTTACTATTATGTTAATCCATGCATTTTCTGCAAATTTTCCCAACAGCACTTTTGTATTTGCTGCCAGAGTATTGATGAACATATTGGATAACAGTGAGTTGTTTACCACGGCTGGAGGAATTCCCCATGAACTGATGATCTGTCTCTGTTAACAGATACCTGTTTTTACAAATCGGTTGGGCAATTCTTGATCCATCAATGGATGCTTTACATTAAATGTAGAGCTCAGATATTTCACTTCTAAAAGGGTGTGTTTGCCAATCGAACTTGGATTTAACAAGATCTCTTATTCCTCAAAGCCTTATTGACTGGCAGCAATTCTGTTTCTGTCCTATAATTCTGTATTAATTGATCCTCAACCCAAACTTCTTGTTTTCCTGTTCTTTTACCTGGGATTGATGTCAGGCTAACCAGCCTTTGGTTACAGAGGACATCCCTCTGCCTTTTACGATACTGTCATTGCTCGGCAGCTGTTGCAGCCCACTGAGCAAAAATACAAGGCTCTGGAAGAGGGGTTAGCTCGGATTCATGCCCTGCACGGACTTCAAGCATGCTGTTGGGACTGCATTACACGTGCACGTGTACGAGAAAGGTGGATTGGGATTGCTGTGGAATAATATTAGACAGCATATTGACTTTGTCATTCAAAGCCAGTGGCATTTTTATGCGTATATCATAAACCTACTGTATTAGCGCTCTTTTTATTGCTTGCGGAGTGCTGTGATGAACTGTCTGGTTCTGTCAGCCTTTTAGATCCGCTTTAAATTGCTCAGGCTCTTCTCTAATCTCTTTTTAAGGACCTTCTACCTCCATTAATGTCACATTATGGCTCCAAAACAAGTGCCCTTGGGATAAGAATGTCCAGGGTTTTTTTTACTGATAGCAAGGGCAATAACATATCATTCATTTAGCTTTCCTGCTCCTCCTTACCTGTCTCTTTAGCTTTCTATCCTCTTTAGCTGTCTCTTACAGCCTTATGTCATGATGATCTGGCATACATGACGCCTTTCAATTTTAGTATGTTCAAGAAATTTCTTAATATGTTGCCTGGTGATTTTTTCCACTTTGTTCTCCAGGTTTTTCTATGTTCTACTTTGTGTTACTATAATACTTGTATTTTGAAGCCTTGTTTGAATGGTCTGTGTTGGATTAGTGCTTTCAGAGCACGCCATAATAAATATTGCTGCTTGAGCTTTATTTGTATAATGAGGATAGCAACACATCATTACCCCTTAATTAATGAGCTTTTATTTTAATGAACACAGCCAAAATTTCTGAACTGATAATGGCTTTATCATGCATGGGGTACAGTCATTCGGTCCTTTCCTCTAGCTTGTTGATGGATTTTCTCCATTCTGTTGGGTGCAGAGAACTCTGTCATCACTGGCCTACGCTTCTACATCACTGGGGCTGAGATTAGTCAGAAGCCTGCTTGATTTTGTATAGCATTACATTGCATGTCTAGGGATTCTCCACAGACATTATTTTTCATTTCACAACCATGATTTTTGTCCTGATTACTAGGAACTGCATTAATGCTCACAGAATTTGTAAGGAGGGGACAGATGCTGTCACTCCAGCCATTTTTGTCCAGAAGAAGTCTACTACCGTCAGTAGATCAGATGAAGTCTGTTCGGGATGGAACTGAACTGGGACCAAGGCTACTCCAGATACCTTATCTCCTGAAGTTACTTGTAGGAAGGATTTTCAGCTCTAAGGAACTGACAGTACAATATCATGCTTTGGGCCATACAAATATATAGGGGTACCATCATACAGCTGGATCTTAATTTAAAACAGAGAAAGGAGAAAATGTTAGAGGAAAAAACTCTTTTGTCACTTTTCTTCTCCCTGGAGTTAGTCAAACTCACTAATTGCAGTTAATTGAAACAACACTGTCCAAACAAGCGTTTTGACAGACTCAAAATTAAGTGTTTTTGCGTTTTCCCATTTAAAAAGTAATTACAATTAAAATGGAACAGTGACTTGAAGGTCACACTTTTAGGTTTGACTTTAAAAAGCATATTTGCACTGAATTTCAGTTCACTGGATTTCATATGATGTTTTCCTATGTAAGTCTTTAGTTTCAGAAAATTGTGTAGTTGAGACATATGCAAAGGATATTCCCACTGTTTACTTTCTCATGTATCATGTGGATCCAGTCAACACCAAGCACATGAAAACCTTCTTGCTATGTTTTTCACTCATGCCACACTTAGCAATATCATTATCCTTTATCATAGCATGCTTAAGCGATGTGGTGTTAGCTATCAGGCTTTGCATTAAGCAGTACGAGCTCAGGACTTGCACTCTATAGAGAAGTGCACTTAGAACAGCAGGTGTGCACATGGCCAGAATGAGCTCTGGAGAACCTTCAGGAAACAAGATTTTCTGGTCACATCCTTACTGTGTCCTGTGACCTCCTAACTGATAATTAAATCAGTCTGGAAAACCAGCCATGCAATGGCAAAATACTGTAAGATCATTTCTTGATTCCTTTGGGAATGTGTGTGACTCAGCAGACAGGTCTTTCCGAAGCATTTTACACCCAGTTCTGTAATGGCATTCAGGCATCTGCAAACACCAGTAAATACCGAATGGGATTTTCTAAAGTATCTCAGTTAGGCCTGACTCGTGCAGCCTCTGTTGTGGAATACACTACACTTGTGGTTCTGAGTTCTTTCTGGACATCCTTGTAAATATAGTACTGTAGTAAACCTGACTCTAAATCAGATTAGTCCCGTTTTATATCCAGTCCCATTTTGAAATGCATGCCTTTGACATTTTTGGTTTAAGTGTTGTAGCAGCTATTAATTTGTTACTTCTGTCACCTTTCACTGTCAAGAAAGCGTCAAAGCTGCTGCAGTTTTGAATCAGTAAAGCAGTGTCCCTTGGTTGCTGGCTAGAAAACCACGTAAGCTAACCTATCTAGCCCAGTTACAGGCAGTCCCAGCAGCCCTTGTCGTAGGAGACTCTAGGCTTCATCGGTTCCCAAGCAGACTGAGCACTCACCAAAGGAAGCACCAAGCACCTTCCACTGAGCAGCAAGTGAGGTGTTCCCAACGCAGTCCATCTGAATTCCTCCCTCTCCCAATTTCTGCAAGTTTCTGTTAGAGGGCCTGCTTCTCTCTCACAAAGAAAAAGCAAAATGTATGCATGGGTGCCCACGTCAGCACTGCTGCTGCCCCTCCTCGAGCAGAGGGCACTGGTCCATAAGAGGGGGAGAGAGCCATATCTCCACTGCCTGAGGATGTCATCATATTCATGATGGAAGCAGAACGAAACCAAACCAATTATCAGTTAAAATATGCCAATCAGCACATCATGGTAGCCTGATGTCCTGTACTTCTCTAGAGACCTGAATAAAGTCAGTCAGCTTTGCAGGGGTCTCTGTAAGAATATGTCAACTCTCCACACAAATCACTGTGTGTGTCATAAACAGATAAATAATCCTGCACTTTCATTTCTCTTCAAATGGAAGTCAGACCGGCTGTCTAAGAGCTATCACCACCACCTCTGGACCTCTCTAATCTTACTTTAATCTTATTCTTCTTTTCTGATCAAGTGACTGGAACTAACTGCATTTTCCAGGGGAAACTGTATTATTGTTGTACATATTGGCATCATATTTTCAGTGTAATTCTCTTTCTTAGTTTCATACCCTAATATTTTGTTGGCTCTTTCAACTGCATAATGCACAGTGTTTTTACTGAGCTGCCTACAATAATGAATTGGGGTTTGTCTTGAGTGTTTAGTTAATTTCATTTCCAATAAATATTATGAATAGCATAATTATTAGTCACAACATATGGCACATTGTACTTGTCATAACATTTAGCCTTCAGTTGTGCTGTCCATTGACCTGCCTAGCTTTACAAGGATGTCATCCAGTTCTTAACAAAGCACAAAACTTTGAACATTCTCGAGTTATTCTCAGCCTTTGTACAGTTATTCTTGAGTCTTGAACTGAACTCACTCTTTCACCCTGTTTTTCAAGTCACCGGCAGATCTAGCATTTCACCAGAGCTGGGATGTCACCCCATCCTGCCAGAATTCTTTTGCAGTATTGTCAATGAATCTCTGGCTGAATATCAGTGTTCTCTCCCTTCAACTCTTTGACATCAGCCCTTCTGCCAGAGTTTATCTCCCTTTGTTCATCTGCACTGTTACAAACTGACAGTTTCAATCCTGGAGTACAGTACAGTCCTTGTACAGTAGGTGATGAGTGGTCTTCATTACCTTAGCATGAAGTGCCCAGTATCCCAACTACAGAGCAGGCACTCCTTGTGCATGGGGCTGGACATGTGTAACAAAAAGACATCCCATTTTGTTGTGAGGCATTTACAGTGAGAATCCCAGCTCTGTTCCTGGGTCCCTTTCAACTCCTCCACCTAGGTTACGGTGAATAAGCAGTATTAGCAGTCATTTCTTTGGAGCAGAAAACCAACAGAAACCAGCCAGCTTAGGTGGAATGTCACAAGTGGTGCATGGTAATGAATCACATCCTCCGCTGGCTGAAGAACTCTGTTATCTTCTGAATGGCCTTCGGAAAAAGGCAAGATTAACGGTGTTGGCATATCCTGGCATCTTGGTTTTAAAAAAACCCATCAGCACTACATCTTGTCCCCGTCAGTGCACAATGAGCAGCAGGGGAGGAGGAGAGATTATAGGAGGGGAAGGAGAGTTCAGCTCCTGAAGGCAAGAAGAAGGCTTTGGGCAGAAGAGCTGGTGCAATTCATCTTCCCCCACCTCAGGCTTCTGGAAACAGGTATTACTGACCCAGGGGGCTATGGTCAGTGCCTTCCTGCCTGCTAGGTCCTCTGTGTCAGAACTGATGGATACTGTGATGACAGCACTGCCTTTGGAAAAGCCTAAGAGTTGCCCTTATATAAAAAACAGGCAGAACAAGATAATCCAACATAGAGAATGCAGCAGGAATTAAACATTGGTATAGACAGTAAAAATCAGAGCTTTGCTAGCACATGAATAAAGATTGACACATAGATAGATGGAAGCCAAAGGAAGGAAGAAAGAAAGAAAAAAAAAACCTATTGATTCAGGGAACATTTCTCCTAAAGTATTTTCCAAGTGGCCCTTTCAGAACTGGTGTAGGCATATTTCCTCCTGATACTTGACCACTGGCAGAAACCAAATCCTGTATGCCGTGACCACTGGGCTAACGTGATAGCTGAGCTCTCAAGACCTTAAGCCTGTTACAGCATTATGAAGATATCTTCTCCAGGTGAGGAGACGAGGAAGACAAAACAAGAGGGGAGAATGGAGCCTCAGCAATTCAGAATGAAAGGGAGGACTTGCTATCTACAGTACAGTCGCCAGCTTTTCATCTTCACATTGAGCCATGAAGCGTAATTGTTCGCTGCTCTCAGGATGGGCACCTTACCAAAGCTGAGGGAAAAAACAGTTGATACCCATCAGTCCAGAACTGTTTTACAGGCCTGGATATAGTTAGGTAGACAGAAATTAAAACTCAGTGTGGGAAAATGTATGTTAACTGTCAAGACAGGATTCCTTGCAGCTGCATGTTAGGAGTGAGAACCACTTGTCTTTTATGGGGACAGACATTGCAATGTGCCCAGGTTCAGTCCCCTTGCAGGACCATTTGACCTGGTGAGGAAACATGCTAGAAAGAAACTGCAGAATGAAGCCTAGCGAGGAAACTACTTAAGGACCTGTCACAGTTGAGAGAGAGTAAAGGACAACCCATAGGAGATATGGATACCAATGTTTATTTAAGACTTAAGAAGACTAGAGCTTTTACCCTGCCTAGTATCTCACTGACTTTCCCCACTTTTGTTTAGTCCCACTGCTATTAAAATGTACAGCCAGTACACACTGCTTGTAGCAAGCAAGTAGCAGGCTTGTGCTCCGGACTAGAAAAGTTCAATTTTGGACATTAATGAACGCACACAATTATCTGGCAGTGTTTACAATTTAAGTGGGGTTTTTTGCCTGCCACTGGCTGTACTAGTGACACAAAGTAAGTGTCTACTGCAGATCAAGAAAAGGTGGAGAAAGGGTAAGGAAGATGGCAAGGCAAAACAAAGGTATTAGGTGGTGTTTATTAAAAGTGAGACAGCATCCTTCAAATAGCTGAATTATGTCCAGTGAGTAAAATTGGAAGGATCTAAACTCTGGCAGGTTAAATGTAAAGATAAAATAAGGCAGGCCAGAACCCAGAATGAGGAACAGGCTGTAAATGGAGAAAAACCTCATAAATCCTTTTTTAAACATTTCAGCAGTAGGAGTGTCTGTTGAGCCATAGATTATCACTTCAAAAGGCCATAGCAGAAGAAAAATGTGCTCTTTATGGACAAACTTGAGAAGGTTCTTGAGTTTGTTTATTTAGGGGGGACTTGTAGAGGATCTGTCTGATATTGAAGCGAATGTAGAAGAGGCTATGGGACACAAAGAACCTTCATACTTTGGTGTGAGTGAATGATGTCCACCCAAGAGCTCTGTCAGAACTCACAGATGAAGTAGCTGAAGTGCTGGCAGCAGTTACCGACCCCTCACTTTGAACAGTCTTGGGCCCTGAGGCCTAGAAAGTTGACAGATGTGACATCAAGTTTCTAAAAGGGTTCTAGAGGAGATCCAAGGAACTAGCAAAACCTGACTGAGGACATTATCAGAAACTGTAGTTAAAAAAAAAAAAAACCAAACCAAAACCGAAAACAACAACAACAACAAAAAAAGAAAGGAAGGAAAACCAGAATATACTGAGGAGGAGACACCATGACTTTTGTAAAGAGAGGCCCTACCTCACAAACCCTCTGAAGTTCTTTGAAGGCATTGGGATGTATGTGGATAAGGGAGCTCCTATTCATAGAGTATGTTCAGGCTTCTAAAAAGCTTCTGGTAGTCTGTCACCAAATTCAGTCCTCACATGGATGAACAGTTGGTTGAAAGACAGTCAACAGAGGATAAAAATAAATGGTCAGTTCTGACTAATCGCAAATGAAATCTTCAAGCTTGAACAGGTCCTTAGGTGGACTCCTGAGCTCTGGCTGAGTAGTAGTCAAAGAGGCAAATGCACTGTTAGGAATAGTCACACTGGAAAAAGGGACAAAGAGGTAAACAGAGCGCCCTGGAGGCACTTCATTAACCCGTGGTGTAACTCTTGGTGCTTCTCGCTTCAATATCACATGCTGGTGTCAGAATTGATGAAGGAGACTGGGAAAGTTTGGAGAAGGGTCAATGGAACAGCTTCTTTACAAGAAGCAGCAAAGTCAGATAGGGCTTATCAGCCTGGGAAAGAGGTGGCTGAAGAGACATCTGACAAAGGTTTTTAAAATCCTGAAACATATGGAAAAGGTGACTAGCAAATAACAGTTCTTTGCCTCTTCCAATATAAGCACAAAGGGCATCAAAAGAGGTTAGTAGCTGCTCCGTTCCAACAGGCAAGAAGAGGTGGTTTTCTCATAAAATGTAGATGTCCTTGCTGTAGCAGGCTGTGGATGTGAAAAGTCTGCACAGGTGCAGAACACAAATGCGCAGCGTCATGGAAGAAAAATCCACCGCAGGTTATCAAGTACAAAGACCTTTGGCCCAGGAAGTCACTGAGCTGCAAAATGTGTGAGAGTATTCTGGGAAAGTATCACGTCCCCTTCTACTCTTGTGTAGGTATTTGCTGTTGGCCACGGTCAGAAACAGGTCCTGGGGAGATGGGCTGCTGGTCTGACCTAATACAACTGTATGTTATGTTTTTATGATCTTTCCCTAAGAGTGGAAACAGCATTACCCAGAATATCGAGCCTGGATAAAGCATGGGATGCTACGTGGTTGGGAATGGCCTTACCAGGAGTAATGGGAGAGTGAAGTAGAGGGCAGCTTGCGAGTCCTGTCTGACAACAGGTGTTTTAATTAAAAGGCATTGTAATTCAATGTGGAGCCTGTGGCAGAGGGGGGAAAAAAAGAAGGGAAAACTACGGAAAGAAATATCTGAAGAGAGCAGCTTGCACAATGCTCTCCCTGCAGGCTTCCACCAGCTGCTGACAGTATTCAAGCCACGAGGTCAACACTTCTTTCGTAAACTCTTGGTTCCAGGATACGATACACGCACCCCTGACACGTGCTCTTGCCCTCGCTGAAGCAGGGTCTTTTAAGTCTTTGTGGACTGAGTCCTGGGTATTTATGTTTCTATCTTTAGTTACAAAACACAGTGACACATTTTTAACTGTAAAGCCTTTAGCTAATCATTGATAGACTGGTGCTTATAAAAGAGTGCTGTAGTTATTCAGATTCTACAACTTCCTCTTTTAAAGTTTAGTGCTTATATATTCCTTGGCTGTTTAAACCATATTTTCATCCTGTAGAGAGCAGAACTTGATTTTCTTCCCATCTAAAACAGGAACATGTCCTACAGTTACCATTTCACAAGCTGCCCTTCAGAAATTTAGACTTGAAGGCAAACTTTGGTATTTGCTGGAAAGAGAAAACAGGTTTTGTTACCCCTCTTGTTCCTGTTGCCCCTCCATTTGAGATTTTAAATAGGGCACATATCTTTCCTGCATGAACTGATACACCTGGGCTTTCCTGCTCTGCAGCTATGGCTGCATAGCTGAAGCTGCTATTCTGTGCCTGGGGAAAGACAACATTAAGTGCAGATCAGTTCTTTTATATGAATATTTACCCGCCAGATAATCAGCTCATACATGAAATGGTTTATAACCTGAATCCTCAGGTGTGCTGTGCATGTGACCAAGGGAAACATGCTGCTAAACTAACCCTACAAAAACCCACCAGTAGCCAGCGGTATGTATTACTTAGCCTAATGTCAGGAGCTAAGGCAATAGACTGAGATGCATGTTATGAAATTAAACAAAAAAAAAACGCATCCAGGGAATCCAGAAGTTTCTCCACCATTCACCTCTCTGACCATAAGACCAGCCAGCCTCCTGCTGCTGCAGCTGGCCAAGAGAGGCAGGGCTTGAACTGAAGAATCCTCAATATGGCTTTTGCAAGATTGTCTCCTCATGTGTGTAGTAACTGTAATCAAAAGAAGTGCAAGGTCTGCAGCTCCTGTCTATAGAGATAACAGTCAACTCAGAACTGATATCCAGTCAGGATAACCTTAGTGTCCTTCAGCAGAGTGCTGCAGTACTGCACGAGAGCACGGTAGTGAGTTTGAGTGAGGAGAAACATGACATTCAGCTCAGCAATTCAACATTCAACTCAAATCTGATCTGGACATCAAAGCTGCAGGTGTCACCCTGTGGAAGGTGCTAGAATCTGCAGAGGAACGAGGTTTCCTGCTTGGGACCTATGCTGCTGGTGGACAAAGTTCCTGCTAACATGTCCAGGATTGCAGTCCCACTGCAGACGAGGCCAGAGTGAGTTGATGCAGTACAGACACTACTCTGGATCTACAGATCCTGTGTCACCCATTCTGACCTCAGAGCTGCCTCTGCCCTGTTCTCGCTTTGTTCCCTGCTCGAACTGGGCAAGTAGCATCTTCCTGGGTGCCCCTCAGGGACGAGAGGGAGGAGAGGGGTGCAGTCTCCTCTTTTCTTCCCCACAGCAGGCAGTGCCCCAGCTCTGCACAGCAAAGTGCCAGAGCAGAGCACCTTCTTTTGCCATGTCCATCAGAAGGTGGGGTCTTCTAGGGACAACTGCTGGCTCGTCAGTGAGATCATCGCAGCTGCACGCCTTATGGAGAAGCTGGTCTGCAGAGGAGGGACAGCAGGGATGAAAAAGACAGAAAAAAATCCTGCTTCCACCATCTCACCCATTATTCAAAGACTGAATACTGTGGCAATATTTTGATGTACTTCCATCAACATCACACAAAGCTGACAAGGTATCGCCAGCCATGTCCTGTGTAGTAGTACTGTGATTCTTCCAGACTCTTTCAGGCTGGCATTGATATAGGCAGTGAGAGGAGGGTATCTCTGTAGCTCTGGGGATTTTACTCGAGATAGGAGGATCCTGAAAGGAAACAGAGAAAAATGAGACAATTTAGCAAAACTGACAGGAATTAATGAAATTATTCTGTTCCCCTGTCCCTATGTTTCCAGGTGAAAAGACTTCATCAAAACAATATTGTCTGTTCTATGTCTATGGGGTGAGGAGGGCTCTGCCTGCCCAGACAAATTGATTTCATTTTGCTTTTTCTTACATTTTGCCATCCAGGATTGTATGTTTGGGGACCCACAGGCAAGAGGGAGAGAACTGGGAGTACAAGCTGTGTCACAGGCACTAGAACCACAGCAGCAACAACAACATAGTGGTCTAGGGACAGCTGACAGCCAGGTACCCTCAGAGTCACCTCAGCTTTCCATAGATGAGCTCCGCAGAGAAACTAAGAACATCCATTAAATGAGGGAGAAAAAAAATATCTGATAAGTGCATAAACCAGCAACTAACTTTTGAAGAAAAATATGATGTGGATGAATTGTATCACAGTTGCCAGTATCGTCTTTCTTTCATGATGCAGTTTCTTTTGTCTACCTGTCAGGCTATCTCGATCGTGAATTTTGCAACTGCAGTTGTCCCTGAGATTAATTGCTCTTGTCCGCAGCATATGAAAGTTTAAGGCATGAGGTGAAAATTACAGGAGTTAACACATGGGGACAGGCAGAATGTGATTACTTGAAACTATGCAATGAGGAGACAGGAGCCAAGAAAAAAAGTGGTATGAATTCTCCAGGCCTGCCATGTGGTGAACGAGCTTGATTTGTTGTTTTTCACTGAAGTGCATTGGGCTTGGGGTTTTTCAATCAAAAGTCAATTTTGAATTGTTTCTCAACCATTACCATTTCTGAGTGATTGATCATTCAGAGACGAGCGATGCCATCTGAGAGCATTTATGCAGAGTGGTTGCAAGAGCAAGGTAAGAGGGATGCGTGGGGGACCAAAACACTTCAGTGGCTGCTGCCAGTTCTCTGCCCCTGAAGGAGAGCTGTGGGCTTGCAGAGGTGGCTGGAAGGGACTGAAGAGGAATGCAAAAAGGCTGATGGGGTAGCAACCAGTAAGCAAAGTGTTACAGATGGGTGCCGTCCACCCTGAGGGCAATGATACCTTGTGCTGTCCACAAGGTTTGTACAGGCTCTGTGTGTGCATGCGATGTCTGTGAAAGAAAGCCTGCTACTGCTGTGATTAAGTGATTTTTAAAAGATTAAAGACTGTGGTAAAGTGATTATTTCCAGTTTTGTCCCCATGGCAGATGTATGCTGTGGTAGGGCTCTGACATGCAGGCATTCATGGTCTCTCTCTCTCTCACTCTAGGTTCTCAAGCACCTGCGCCACTTAAATTTCACCAATAACATGGGGGAGCAAGTGGATTTTGATGAGTTTGGGGACCTGGTAGGGAATTACTCAATAATCAATTGGCATCTCTCTCCGGAGGATGGCTCAGTCGTTTTTGAGGAGGTTGGGCACTACAATGTTTATGCCAAGAAAGGGGAGAGGCTCTTTATCAATGAAAACAAGATCCTGTGGAGTGGATTCTCTAAGGAGGTAAGTGCTTAAATCCTCACGGCAACATTTCCCAAGTTTCCACAAGCTGAAATTTGAACTAACTCTGTGCTCTCCTGTATTATGGCTCCATGCCTCATTAAAAGACCCATTCATCTTACTGCATATGTGGTCTTTGCCCTAGTCTTTCACACCTTCATTATATGCTTCTGGAAATATCAGGCAGCTGCTTCTCCCCTCCTACACATTTGATGAGCCTCGGTATTAATGCTTTAAATAATGCCCTTTTCTTGCCCAAGTAGTTAGCTTGGAATTTTGTAATGCCGTTTCCACAAGGATGAGAAATTCATTGCTCAACGCTGTTTGTTGACTAAGTCAAGATTTTCTGAGCGCAGTACTTCCAATGCTGAAAACAGACATCTCTTCCACTCCCAGTATCTCTGCATCAAGAAGTTATTCCTGCTCCTAGTTAAATTTGCTGCCATTTCTGCCGGCTTTACCCTCCATGTCCCAGAGCCTTACACACACCCTTTCCTTGCAAACCAAACAGAGCAAGCCCTGTCAATCTTCCCAGGTTAACTTGAACATGGTGCCCAAATAGTGGGAGATGCCAGTACCTGCTACCTTTTTTTAATCTACCAGAAGGTGCCTGTGCAGTCTCAAAAGTACGTGATGTAGCCATTGACTTTAGTCAGGCCTAAGTTCTTCTCCGCTTTCTTGCATATGTTAGATCTTTTCAGCATAATTGTACTGTCACTAGCAGCCAGGGCTGTGTCTCCCCTGAGTGACAGGGATGCGGTGCAGAGATCTCCGGACAAGAGCCAGGTGAGCCCACTCCAGCCTAGACAGAAACCTCAGCTCCCAGAGGGGATACTGAGGGGGCATCTGGCTTGTGGCCTGGGAGGTAACACAAGGACCATTAGCTTAGAAATGTCGCTGCCAGGCCCTGCTGCGATGTTTAGACGTGTTAAATCAGCACCTGATTAATGAACAAGGCAATTCACTTCCAGGTGATTATTCACGTTGGCTGACAAGATCAGGTAACTGCTTCTGCAGTAGCTACACTTGCCTAATACACTGACTCCCTGAGTTAAGCCTTACCTTTACTCCCGATATCCCAGATTCACTTATGGCTTAAATCCAGAGCTCTCTGAAGGAGGCGTGAGTCAGACAGAGCATGCTACAGCAGAAATACTGAGCTCGAGCTTTTCTAAGCCCAGCTGGAGACTCTGAGCCTGAACTACAAATGGAATTAAAAAACCCTGATATTCTAAGCCCTTCTTCTGATCATTGCAAATGCCACTGACACCTCTTCCAACAAGCAGGATTTATTGTTTTTTTTAACTTAAGCTGAGTAATTACGTTCTTTTGGTCTAAATTCCTTCAGCAGTACAAGATTTATCTTCATTCTCTGGCCTAAACTGTTAAAAATGTGACTGACACTCCTGACTGAGTGTCATGTCAGGGCATGTAAATTGTGTGCCAGTGAGGGGGTTTGTAATCTCTATGTCTCTTGTAGCTTTTTTTCCAGTTTATAGAGTTTGAATTTCTTACAGATAAAAGGCTCTGCTCAAAGAGTGTAGCGAGTTCTTCACTCATTGAAGCCTTCTATGCCTCCATCATCCTCAAAAAAGATTAAATTTAACACAGGAACTTCAGCATTGGCCAGACTTGCAAAAGACCAAGTTAAAGAGTAGGTAAGATAGATAGATTTGTTTTGGCAGAACTTGATGAAATTCCCCACAGAAAACTTAAGAAGGCAGCCAAAGCAATCTCAAAAGTACTAGCAATTCATCTTCGAGAAATGTGGAGGATAGGTGATGTCTCAAAGGATTAGAGGAGGATAATCGTAATGCCTATTTTTAAAAGCAGATATAGGAGAGCCAAGGGAATTACACACAATTGAGCTGAGCTTCAGTAATCTAAAAGACTTGATAAAATTATTAAACAGTTCATAAACACTTAGAGGACAATAAACTGATAAGAAAAAGCCAACATGGATTTGTCAAGAGGAAATCATGCCAAACCAATTTAATTTTCCTCCTTGGAAGCTCAATCAGTTTAGTAGGTAATGGGGAAGCAGTGCATGACTTCAGTCGGGCCTTTGATTCAGCCCTGTTCAAAATCATCAGTGACAGCCAAGGGAAAGACAGTCGAGACTGATGAAGTCCTCTTGGTGGATGCACAACCTGCTGAAAGACTGTCCCAAGGAACAGGTACTAACAGCACACTGTATTAATAGCAATAGGTAGTAACAGCAAAGAGTGCTTCAAATGGGGAGCTGCAGGGATTTGCCCTGTGTCTGTCCAATTAATTATGCAGTCCTGATTAACAGCTTAGAAACAGTGTTTCCAAACTACGCTGCAGATAGACTTCAGAGTGATAGGCAACGGTGACTGCTCTCAGCTGCAGGTGAATACCAGAGTTACAAAATGAGCATCTCCACTTGGAGTTGCCACTACCAAGGGCTTGCTCACCCTGTGGCTGAGGTCAATGCCTGCACACAGGCAATTTCCAAACCATACCCCGGACTCGCTGCCTAAGTGCATCCACACAGGAGCTTCCTGGACATCAGCAGGTTAGCAGCAGTTGGGCAAACTAGCAGCAAACTTCCAAAGAGGTGAATGGAGGCTTCCAACCAAAGCAGCCCTTAAGTATGTGCAGATCATGGTACTTTGCTGGCAGTGGAAAATGTGTGTTTAACTCCCCTGAAACTGAGAAAGCCATGTTCTGTGTCAGCTCTCTTTCCTCAATTTGGTTGGGAAAGGGTGAGCTCAAGCTCAGGTTGTGCTTCTGTGTGAAAAAAAGCCCAGGCTTCCACTTTTCATGCTGAACTCCTTGTTGTCGGTGTGAGTTAGGCATGTGGTGAGCATGTCCGTGTGAGCACTTACTGCCAGGATATGACTATGCCCAGGTGGGCTGACACACAGCATAAATGCTTAGCCAACAGGTGACACAGCTCATCTTTTGCAGCAGCAGAAGTCTGGAAGCCTTTGGATCTGCATATAGCTGCTGATTTCCATCTTTAGATGCTCAGTGTTCTAAAAACAGGGACTTTCTTTCACATGAAAACTCCTCTTGTTTAGTACCTTTTTTGTTTCTGGGTTGGAGAGGGTCTTCAGGAGAACAGGAGGAAGTAGGTTTCAATAAACTATTCTAATTCCCATAAATCATTAGCAGTCAATATGCAATATATGGGACAGGGGATCAGCAGTCAGACCCCATCATCTCCAAGGCTGACTCAAATTCCTGCCAGTAGAATCATAGAAGCGTAGAATACTAGGTTGGAAGAGACCTCAAGGATCATCTGGTCCAACCTTTCTTGGCAAAAGCACAGTCTAGACGAGATGGCCCAGCACCCTGTCCAGCTGAATCTTAAGTGTCCAATGTTGGGGAATCCACCACTTCCCTGGGAGATTATTCCAATAGTTGATTGTTCTCATTGTGAAAAATTTTCCTCTGTGTCCAATCGGAATCTCCACGGGAGTAACTTGTACACTTTACCCCTTGTCTTTTCCATGTGACTCCTTGTAAAAAGGGAGTCTCCATCTTCTTTGTAGCCGTCCTTTAGATACTGGAACAAGAGAGATTCATTGTCTTTTCTTTTAATCATCTAATGACCATTTTCTGCTATGTGTATCATGGGTCACATACCAGTTTGCAGTGCCCACAACACAGTAGGGTTTACAAAGATCTGCTGATCTTTCTACCATCCCTTGATGTGTTCTTTCAAACAAATCGTCACTGCTGTGGGTTGGGGAACAACTATTGTGCAAAACGCGTCTGTTCTGTGGAACGAAGAGGTGAGCCTCTGAGGCTCTCCATCCAGCACGCTAATCAAGCAATAACACCCTTGGAGTATGCTGGAGGTCATGCTGTAGGAAGGCTGTATGTGGGACATTGCCACCATTAACCCTTCTCGGGCTCTTTTCTTGCAGGTGCCTTTCTCTAACTGCAGCAGGGATTGCCTCCCGGGCACCAGGAAGGGCATTATTGAGGGAGAGCCCACCTGCTGCTTCGAGTGCGTGGACTGCCCCGATGGGGAGTACAGTGATGAAACAGGTAAAACCCACAGAGCTGCTTTTGGGGTTCGCAGACGGCTGTGCGAGCCCTCTGGGCATCACCTGCAGTTGTGCTGAAGTCACTTCCCTGCGGTGCTGAGCTGGAGGCTGCCTTGCCAGGGGGCTTCACAGAAAGTTTGGAGGGGCTTCTGAAAAGCTTACAGGAGTTGAGTTCTGTGGTCCTCAGGTGGTGTCTTCTGCTAAGCCTGCTTGTCCCTTCCGCTCTGAGCTAGGAAAATTAAGGCAGAGAACTTGAAAAAGGACTTGCATATAGGAAGCCTCTCAGGCAGCCACAAGCAAACTCCATTGCACTGTAGCAGTAGCTTTTGTTCCTCCAAAACCTGAAGGAAGGAGACACTCCCCACCCTAATCCTAAATTCTGTAGCTGTCTGTCTGCCTCCATCTTTTCCTCATGTTGTCAGGGTATTATTTCATGCTCTACGAAGAAATAAAGTCCATTCCATCCCTGAGTTCACAAGCAGAGAGGAGTATTTCCCTTTATGGGGTCACCAACCACAGCTTATGTTGAGCACTGGCACTGCAAGGGACCAGAATCTCTGGGTCCTATCCAACACCCATGGACATCTTTTTTGTTGATTTCAGTGGGAGCGTGGATCAAGCCACTCAGGTTCTGCAGTGGAGGGAAAAGGTAACCTCAGTTTTAGAACTGGTTGAAAAATTCTGAATTTCCAACACCGTTAGCGCTCCCTCAGTGTTGGGCATCCCCGGGGTAACGAATGCAAGGAAATCCTTTCAGAACAGCAGTCCCCTCCATACTGCAGAGCGCTCGGGACCTCCTCACACCCTCTCCAGCAGCACTGGTCCCAGCACACACTGCAGACCATGGCTGAGATGCAAACATCAGTAAGCTGCTTGCAAAACTGAACAAGTGTTCTCCTTTGGGAGAATCTGTGTCCTATCAGACAGGTATGATAATTTTTTAGCATGAATGTATAGTACTACATACTTGGATGCTTGGGAGTAGCATTTTCAAATTAAATAGAAGCAATTCTGGTCATGTGTAATAGGAATCTTTTGGTGTTTTTCGCATTATTTTGGGAGCTAGCACTGGTGAGCTGGTGAAATTTGTGGGGCTGAGGGGGCAACTGCCTTCTGACTCCACAGTTTCCTGCTGCTCTTTCAGCTGACAGTAATGCTCTTTATTTCCTGCGCTTGCCAGTTTTATAGGCATAGAGAGCAGTTTTACAACCAGTCTCATCCAGCTGAGATGGTGACGCTACAGAGTGAGACAATCTGTTGTGTCCTCTCCCGGCTCTTTGCTCCCACCCTTTGTCTGGGAGCAGCGCTGGTACTCATGCAACCAGAGTGAGTTGGATCAGGTCTCTGGTCTTCCTGAAAACAAACTCTTGGCAGGTTGAATTTCCAGCTAGAAGGAGAGGCTGCACGACCTGTAGCGCTAACACAAAGGAGGGGGCAGGAATGAGCAGCCTTGGGGTAGGAGGGAGATCTGGTTTACTCCCTTCAGTGGCAGCAGTGTCTCTAAGTCAGCTCAAGACAACAGTGAAAGTACGTCTTTAGGATTCAGTGCTCAATAGCTGCCCCTGTCTCTGGTAGAGGTGGTTTAGTTCCCTGCTACATGAAGTTGGCTCTGCCTCGCCTGCAGTTTGCAATAGGCCTCCAGGTAAAAGGCACAAGAAAAATAAAAATGATCGGGTGAATGGACCTAAATGAAATGACATGTGGTGATGGGAGCTTCTGACTGAGCTTTTGCACTGAGTGCAAGTTTTTCACATGAACAGCTTAGGCTTAGGAAAGTAGTATCATATCAGGTCACGGATGCTCCCTCCAACCACCCCGCCAGAATGAGAGAGCTTGAAACCCTCTGCCCTTGTTAGCTGAGCACTTTTGGCTTTCTCATTAGCATCGAGCTGTGCTCTGGGAGCTATGCTTTGAGTCTCTGTCCATGCTCAGGTGCAAAGCTCAGAGGGAGGCTGCTGCTAAAGGAGGTTTCTGAATGCTTGTTCCCAGAACCCACTGCAGCCCATTGCTGCCCCACTGGGATCCCAAAGGCTGAGGTAAGTTGTGACTTCCAACTCACTGCCATCAAGAGAGTCATGACCCTCCCCACTTGGCGCACAAGACCCGTTTGGCTTGAAGAAGAGGAGCAGAAGCAGCAGGTCCTTGACTTTTGATCCTGGCAGCCATTAGAGACATACACTGCCATCCCAGTAGGCACAATTAGTTTCATGTAGAGGAAAGAGATGGAGGCATCAATTTTTCCTTTGCAAGTATCAGTGGGAGGATTTGCTGGGTGTGGGGAGAGTGATATCGTTAAGACACATCTTCTCCTGATGTTCCAACATGAAATGAGAGTGTGATGGGAGTCAAGGGCATTGCCTGCCTTCAGGGAAGAGCAATTTAAACACTTGTAAGACTCGCCTCCGTGGAATATGAAATAGGCTCTCAAAGTACTTAAGGAGGCAAGCACGTTTTTAATTTTCCCTGTAATAGAAGCAGGCAGGATGTTTCAAATGATGGTAAAAGTGTGAGTGGTAGGAAGGCAGACAGTAGATAATAAAAATGAAGGAATAGGAAAGAGAGAGGGACAGAGCCTGTGTAACAGCCGATAGCAATCAAAGTTTGCAAAGTTCTGCCAATAAATGGATTCCAAAAATACGAGTGCAGGGGCAGGACTGTTTTTAAGCTGGAACTCAGCATGCTTTGTGTTTTGCTATATAGCCCATGGGAAGCTGGTTGTTTCAGTGTAAAACACTCTGAGACACCAACATATGATTCTAGGAACGTGCAGACAACTGAAGGGAACACCCCATGTATAGAAGATAAAGGCCGGTGCGTAGCGGCCATATATGTCATCCCACATTTCAGACTCTCATTCTGACAAACCTTCCCTCTCCCTGTCACTTCCTTTTCAGATGCAAGTGCCTGTGACAAGTGCCCTGAGGATTACTGGTCCAATGAGAACCACACGTCCTGCATCCCCAAGCAGATAGAATTTCTGTCCTGGACCGAGCCCTTTGGGATCGCTCTGACTCTCTTTGCTGTGCTGGGAATTTTCTTGACTTCTTTTGTCCTGGGAGTCTTCACCAAATTTCGCAACACGCCTATCGTCAAGGCCACAAACCGGGAGCTGTCCTACCTCCTCCTCTTCTCCTTGCTCTGCTGCTTCTCCAGCTCGTTGTTCTTCATTGGCGAGCCCCAGAACTGGACTTGCCGTCTGCGGCAGCCAGCTTTTGGCATCAGCTTTGTCCTCTGCATCTCCTGCATCCTGGTGAAAACCAACCGTGTCCTGCTTGTCTTCGAGGCAAAGATCCCCACAAGCCTCCACCGAAAGTGGTGGGGCCTTAATCTCCAGTTCCTCCTGGTCTTCTTGTGTACGTTCGTGCAGATTGTCATCTGTGTGATTTGGCTTTACACGGCCCCACCATCCAGTTACCGAAACCATGAACTGGAGGATGAGATTATCTTCATCACCTGCCATGAAGGCTCCCTGATGGCCCTCGGCTTCCTCATTGGCTACACCTGCCTCCTGGCGGCCATCTGCTTCTTCTTCGCCTTCAAGTCTCGAAAGCTGCCTGAGAACTTTAACGAGGCCAAGTTCATCACCTTCAGCATGCTGATCTTCTTCATTGTCTGGATCTCCTTCATCCCTGCTTATGCTAGCACATACGGTAAGTTCGTTTCTGCCGTGGAGGTGATTGCGATACTGGCTGCCAGCTTTGGGCTCCTGGCCTGCATCTTCTTCAACAAAGTCTACATCATCCTCTTCAAGCCCTCCCGCAACACAATCGAGGAGGTGCGCTGCAGCACTGCTGCCCATGCTTTCAAGGTGGCCGCCCGGGCCACGCTGCGACGGAGCAACGTGTCACGAAAGCGCTCCAACAGCCTGGGGGGCTCCACTGGCTCCACCCCTTCGTCCTCCATCAGCAGCAAGAGCAATCATGAAGACCCTTTTCCTCTACCGGCCTCCGCCGAGCGGCAGCGCCAGCAGCAGCGTGGGTGCAAGCAAAAAGTCAGCTTTGGGAGCGGCACGGTCACTCTGTCACTGAGCTTTGAGGAGCCCCAGAAGAATGCCATGGCCAACAGGAACGCCAAGCGTAGGAACTCCCTGGAAGCCCAGAACAGCGACGACAGCCTGATGCGGCACCGGGCCCTGCTTCCCCTGCAGAACAGCGAGCCCCTCAGCGTTGAGCCCAGCTTCCAGGCAGCGTCCAGCCCGGAGACCAGCTCACAGGAGTCAGTGGTGGGAGACACCAAAGAAGAGATACCAAGCCCTGAGGCAGAGCCTTCCCTGCCATCGGCTAACTCCCGAAATTTTATAGGCGCTGGAGGTGGCTCTGTCACAGAGAACACGGTACATTCCTAACAAAAGAAGATCATGAAAAGCACACCAGCCCCCCAAGAGGAACTTGCTCACCTCTTGCTTCTGAACGGGAAAGACAACAAAGACACACTCCTGTGACACAGCCCCACCACACCTTACTGTTAGCACTGGCAGGGTAACACACGTGCCTCCAGAGGAAGGACTGTGTCTGGGGAGCCTTGGACTGAATTTGCGTTAGCTTTATCGAAACCAGGACATCTCAGAAGGACAAGTGAAGATCGCCTCTGGTGGGGCTTAAGCAGAAGTCTGCATGCCGCCTTGCCTCTATAGGCTTTTCCTGCCAGACTGCAATTCAGCTGACTATGGGAGGCACTAGGCAATTTCACTATACTCTGCTTTTACATTTATGTATAATATTCCTCTTTCCCACTATGTATGATATTCCCTCTTTATCCAGTATATGTGATCTGTAACCATGTGCATCAGGACTCTCAGCTCTACAAAAGTAAGGTACACGGTTTCGCTTGGGGAAGGCACGGTCGTGGGGAAAATAAAAAAGCCCCCCAACATCCTGCATGCTGTGTACAGCCAAGGGTGTGAACATGTAAAGTATTTAATGTGACAGAGCGCCCTGCTATTTATATTTAGTAAATGTCCCAATCTCTCCTTTCTGCCCAGCAGGAAATACTGGACAATACTCTTCATAGACTCCATTGCACTAGGCCAAGCTACTAAGGTTCCTACCAGTTTCCTCCAGCTGAGGTAGCTTTATCTCCAGCCTGCCTGCTTTGGTGGAGGGGGAGAACAGCTCATAAATCCCCCCACCCCCACCCCCGGAGAACGTTGCGAGAGCACAATGAGATGTATCCATGATTGATTATGTCGCTAGTAGTTGTATGCTTAACAAAGTGTTGCTGCTGTAATATTCCACATGGCATACATGGCTAACCCTCTCACACCATAGTCAGTGTTGTGCTTTGCCATATTAATCTGCCTCACACCTACACAGAGCATTGCGCTAGCCGTGACGATACTGGTGGGCCTGACACAAAACAAATGAAAGGAGGTCGAACGGAGGAGTTAGGGATGGAGAAACAGCCCCCAGAGGTGGTAACACGATTGCAGGAGTGGGTGAATATCTGAAGTGTGTGTGCTGGTAGATGCCCGAATGAGGAAGACCTACAGGCCTGTGCTCTGAGACACGCACAAAGAGAAATGGGTAAATTGGCTATGTTTCGGCTCCTATAGGCCACCTACTAGGTTACTTCCCTCCTGGCTCATCACGAGAGAGGGCACCTAGCACAAGAAGGGTGGGCTGTACCTAAAGAAAAACAGTAAGGACTTCAGCAGAGAGCATAGCGGAACTTCATTACTCTTGACGCTTGTCCCACTCCCCCAAAAGCAGACATAAGTGCTCCTGGTTTTGCAAGGCATACCTGGTTCCTCTCCATCCATGCTGGACAGTTTGAGGTAAGAAAGTCATTAGAAGAGCTATTGCAGCCCAATTGACAGCCTGGCAGGAGGGGTGGGGTTACGTTGCAGAACTCATTTCCCTCTTCCCAGATCCCGTGTGCAAGAACAAGTGTCTGACATGAAGACGTCAGTACCTTCATTTATCAAACGTGAGGGTAGACCACACCACCGTGGAAAGGTAGACGGGTCTGCAGCTTAGCGTGAGCTGAGACGAAAGGACTGTGTGAATACGTTGGGGAAAATACCACAATTCTCTTGTTACTGTTTTCGCTCGGTTGTTCTTTTGCCAGGGCAGGCAAATAAAACTTACAGGTGACATTACTGCATCAAAAATTTTGTTTTGCCACCTCCACTTGTTGCTGACGAGGAAGAGGAGTTTTGGCTTAGGAGAGCACAGTGGAAGTCCAGAAACTCAAGAAGCACGCTATTAAGACAAGTTATTTTAACACTTTTGTTATCTGTTACATTCACCTCAGAGTGGGCTCAAATTTTAATTACACCATAGAAGAATCAATCCAACTTTAAATGTAAGGCCTGCAAATCACAGTATTTGATTAAAGCTATGACACAGCAGGTTAAAAGAAAAAAAAAAAGAGTTTGAAAACACAAATTCTTGTGGCCACACTTTTGGAAACCACATCCTACCCCTGGAACCAGTGGGAGTTGCTCATTGCTTCTGAAAAATGACGTCGCTTCCTCAGGCTGCTGACTGTGGCATCTAGGCTTAATTTAGGGTACAGAATTGAGACCCGTGGTCTCCTGAGGCTAAATGCACGAACGGAGATGGGCACTAGGTGGCGGAAAGGGCTAAAAAAAGTACTTCGGTTACGGCCCACACTTCCGAAAATTTCAGTAGCCAAGTAGTTTTAGTGCTAGTGAATCATTCCCACGGGCAAAAACCAGTACAGTAGCCCCTGAACCAAAGCCGACAGCATTGAAAACAGAGAAGTGCTTAATGAATGAACTGAAAACAACACAGGATACAAACCGAAGACTGTGCCTGAACACAGGCAATGTTCTCACATTGTGTGTTCTCACTGTTCTGTCTCACAACAGACAATCATCACTGGCTGCCTTGTTTGGAGAACAATACTCACTGGCTATGCACACAGTAGATAATGTTGACATTTGGGTGGTTTTCATTCTTTGGGTGGTTTTCATTCTTTAGGTGGTTTTCATTCTTTACATCTACCTAAAAGGAATTTGTACCCTGGCACATGATGAGGCTCCAACAGCTGCCATAACTTTATAGCAACAGACCAACGGTGCTCAATGTGCTGGGGAACCCCCAGCCACCCCCACTGCACGCGTACCCCGAGCTCTAAGCCTCGAGCTCCACACACTGTGTGAGAGCCGCTGCTGCAGCCTATTCTAGTGACACACCTGCTTAGATGCAAGGGAAGTTCAGTAAAAAAGGACTCCCTTCATGAAGGTGATTTGCAATCAAACCCTTTTTCTGATGCATGGAGGAGGGTGTGTGTTCTTATCCTGCCAGGTCCAAGAAAAGAGGAGGTTTGCTCAGACACCTGTCCAAAAGCCTGGCTGTGTGTCACATAAGACAATACTGATGAAGACAAGTTGGGTAACATCTGCCTGTTGAAAGCTCAAGCCGGAGAACCTCCATTGGCATGTCCCACCAGGTGAATGGCTGCCCCACCGTTTTGCCCCCACAGCTCAAAAACCTACTGGAAAGCAACGTGGTGTTTGCTGAACCATCCAGTAGAGAAGCAACAGCAGTGGGGACAGAAGCAAGGAGTGCATCGGCTCTGTGGTGGGATTTCCGTTTCCAAACTTGGCTGATGGGCAGGGAACCATCCCAGCTGAAGAGCCCGATCCTTCACCCCCACTCTGCTCACAACCCCCGCAGAGTTCTGCCTGCCCACAGCCCCAGCGCAGCGTTTGTTCTCCACAGAGGAGATGATACCAGGTGAAATAAATCCTTCTTCCCCGTTCTGTTTCATTCTTCTCACCGTGTCTTCCCTACCACTGCAGGAGGTCCATTCAGTATGCAATAGCTGCTGCTGTTAAATCATAGAATCATAGAATGGTTTAGGTTGGAAGGGACCTGGAAGATCGAGTTCCAACCCCCCTGCCATGGGCAGGGACACCTCCCACTAGACCAGGTTGCTCAAAGCCCCATCCAGCCTGGCCTTGAACACCTCCAGGGATGGGGCATCCACAACTTCTCTGGGCAACCTGTTCCAGTGCCTCACCACCCTCAGAGTGAAACATTTCTTCCTAGTATCTAATCTAAATCTACCTTCTTCCTGTTTGAAGCCATTCCCCCTTATCCTATCACTAGGTGCCCTTGTAAAAAGTCCTTCCCCAGCTCTCCTGTAGCCCCCCTTCAGATACTGGAAGGCCGCAATAAGGTCTCCCCAGAGCCTTCTCTTCATCCCCTACTCTCTCATCCTGTCTTCATAGGAGGTGCTGGCAAGTGCGGAGAAGGAGGGAGGTGGTTGTTGTTGTTGTTTTTCCAAGGAATTTGTATGTTTAAATTGGGGGGAAATTAAGCTAAAGACCCGAACGTTCGGCCCGAAGTCTCACCCGGGGGTTTCTCAAAGGCCGGGTGATCCACAGAGGTGCCCCCCGCCGAGCACAGGCCGCAGGCAGACCGGCAGCTCATTCCCCAGGCAGCGTTTTGTGGCAACTCTTGCTTTTAGCTATTTTTTCTTCCACCTTTTCCGAGCAGACCACGGGACGGGAACCTTTCTGCCAAGCCCGGAGCGGCCCAGCCGCGTCCCCGGGGCGATGGCCGCCTCCTGCCCCCGCCGCCGCCGCCGCCACAGGGGCCGGGCGCTCCCGCCCGCCGCCTCGGAGCTCGGAAAGGCCCAACCGCCAGGTTGGAGCCTCCGCCCTGCGCCCAGGCCCGGGGCTCAGCACCGCCCCCGCCCGGCCCTGCTCCCGCCCCGCCGGTAGGCTCGGCCCCGCCTGAGCCGGAGGACCGAAGCGGCGGGGAGGGGAGCTCAGCGCAACGGAACGGAGCGGCTGCCACCATGTTGTGCGGGGGCACTTCGGCGACGCGGCCCGCCACCGACGAGACGCAGCAGATAGCGGACGAGGTGAGGGGGGGCCGTGCTGCGCCGCGGGGAGACACGGTGGAGCCCCCGGGCCCGGGAAGGGGCTTGGGTTGGCGGGGCGGCCGGTGTGCGGGGGGGCTTCTCCCGCCGGGGGTCGGAGCCTGCCGGGGGTCGGAGCCTGCCGGGTCGGGCTGGCAGCCGCCGGGGCTGCCTGCGGGCCTGCCCGCTGGGGCGGGGGAGAGACACAAGCATCGAGAGGCGGTAGGTTTGAGGGCAGCGCTCGGGCCCCGTCGCGGTGCGGGGGGTGGCTGCGGGGCCCCGGGTGTGTTTGGCCTTCGCTCTACGCGGCTGAACGCCTTTTCTCCCCTCTCGGCTTAAAAGCAGGGCGACTGACGGGGCGCGGAGGCGGGGTGAGCAGCCGCTGGCTCTCTGGAGCCCCGCGTCGCTTTATTGACTCCAGGCTGAGCAGGTTCGGGATCTTAAGAGGACATTTTAGAGGGATTTGGAGAGGAACTGTAGACAAGGTGGAGCGCTCAGGGACAGCCATGGTGCTGTGCAGGGGATGTGCCACTACCAGCGTGGGCACAGAGCCATCGGGCAGCCCTGGCATGTCCCGGCTCTGAACGGTCCGTTTTCTTCTTGAGCCTGAGGAAGGAGCTCAAATGGTTCTTAAAAGGGTTCTAAACTGGAAGAGGGTGGATTTAGATTAGATATTAGGAAGAAATGTTTCACTCTGAGGGTGGTGAGGCACTGGAGCAGGTTGCCCAGGGAAGTTGTGGAGGCCCCATCCCTGGAGGTGTTCAAGGCCAGGCTGGATGTGGCCTTGGGCAACCTGGTCTGGTGGGAGGTGTCCCTACCCATGGCAGGGGGGTTGGAACTAGATGATCTTCAAGGTCCCTTCCAACCCAAACCATTCTATTATTCTTACACTAAAGACTAAACCTTGTAGCCACTTTTGTTTTTTGCTGCTTCTGCTATTCCCCAAAGCAGAATTCAGCTCACTGCCAACTCCAAATCCTGATACTACTTACAGTAACTTAATTATTGCCTATGTTAATAGAGCACTTTTGCTCTAAAATGCCTATGTACAACTAAGCTCTTCTTTCAAAGCATGCAGTCTTCTTCCTGTCATGGGAACTCAAGTTCCTTCTGCTTTTTTGGTTCTATCAGCTAGGGTGTGTCCAGCCAGTGAAGAAAGATGAAGGACAAGCTCCAGCTTTTTACGCTTTTTGTCATTGTCCAGATTTGTTCCACAGGCTCCAGCAGTTTCTAAACATGTATAAGGCACTCAAAGGCAGAGCAGTCACTGAAATTAATGTTTAGCTTGTAGAATCTGATGATTTTGCATTTAAAAAAAAAAAAAGATATGTGAATCTCCTAAGCACTAACCTAAGTTTGTAGTAATATTACTGAGAGTCACTATTCTTGTTAGGACCTGAAAAGGCCTATGTGTCATCTTAAAGATAATGTGAGTACACAATTAACGTTGCACATGGACTGAACACTAGATTTGTTTAAAATCCTGAATTTTCATTCTGTGGCAGTCTGCAGTGGTTTTTGGTAGTCCAAATATAAGATGAAGAGTAAAAACAAAACCAATTTGGATTCAGACATGAATGGAATTAACAAAAAAATCTGGCATTTTCATTTAAATCACCTAGATATTTCAAAGTTTGTCCAGCTTGTTTTAACTGCCAGCTTAAATTTCTTTATTTAATGAAATATACATGAGAAACCCCAAAACTGAAATTTGCCCATGCAGTCATATGCGTATCTGGATATAGACTGTGAAGGAAACATGAGTTTTCTTAAATGAAGGTAAACTTCTAAAATTAGTTTGTTTGCTTGAAATCAAATCTTTGTGGAGATTTGTTAGAGCCTGCCAGTTCAACTGCTATAAATACAGTTTCTGTTCCTGCTTTTCCAGTTCTTGCCTCTATTGTATTGTTGCATAAGAATCGTGGCAATGGTCAAACATTGTTGAGATCCGTGGCGCAGGCAAGTACTGCCCAGAGCAGGTACAGCGTGAGACAGAGCAGGACAGCTTCCCTCCAACAGTGTCTCTGGCTTAGGAGTCCTATAGGAACTCCCTCTCCATGGCGAGGATTTCCACCGTGGCCTGTTCGGCCCTTGACTTCTCACTGGCAGTTGTGGCAGAGGTTGGTCAGAGTGATTTTGAACCATCTGCTCTTTAGTAACTGCTCTGGGAGTAAGCAAACAGGCCGTGCAGAACAGCGAAAAGCCTTCGGGGCATGATAATTTTCAGCCCTGTGATTGAATCACAGATTGGTTGGGTGAGAAGGGGCTGCACCTCCTGCTGAGCACAAGGTCAGCAGCCCGGGGCTGCTTGAGGCTTTATCTGGTCAAGTCATGAAAACCTCTGAGGATGGAAACTGCACAGTTTCTCTGGGCAACCTGCTGTACCACAGGAGAGTCCTCAAGGAAAAAGTTTCTCCTCACATCCAGTCTGAACCTCAAATTATGACCATTGGGTCTCATTCTTCTGCCCCAATGTAAAGAGCCTGGCTTCTTGTAGGTCCTGGAAAGCTTTCCTCAAATCCTTCTCCAGGGTGAGCAAGCTCATTTTCTTCCTCTCCTCACAGCACGAGTCTCCAGCCATATGATCTCATGGTGGCCCTCCACTGAGCTTGCTACAATTTGTTGACATTTTTCTTGTATTGGGGGCCCAAAACTAGACACGGTATTCCAAATGTGCTCTAACAAGTGCCAAGTAAAAGGCAATAATCACTTGTTTCTCTCTTCTGGCTAGGCTCCTGCTGATGCAGCCCAGTATGCTGTTACCTTTGTTACCACCAGGGCACAATGCTGGCTCGTGTTCAGTGCACTGCTCACCAGGACCCCCAGATCTAGACGGTGATCATGAACTATCAGGTCTTTCAGAGAGTATCTCTGGGCTCTCCCTCTCCATACTGAATCAGGATGCCCATTTGTCACATGCTGTGGTGAGTCACTGCCATGATAACACCCTGACAGGCTTGCAGCCGCATGTGACTCTGAGCTGTCCACAGTCATGGAGCCCAGTGTTTAGCTTTCTGGTGGAAATATGAAATGTGCTGAACCAGGGTGATTTTGAGATCTAAAAAACCCACCTTGCACAGCACCAGGATTGCTAAGGGAGCACAGGACAGGATAGGGTCAGTGGGATGCTTGTCTGCCCTCTCCCCCTGCTTCTTAAAATTTGTAATAGTAGCTCCAGTGATGGAAAATGAAACCATTTGCTCCATCCTCTGATTCAGGGGAAGGGGAGGAGGGAGGACTGAATCAACAGTGCTTTTTGGGGCTGTGCCATTCCTTGCATCTTAGAATGCAAAGTTGTTGGGGGCACTTTGATTTCCATATGGCAAAAAACATGTTTACAAAAGCATCGGACTAGATGATCGTTGAAGGTCCCTTCCAACTGAACTATTCTACTCTATCTAACATCATTATCTTACTTTTGACATACTGTTCACAGCCTGGAAGAAGCATAGAGGTATGACCTCTGAGAAAAGATGTACAATATGTGTCATGGCTCCCAGGGACAGGATGGTCACTGATCAGCTGTCTTGGAAACGCGCCAGAGTTTGGTCCTGCACTTTCTTGGTGCTGGAGAGGTGGGAGAACATACTCTGCAGGAATTGTTTCTGTTCCTACTTCACCTAGAGCACCTGAGCAGTGGCAAATTGGCACTTGTTTTCCCCCAAGGAAGCAGGTGGGATTCAGGCAGGATAGCAAGTGTATTCATTCTCCTTGAATTTAGGAAGAAGGGGAAGTACACTATACAGCTGAAAAGAGAAACTCACTAGTGGTACTGTTGCTCTGGCAGTGGAGGGTGGGCTACATAATAATGCAGTGCAGGAGGTAAGGCCTTCTGGGTACAACGGAGCTTACAGACTCCCAAGACTGATTCATATTGCCCTTGTAAACAAAGCCTGAAATCTTCTGCTTTCCTGACCAAGAATTTTACTGCATAGCCATGGGGTTCTAGAGAGCCAAGCGTGGGAAATAAGAGCTGAAACTCCTATGAGTTCATGCCTCCCTCTGGGGTATTGGGCAAGTTATTCTGACTTCTTAAGCAGTGGTTTTACACTCTGGAATCTGGGATGATAACTCAGAAGGTTTTATGGTTCAATTGTTTTTTGGAAAATATTTGCAGTTTGAAAACACAGATTTCAGCAGACACGCTGGAAAAACTGTCAAATAAGTGTTGTAAAACCTCAGACTTGGGTAGTTTGCTTTCAAAGCTTGATTTTTGGATGTCTGTCTGTTCTGTGATGCTGGGTCTGTAAGAACTTGTTTTGAACTTGAAAAGGGAGCTAATGCTGAAGACGTCCCTTTTTCTTGTTGTAAGAATGGTGTATATTAAAAACTTCTCTTTAAAAAGACAATATATTCTTGTGCATATACATACTGAACCACTTCACATTTGTTGTTAAATATACAGGACAGAAATCGAAGCTGAGACATCAATAGAGGAAATAATTTGTCAAAATAAATCTTCTAGAATACCCACACAGTCCTCTGTTGGAGGTTCCAGACTTGGTGTCAGTCTGTGGCGAGTGAATCACACCACTGTCTTGGCTTTGCTGCCTGTCTAGATTTCTGGCCTTGCTTTAACACAAAACTTAACATTATTCATTTTTGATCATTTAATAACTTGGAAAAGCAGGAACTCTGTGCCTGAGAATTCAGCAGCAGTGACCTGGAGGGTACTGAGGCACACTAATAGTGTGAGCCTTAACTCCTAAATACTTGAATCTCGCATCAGTCTTAAATAACCTATTGTTTCCTTAAGGTGAAACCTCAGCTAGAAGAAAAAGAAGGGAAAACGTTTGATGTCTTCACTGCAGTGGAGTTTAAAACTCAGGTGGTTGCTGGAACAAACTACTTCATCAAGGTAGAAGACACTGGGCAATGGGATTTTGGTTTTTTTAATTAATATGTATAGTATTTGGAATGCTGTTGTGTTTGGTTTTTTTTCTTTACTTATCTACAGAGGGATGGTTATGATCTGGCCTTAATAAGAAAAAAAATCTGTATGTTAAAAAAAAAAAATCCCCTCCCCCACCTCCCAGCCCGTCTCCCTCCCTGTATTAAATTGAGATAAGAGTACTTCTCTATTTTCATAAGGACTTTTACTTTTCAGTTATTTTGTGAAACTTGGTTTAGGGAATAATTACACATCTGTGATGTTGACCACTAACATTGCATTAAGTGAAGTCAAGATGTGTAAAGATAAAGTATCAAACTTGCTCTGACTCTACCTGTAGTGATGTCAGACACAAAAAACAAGCAACAGTGATCAAAGCATTTAAGTGCTTGTTGTGCCAATAAGATTAGAGCATTTTGCATGTATTTAATATATTCATCACCTCTCTGCAACTGCGATTCCCTGCCTGTAAGTTCCCTATCTCAGGCATAGGAAGGATTAAGCAGCATAGAAGGATTAGGTGGTAATTCCACAAAGTCATGACTCCCAGTCTGGTTTAAAATGAGACCGCACCTTCTGAGGTGATGTTTTTTCTTACTGCCTCTCTGCTTCTCCATCCTCAAAACACACCGGTCCACACCATCCCTCCTGCTGAAGGCTCCTGTCACTCCATGGCACTCACTGATTTTCATGCTTTGCAGGTCCATGTTGGCAATGATGAGTTCATGCACCTGCGGGTGTTCAGAAGCCTTCCTCACGAGAATAAGCCGCTGAGTCTGCACGGTTACCAGAGCAGCAAGACGAAGCACGATGAACTGGCTTTTTTCTAGCAAGCTTATCTTGTGCATCTTCCTAATGGTTTCTTATGTGCATTTTCTATAGGCTGCAAAATGTTGATCCCTGTGCCAAGAAAGGAGAAAGTGTCTTTTTTTTAAACTTAATGCTGGAAAAACCAATTTCTTTTATGCCATTCCCTTCCTGTGCAATATCTAAATTTTAGAGTCACATGGCTCTCCTTTCACCTACACTAATGCAAACCCAAGTAGCTGCACTGACTTCAGTACAACTTAACTGGAATACGGTGGCTGAGTCCTGTTGGTGGACTTCCTTGGTCTGGAAACTGAAAGGGGAGTGACACTGGCACTCAGGTATTTACAGCAAGGAGCAAGAGGAAAACCAGAATCTTTTCTGTGCTGTTTCACAACAGTGAATATATCTGTAGATTTAAATTGTACTATGCATTTTGTTGGCAAAACCTGAAGAGAGACTTGAGCTGAAGCAATTTTGAAAGCAAGAGAAAGAGGAGGATTGTAGTCTTTTGAAACAAGCATTCCCTTGGTAATCATGTTTATCCTCTTGCAGCAGTAGGATATAACGTCCAGTAGAGGGTGTATGAGTTAAATGAAAAACCCAACTTGCTTATTTTCTTAATCCTAAGGAAAAGTTCTGGAAAGGAGCTTAAGCTGGACAAGCATTTCTGCATTAATAACAATAAATACTTCTCTTGAATCAAGCTGGCATATTTGACTGGTGTTTCACTGGTTCTTTTTACTGGTTTTCAGTATTGGTTATTATCTTGCTCAGAGTTTTTTTACCATGAATGTTTTTTCTGTTCTGGATAACCTCTTGTTTATTCTGTGTTTTAATTAGAAATGCGTTAAATTGGTGAGGGACATGAAAGGCTAGAAGAAAGGCTTCTTTCAGGTATATCAGCAGCAAAAGGAACACTAAGGAAAATGTGGGCCTTCTGTGCTCAGTGGAGCAGGGCACCTGCTGACAGAGGACACAGAAGAAGCTGAGGCACTCAATGCTGCCTTTGTCTCGGCCTTTACTGGTAGGACTTGCCTTCAGAATTCGAGGTCCTTAAGATGAGCAGAAAAGTCTGGAGAAAGGAAGAATTTCCTCAGCAGAGCTAGATCAGGTTAAGGGAACATTAAACAAACTGGACTTAAGACAGTGCAGTGGCACTTGAGGGGATGCACCCATGGATGCTTAGGGAGCTGGCTGGTGTCATTGCAAGGCCACACTCAGTACCCTTTGAAAGGTCACGGGCATTAGGGGAGGTTCCTGAGGACTGGAAGAAAGAAAATGTCGCTCCTATGTTCAAGAAGGGCAAGAAGGAGAATCTGGAACACTACACACTCATCAGCCTCACCTCAGTCCCTGGAAAGGTGATGGAACAAATAATCCTAGGAGCCATTTCCAAACATATTACAGACAAGAAGGTGAGTCAAAGTAGTCAGCAGGGATTTACAAAGGCGAAATCATGCTTAATCAACCCAACAACCTGAGATAAATGTCTTAGCAAGGGAGAGAAGAGCTGTGGATATTATTTGCCTTGAGTCTAGTAAGGCTTTGGATACTGCCTTCCGTGACTTCCTCATAGACAAACTGATTAAGCATGTGCTAGGTAAGTGGACTGCAAACTAGCTGAACTGCTGTGCTTAAAAAGTTGAGCAGCACATAGTCCAGCTAGAGGTCAGTCGCTAGTGGTGTACCCTAGAGGTCAATGTTGGGACCAATACTGTGTAACATCTTCATTAATGACCTGGATGATGGGACCATGCGCACCATCAGCAGGTTTGCAGATGACACAAAACCAAGAGGAGTGGCTGATACACCTGATGGCTGTGCTGCTGTTCAGGGGGATGTCAGCAGGCTGGAGAAGCAGGCAGGCGGGCATCTTGCCACTGTCAACAAAGGGAGATGTCAACAGAGTCCTGCAGCTGGGAAGGAAGAACCAGTACAGGCTGAGGCCTGGGAGCTGGACAGCAGCTCTGCAGAAAAGGACCTGGGAGTCTTCCCGTGGGACACCTTGTGGCAAAGGTGGCCAGTGATGTCGGTGGGCTACATTAGGAAGAGCACTGCCAGCAGATTGAGAGGCCAGTCTTCCACCATGTTCAGCACTGATGAGGCCACGTTGGGCATGCTCTCCCCTGTTCTGGGCACAAACCCCTACCTGAGGAACTGCTAACAGGATAGTATTTTTGTTGTGGATTGGCCTTGCCCTCGACCTTTATCACCTCAGAGCTCTGTTGAAGACTGTTCTCATTGAAGGTGGCTGGAAAGAAGGAAGGAATGAGCTCCACAGCTCTCCAGTAAAGCACACCTTTTAAGTCAGGATAGTTGCTCCCTGCTCCTGGAGGCTCCTTCAAGGAGCTTGTTCCTGCCCCCTGCTGTCCAGCTGCACTTACAGAGGGGGACACAGTAGACTGTTATGCCTGAAGGATACTCGGGAGGCCCAAGTTTTGCCTTCAGAGCATGCCTGACAGGGGTTTGGAAAGAGAAGCTGAAAGGGGTGTGCTCTTCCTTACACTGTAGTACCTCAGGTGGCACAAACAGCCTTCAATAGTATTTCAGAGCCTACTCGAGCTTTAGCCAGGCAGCAGACCTAGATGTGACATGCAGTAGATCAACAAAGAGATTTCAAAACTTATTTTATTTTCATGCATTTACTGACACAGGCAGAATCCACATGCATCTTGCAGAAGTGAGGTGTCATTCCTCATCTCTCAGAAGTAGGTCAGAGGATCATCCCTGGTTTTGCCAGTCTGAAAACCAGCAAGGCTGGGACGTTGGTTTTCATGAGGAAGGCTCTGAAACACCCTTAAGTGGACATACTCGGTATCAGAAACTTGGACCTAGAAACCAAAACGGTGGGAAAATGAGGATCGTGGGTGAAGCAGGTTCAAACAAAAGGATGCTCTGTACATACATCTTAGCTCAGGAGCTTAATTTTAGGTGTCTCTCCATTTTTACTTCAACAGCTCTTAACCCAAGTCTGGATAGTAACTGGTGGCAGAAACTGTCTACACCTGAAGACAACTAAATGGAAAATGAGTAGGACTTCTCGGGTGTGGAAGGACCAGAAGGCACAACAGTAGAAAGGTTCTGATGGTATCCTATTTAGGTCATCAGGATCCCAGCACATCAGCTTACAGCTTCTTAGGGCACACAGGGGTAAGGGTACAAGAGACAATGAGTAAATCCTAATTCAGGGGTGGGACAGAGACACAGAGACAGTGTCAGCTCCTAGAAGGTACAGAAAGATCTATCAAAAACCTGCGCATGGTCTGAAGAAGCAGTGACAACCTGAAAGCCAGGATCCCTTGTCTTCAGAATTACTACAAACACATGAATGCCTGAACAGACAACTTGACCCATATTGACAACTTGACTCCCACAACTCTGCTTGTGGGAGTGGCTGAAATACTTTTTAAAATAACCTCCCCTTCCCCTCCAGAAAGTCCTCACATAAAGACTTCCTACAGAGTTGCGCATAATTTTATACATACAGAGCCAAGCACAACAGTGCTAAACTCTCACTGTGTGAGGTATATAGTATCAAGGGACAGTCTAGCGCCTTAGGCTCTGAGAAGTTTTTACACGCTTTCTGGTGGCTGCAACGTGGCACTATGGTTGTCTTGGTCTGGATTACATCTCAGCTGTAAGTCTGCTAGTAAAATATTAGTGATGTCAAAAATTCAGAAGTATAAAAGAATGAATCTTGTGACGGAGCTCATCTCAGTTAATGCTGTAATGAATAACTGTTTCCTGTCACTTGCAAGGGGATCAAGTGCACCCTGCGTCAGTTTGCAGGCAACACCAAGTTGGGCAGCAGTGTTGATCTGCTCGAGGGCAGGATGGCTCTACAGAGGGATCTGGACAGGCTGGATCAACAGGCTGATGCCAATGATATATGTGTTTCAAAAAGGCCAAGTGCCGGGTCTTGCACTTTGGTCACAACAACCCCATGCAGCGCTACAGGCTTGGGGAAGAATGGCTGGAAAGCTGGCTGGCAGAAAAGGACCTGAGGGCGTTGGTCGACAGCTGCCAGTAGTAAGCCAGCAGTGGGCCCAGGTGGCCAAGAAGGCCAAGAGCATTCTGGCATCAATCAGGAATAGTGTGGTGAGCAGGACTAGGGAAGCCATTGTCCCCCAGTACTCAGCACTGGTGAGGCCCCACCTCGAGTACTGTGTTCAGTTCTGGGCCCCTCACTACAAGAAGGACATTGAGGTGCTGGAGTGTGGCCAGAGAAGGGCAACAAAGCTGGTGAGGGGTCTGGAGCAGAAGTCTTATGAGGAGCGTCTGAGGGAACTGGGGTTGTTTAGTCTGGAGAAAAGGAGGCTGAGGGGAGACATTATTGCTTTCTACAACTACCTGAAAGGAGGTTGTAGCAAGGTGGGGGTCAGTGTCTTCTCCCAAGTAACAGGCAATAGGATGAGAAAATGGCCTCAAGTTGCACCAGGGGAGGTTTAGATTGGGTATTAGGAAAACTTCTCACAGAGAGGGTTGTCAAACATTGGAACAGGCTGCCCAGGGAAGCAGTTGAATCACCATCTCTGGAGGTATTTAAAAGACATGTAGACGTGCTGCTTAGGGACATGGTTTAGTGGTGGTTTTGGGAGTATTAGGTTAACGGTTGGACTTAATGATCTTAAAGATCCCTTCCAAACTAGATGATTCTATGATTCTAAGTTATCATTCACATGTGAAGAAGCACAGTGCGCATTTTATAAGTTTTTTTTTTTATTCCCGTTCTACATTAGTGCCAAAGAGAGGAATTTTGTAAGCACCTGGAGACAGTCCCTAACTCTATTAGTCACATCAGATGGTTTTCAACTACATTTGTTTCTCTTTCTTGCCAGAAGCCACTACGCAAGTCACTTATGTTGTTTAACTACAAAGCACTCCTTCCTATAATATATACAAACCTTAATAAAGTAGTTTATCCCAGCAACCACCTGAGTCCGATACACTATGGCATTAAAGATGCCACATGTTCTGTTTTCCTTGCTTTCAAATTGTGGCTTCACCTGGAAAAAGAAAGGGAAATATGGTTGGCAGGTTCATGTTTAAGCTTTCCTTTCACATCTACCACTCAAATTTTCATCCTTTCAGATACATACCCTTAATGAAATAAACCCAGAACCCCCCAAATAATTCCATTTACACCAAGACCTCCAGCCCTCTTTCCTAGCATTGCCTCCAGCATTCTTTCAAATCCTGTTAGAATTAGACTTCCCAGTTGATTTCCCCCCACCCCGAAAGCTGTCCAGCTAAACTGTCTCCCACTCAGTACAGGGAAATGGCTACCTGCTGCCATTTTAATTCTTTGTCAAAGGAGTGTCACTCACAGCCTGCTCAGGCTTCCTCTGGGCTGGGCCGACAGCACGTCAGTGCTTCTCACCACCCCCGTCTCACAGGAACTCACAGAATTAATTAGCTTTCTCAGCACATCCACCTACAGCTGGCTGCCACTGCCATGGCATTCCTTCCTAGCAGGCAGGTCTTGGAAAGTACCCTAGGAACATCCAAATCAACGACTTTCAGACCATCAGAAATTATCATAACATTCAGGCTCTTCATAATCTCTTACTCTGCCCTTCTTCTGAGCGGCTTCCACGGGATTTCTGTCCCAGGGACCTGACTCATATACTTTCAACTCGGGAGCTGCTAACTCTAGCATACCGGGGAAACTTTAATCTCCAACCCTCTTCCAGCTGGATGGGTTTGGGGGCTCTAGGATGCTCCGAAGTGGCAACTTTTGATACATATTATTGTGTTATTCCTTTCTCAGAACAAAAATAAAACAAAGCCAGTTCTCTCCAGTTTTACGATCTGTCCCAACCTCTGCCCACTACATCCTACATTTGTTATTTACGGACAAAGCCTTCATTAAAATCAGGCAGGCAGACAGCTCCTTAATCCTCAGATGGAAAAATATAACATCCCTAAGCTGTTATGTAACAGCTCCTTAAACCTAAAACATTCTGCAGTTTTGGGCAACAGCTGTAAAACAAGGAAACTAAATAAATAACACTCCCCGGCTCACTAAGGATGACTACAGATGAGACAAGGGTGTAAGTAAATAATTACGCAATCCCAAGAGCAGACAGACTTTGGGCATCCCAAGGTCTGCAGATGCTCTTCACGACTTCGCTCAAATCATATGAATTGCTTCTCTGCTTAGCAGAGCACATAATCCCACAGAATTGCAACATTAAAGGGTGACACTGCTATCTGGCTGGAAGCAGAGCAGGATTGCCCCAATGTAAGGTTTGTCTCCACAAGAATATTTTCCTTAGAGAACTATGTCAAAGTCTCTGCAGTGGAGTGTGAGCTTTTTCAAAGGGAACAGACCAGGGATAGTTCTCTCTCCCATGCCCAGCACAAGGCAAAAATTGCACCTTGCAGAAAATAAAGAGCAAAGAATAATTTATTTTAATCTTTCTGAAGTTACTGAGAATGGAAGAACACCAAAATTAAGATCAGTCCTCTTTGGGAATCAAACAGAAAATCTGTACATCTGCATTTCAGATTCCGTATTTGCCCTCTACTTGGTGAGCGCTTAGCACAGCCTGAAACAAGCTTTCACATTTTTAAACGTATGATTGCTCACTGACAGTTCAGCAAGGTGGTTTTATCGCTGATACACACTGCAATAGGGTAGGATCTTTCGATCACCCATAACACAGCCCAGCATTAAAAACACAGCTTGGCATCTGGCATGCTACACTGTCCTAGCCGTGTTCAAAGGAGGCCCTTAAAGGAGCGCTGTGTCACAGCAGGCACCATGGGGTGAATCAGTTCGGTTGGACTTGATGATCTTAAAGGTCTTTTCCAACCTAAATGATTCTATGATTCACAGGCTCATTAGTCAAATTTCACCACCCCCAGCTGGCAGGAATCATCGCCCTCAGAACTGCAAATACACAAAGGTGCCACAAATCCTTGCCCAGGGAATTTCTGATCTCTGCAAGTGCTGCTCCTTCAACTACTTCTGCCAGCACAGGAGGAACAGCGATACTGCTCCTGAGTAATTCAATCAGTGTCCCCCAAACAATTTTAGATAATCCTTTTCTCTTTCTGTTCTGCAGTAAATTACCTCCCCTCTGACTAACCTGTTATCACATACTCCAGCCCTCCCCCGTGTACACATGCCCAACTCTGGCAACCCCAGCTGTGACTGACCAATAAAGCCCTACAATGGAAGAAGGCTCAGAGGAACTGGGCAAGGGCCATGTGCCCATGCAACTCAGAAAATAATGCAGGGTGGGACTGACCACAGGTTTTGCAAAGAAGCTGACTTTATCTCAACATAAAGGGGACCAGAGGGTGTTTTAGATAAACCGCTATGTCAGTTAAGTGGATCAACTGGTAGTGTAACTGAGTTAGCCAGACCAGCATGGGGGAAGTGAATACGTGGCTCTGCCCAACACAGAGTACAAAAACTAAATAACAAACACAAGAATTTCAAAGAAAACAGTGGGCTTGATCTGGCTTCAACCCATGTACTCCTTGGCGACAGATGATGTCCAGTGCCATGACAGTGAGCGTGTTATAGAGATCAGTAATGGAGATTGTGATTGAACTGTGTATTGCAATTGCTTTATTTTCCTAAGGGTAACTTAAATCCGTATCATTACCAGTGTATTTGAATCACTCCACTAAATCAGAAACTTACTGTAACATCAAGTATCTTCAAATAAGTAAATAAGTAAAAATATTAAACATTATACCCTCCACATACTGGACTCTGACACCAGCCTACACAGCCTATTTACAGATCTCTCCTGGTGGCTTTGCCCCTCCGCATGCACAGCCCAGCTCGTCTTTGTCTGGTTTCATCGCTGCCTGGTCTTAGCCTGCAAGCTCACAGGAGATGTGGAATGGTGCCAGTGCAAACTCTCCTCTATGGCACAGCAAAGGAGGGAGCTGGGAGCCCTGCATGCACAGGAGCGTGCAGCAGTATTAGCCAACATGTTCAGCCCCACTACTTCCTATTTTTGTTTCCTCAAGGAAGGCATAAGTTATGCTTCGTGCAGTTGCCAGAGGGGAAGAGCTCACCTTTCAGAGCTGGGAGGGTGAAGAGGATTGGGAGGGTGGGAACACAAGATGGGAGACACAAAAAGAAGCTCTCCCATGCCATGTTGTTCCTCTCCCACTCCTCAGGATGCACTTCATACTCTTGATTTCAAGAGCTGCTGCACTGCAGGGCACTAGAGGATCTGCAGAGGTGGTGTTGACACAGCTGCTTCCAGGACAGGACCACTGCCTGTAACCACCCGCCACGGAAACTGGACTCACCCTGCCTGCCTTGTGCCAAGCGCACCTTGCCCCACTGGCTCAGCAGCAGCCCCTGCATCACACTGTGACTCTAGAAAACACTAGATGCCAGCACAGAACATGCTCTTTATCCATAGCTTTGTCCTGTATGGATCTTTTTTAAGTGCATGCTACCACATGGTTTGTCCTATCCCTGTCCTTCACTGAGGAATTAATTCTACCAAGCACAATCTTCTCCCTTCCAATACACCACCGTTCATTTCAAACAAGCGACCTCAGTGCTGGCATCATGTAGCTGGTCTTCGAACTACATGCAAATGTTAACTACAGGTAGCCAGCACTGTGCCTGGCTATGGACAAGGATGAGACAGAGAAGTGGTTTGTCTTGGTCTTACCAGTACACTACCTATGCAGAATGCTGCAAAAATACTTACTGGCAATCAAGGGGACTCCCATTTTCAGCACTAGCTTCTTCAGTTTAAACACTCATTCAGTATCACCGCCTGGTCTCCCAGCCTTTACACAAGCTTCAGGACTCAGCCCTTTGCACACCGAGACTTCATCTTTAGATAGGTCACAACTCACCTCGTTAGCAATATGCTGGACTTCTGGAGTAGCAGGCTTGGTCTCAGATAGTCCCCCAGTCATCATGGTAGGAAACTCCTCTGACATGACGGGTGGTTCCGAAGAGGGAAGTTCAGCGCAGTCTGAGCAGAGCCACTAGGCATCTCATATATATACATATACATGTGTCATGAAATCATCTGACTTGTAACATATGGAGCCTACCATTGCTGAAATGGAGAAGAAGAGAAATGGGGAAAACAGGGGGAAAAAAGCAATGTAAAACACTGATTATAGTACTACTAAATGTAAAAAGCACTTTAAAATCTTAAGTGTGTATCGTCTCCACGTCAAAAGAAAAGCAAACAATAGCCTTCACCCACCCACATCTTAAGACAGTTGGTTTGGGCTGAAACTAGAACCTCTTGTCTCTCCACCCCTGTGCAGATGACTAGTCTGTGCACTTAGGAAATAGATCAAAGGCACACCCAGTATTTCCCAACACCATTCAAGATCAGAAGAACACACACACTAATTTCCTTGGTGCGGTCCCCTTCAGCTGGAAATTGTATTGTATCAATATGTTTCCAAGTGGGAAACAGAAGCAGCTTGCATTTTACTTTCATTGACTTTACTTCCCTCCGCCTGACCTGAAAGGTGCCAAGATAAAAACCAGAACCAGAAGGGGAAAAAAATTAAATCCTAGATTCAGTTAAGTACTGCAAATAAGTTATTTCTGCTTCTTTCCTATCAAACCTATAGTTGCATCCAGGCAATCATAATCACAACTGAATATGCAGTACCATTTACATTTTTATTGCAACTTACACTTTTATTGCCAATTTCCTAGAAGACAAAGTACAATCCCTCTCACTAGAGTAGTTCTGTGTGCACAATAGCTGTTCTAATTTCAAGGTACTTCTATTTCACACACTGCCAAAATACGTAACATGCAGAATATCTAGTCAGAAGTATTCATTCTGCAGTTACAGTCACAGACACATGACATAGTCATATTCATGACCATATATGAATGTACAAAGCTCAAAACACATGCAACCGACTGAAGAAAGGCTAGCAACTGTTAGCAGCCCTACCTGGTAAGGGAGAGCTAATGCTTCAGGACCCCAGAAAAACTACTTCCCTACGGTATTCCTGCCATCCCCCTCTCCAGCAAATGGGAGGAATGTTGTTCCTTCCAGAGCTAGGACCAGAGAAGTAGCAACAGACCAGGCAAGTTTTAGTCCCTATGGGTGGGGGTGAAATGAGAATATGTGCTGCACACAGGCAACAGGCATTTCTGCTGGATCAGCACAGAGAATTCGCTAGAAACAAGCCTGTTTATGGCCATAGCAATGGTGACTGTGTAACACAGACTTATAGGTGTCCTAACCAGCCAATCACCCTCCTCACAGATGACAAGTGATGCAACAGACAGTAAACAAGTACTTCATATCTAACTTCAAGGCCTGTTTTTGGTACAAAGGACCCGAGATTGAGAAACTGGGGCTGTAAGGGCCCTAAACTCAACAGTATACATACAGATCAAGGTAAGAGCATGCTACTGATAACGATGCTGCAGAATTTCCCAAACTTGAGCAGCAGTGTTATGGGAGTGGATCAAAGGCATTTGAGGAAAAACTGTTGTCCTGAGACAACATCTTTCTGAACAAAGAGAAACACGTTCCCAGTTCCCCAGATGAGGAGTTCCTCACAGCTCAGTTCATGGAGTTAATGACTACTCAAGCAGATGAGCTCAACCTCCTTCTTATGCACAAGACCCTGCTGATTCACTCAAATGCTGATCATCTTCCACCATGTTGCTTCCATGCATCTTATTCACACAGCAAGACAGAGGAGCTAACTGACTGCAAGCTCACCTTTACTGACGCCAGAAGCCATGGAATGCGCCCAACAACCACGCACCACTAATGCTAAGTCAGGACATTTTTCAAACTTCTCCACTCACCAGGATGCAGATCTCAATAACTCCCTTGGGAAATGATGCCGATAAGATCTGCAAAGCAGCACTAGCCCTCTGGAGAACCCTCGATTCTGATTTGTAAGAAATACACTGAGCACAAAGACTAGGAGGGTTAATTTATAATCTTGGGAAAACTCTAGGTGTGAAACTAAAGACATTAATGTGTGGAAATCATTCATTGGACTCTATATTTCTGGGTTTGCTGGGTTTTGACTTCAAGGCATAAGAACTTTTTTTTTTCCACAGAATGCACGGAGTTGTGCAGAAGGGAAGGAAAATCACCACTAATTGTCAGCAAGCTGATGCTAAAGTTTACTCAGGCAAATCAGTCTCTTTTCTTTCTGTGGGAGTGCTAATGGCCACCCCAAAATCCAGTGATATTTCTAAGATTGAGATGCAGTACTTATCCTGCATACATAGTTCATGAAGTCACTTTGAACTGCTGACGTTTCACAGACCTGCTATCAAAGATGATCAGTGGCAATGCACCATCCTATGCAAACCTCATCTAAACCTCTCTCTGTTAAGCTTTGGATGTAATGAAACACCATTTGGAACACTGCCTTGAACAGAAGAGCCATCTCCATTCCATCTCTTGCACAACATCAACAAGCTAGTGAGCGTCTCCCCTTTGGTACCTGAGACATGTTTGATATTGCCTACCATTCCTGCCTACGGTCACCATTTGCACAGACGGCAATTTCTCTTCACGTAACTGTACTGCTGTTAACTTGGAGAATCTGGGCTGGGAGAACAGCACTAGTATTCTTTACAGTTTTAAAGCTGAATAACATCTTGCACTATGTACTATTCCAATAACGAAGAAACAAATCTTTACAGCTTGCAGGCCACTACCGTCTGGTCCTGTATAAGCAACTTTAAGAAGTTGAAGCTCTAGTCAATAAAAACACAAGTACAGTAACAAAACAAAGCAAACAAAAAAATCCCCCAAGCCCCAGGGTTATGTACTTATGACTAATTTTTAAACCAGAAATTAAGTCAGTTCTGTAGAAATGACTGTGAAACCTCAGTCAGTAGGTCAGTCTTCTGATTTCGCTGTGACAAGACACGTAATTGTGCCTGGATGAAATCACACAGGCTCTGCAACATTTTAAGAGGTGCTAAAGGAAAGCAGCCCTCCACCTATCAATTGAAGATCTGCTTGTCATCGTGACAGAAACAACAACCTTGACTTTCAATGTGCTGGTCTGCAAAAAGGTTTCCCCACCTGCTACCGCCCTGATTTCAAAAGGTTTCTGACACTGGACATCAACTATGATTAATGCAAAACCTGAACTTCAGCAGCATAAAGTTATCCTATCCCAGCCTATGCCGAGCCTACAGTACAAGTGAAGAGCATTTCCCCCTCAGTCTGCTTCAAGACAACCAAATTCTACCCTTAAAATATTCTGTAAAGAGATTACCTATTTCATCAGTCTTGACTGCCTACAGGCTGCAGAAGACAATAGCACTGCCAGCCAGAAAAAAACACACATCTATTTCATAGAAGGAAGTAAGAAGTACATACTTGAGAGGACTTTCCAAGGAACCGGCATCTGCCCACCTATATATACCATTTCCAAGCAATGGGAAAGCCCCAGAAGAGGGGCAAGCCACCTGCAGGATATCTAGACTCTGCACGAGGGCATCAGTTGTGCTTTTTGTTCAAGTGCCTTTACTTGCAGGAATAAAGTTAGAACCAGGAAGAGGATAAAATCCTGGTATTTGTGGGGTCCATAATTTGATTCACATATAACAGCAAGCAGCCCAGTAATTTTATGACTACCTCGACAGTAAAGTTGAAGCAGATTAAATCGCAGACTAGGCATGATCCTAGAATGGACAGGCATCACTAGACACAGAGATTTTACCTGCTTTTGTTTAGTATGGCCCACAGCTCATACCAATGCCATTTACATACCACCACAAAGCATCCCACTTAACAGACGGATCTTAAGTACTCAGAAAATAGCAGAGCCATTTTTTCCTTCCCCGTGGCCCAAAACGTGGCATGCAATTCCAGTTACTCACCTCAATGTTCCACCAACTTCAACAGCAAGATTCAAACAGCCTCTGATCCATGTGATTTGCCATGTACGGCAAGAGATATCCCTCTGTGCTCAGAGCAAACTAAATAGAGTAAGTCAACTTCTTAGTGCAACCCTCTGTATGCAAGCCACAAACACCCAAAGAGTGGATGTTTGGGACTTAGAAGTCTTCTGATGGTGTCAGAAGTTTTTAATATATGGGTTTCTATAGATCTACTTGCTTGGCCTTATATTCAAATGAAACATAGTGCTATGTTGGGGTTTTTTTCACATAGTTTTCTCATAACAAATGCTAAACTGGGCTACTGCAAAAAAACATAATCTGCATATGTATCACATCCATTTCACAGGTCATTTTTCACAGCATCTCCTTAAGCAAATAACTTTTCCCACAACAACTGAGCAAACATCAGATGGACAGAGGAGGACAGTGATAAATTCTCATTAGAATCTCTAGTTTCTACAGAAATGCAATAGAAGCTTAAATTTCAAGAGTATTGATGCCAACTCTATGCACGCTGGCAGAAGTTTCTATCATACAACTGGCTTAAAAGGAGAATTTGTCCCACAGTTGTAGATCCAAGCCCTGGAGAAAACAAATATTTTAAAAACATGTATTACAGGTCAGTATTAGAGTACCAACTTTGAAATCAAAGCTAACTGTTCTCAAAATCTCATTAGTGGACCATCTCCTGCGGAAATTAGGGTACTGGCAATTCAGCCTACAGTTCTGAGCAGTATTTGATTTCCACTTTGAGGATAAACAATTACAAGAATTTAACAGTTGAAGAACAAACATGTTTTCTGCTTTCAGAGTTGCAGAAAAAACATGAGAATACTTCAAGACTGAGACAAGTGCTCCAAATGGAGTAAAGCTCTGCTTAGAGCAGTTGCAGTACCGTGGGGAAAAAAGGAAAAAATGATGTTTGAACATTAGGATTTACATCCTCAAAGACTTAAAATATACTTCTGCCTCATTCTCAAAGAAAAGTGAGACTAAATGGCTCTGCTGCCTAAAAATAAAGGCCACCAAGTAGTTCAAGTCTCCACTGGACGAACAACTATAAAACAGATGATGCTGCACAGATTTTTGCCACCTTTCAGCAACACAGGTATATTCCTCCAGTCACTTCCCACACCCATATATGCACAGCTTTTAAGGATGTGACAGCATATAGGCACGTCAGTGCGGTAACTGAATTCCAAAGTCTGCAAGATGAGATCTGCATTTTTAAGGCTCTGCTCAAGTTCAATGGTTTCTTAAAGTCTTATCACTAAGTAATAAAAACAGCTGGCAACCAAGCAGACCTTGTCATGTGATCATCAGCCAATCGTAGCTAATAAAAAAAATGGCATAATTACAGCAATTCTGTTTTTCTCATACTTATCCACTTTTAAATGCTGTGTTACTGCAGGGGTGTTGCATTTAAAGCTTTCTAAATACAACATTATGGCCAGAATCACCAGGATCAGGTATGCACAAGTATTTTCTCAGGTTGAATGCAATTCACCTAGACAATTAATTTTAAAGGTTCAGAACGATGGACAAAATAGGGTCACTGCATAGTTAACTGTCTCATTCCCAAATGAGATGTATCTTCATCTTGAACCCAAAGTGGTTTTAATCGACACCACGTTCCCTAAAGAAAATGGGACCTCATGAAATCCATCCACGGGTCCTGAGGGAACTGGCTGATGTAGTTGCTAAGCCGCTTTCCATTATATTTGAAAAGTTGTGGCAGTCAAGTGAAGTTCCCACTGACTGTAAAAGGGGAAATGTAACACCCATTTTCAAAAGGGGAAAAAAGGAAGAACCGAGGAACTGCAGGCTGGTCAGTCTCACCTCTGTGCCCAGCAAGATCATGAAGCAGATCCTCCTTGAAACCTAAGGCATAGGGAAAATAAGGAGGTGATCAGTGACAGCTAACATGGCTTCACCAAGGGCCAGTCATGCCTGACAAACTTGGTGGCCTTCTATGATGGGGTTACAGTGCTGGTGGATAGGGGGAGAGCAACTGATGTCATCTACCTTGACTTGGGCAAAGTGTTTTGACACTGTCCCACTGGACATACCAGTCTCTAAATTGGAGAGATGCAGATTTGATGGATGGACCACTCCAGTGGATAAGCAACTGGCTGGATGGCCACACTCAAAGGGTCAATGGCTCAATGTCCAAGTGGAAACCAGTGATGAGTGGTGTTCCTCAGGGGTCAGTACTGGGACCAGTACCATTTAACATCTTTGTCAGCAACATGGACAGTGGGACTGAGCGCACCCTCAGCAAGTTTGCGGATGACACCAAGCTGTGTGGCACAGATGACATGCTGGAGGGAAGGGATACCATCCAGAAGGACCTGGACAGGCTGGAGAGGTGGGCCTGTGCAAACCTCATGAAGTTCAACCAGAACAAGTGCAAGGTTCTTCACCTGGGTCACAGCAATCCCACGCACAAACACAGTCTGGGCGGAGAACGGATTGAGAACAGCCCGGAGGAGAAGGACTTGGGGTGAAGGTTGATGAGAAACTCAATGTGAGCCAGCAATGCGCACTTGCAGCCCAGAAGGCCAACCATATCCTGGGCTGCATCAAAAGAAGCGTGGCCAGCAGGTCGAGGGAGGTGATTCTGCCCCTCTACTCCACTCTGGTGAGACCCCACCTGCAGTACTGCATCCAGCTCTGGGGCACCCCAACATAAGAAGGACATGGACCTGTTGGAGCAGGTTGAGAGGAGGGCCACGAAGATGATCAGGGGGCTGGAGCACCTCTCATATAAAGACAGGCTGAGAGAGTTGTGGTTGTTCAGCCTGGGGAAGAGAAGACAAGACCCCAGGGAGACCTTATTGCGGCCTTCCAGTATCTGAAGGGGGCCTACAGGAAAGCTGGAGAGGGACTTTTTAGAAGCACATGTAGCGACAGGATGAGGGGTAATGGCTGCAAACTGGAAGAGGGTAGATTTAGATTAGATATTAGGAAGAAATGTTTCACTCTGAGGGTGGTAAGGCACTGGAACAGGTTGCCCAGGGAAGTTGTGGCTGCCCCATCCCTGGAAGTGTTCAAGGCCAGGCTGGATGGGGCTTTGAGCAATCTGGGCTAGTGGGAGGTGTCCCTGCCCATGGCAGGGGGGTTGGAACTAGATGATCTTCAAGGTCCCTTCCAACCTAAACCATTCTACGATTCTGTGAAAAAATCCAGACCTTGATAACACAGACTGAAGGACAGTATGCAACAGATGCTGCCTGTCAGCATTGTGGGAACAGTGTCAAACCTGTATCCACATGCAACTACAAACAAATGCTGCTGTTGTTGAGTAGTTCAGAACAATGTTGGTAGCTTCTTACTTTCAGGGATGCTGAACCTATGCTTGCTGATCATTCTTCAATTTTTATTTCCTTTCAGATTTCAGCAGATTATTTGCACAAACACACCATGTTCACTCATATTTTAGCAAGCACCAGTTCAGGGAGAGCCCTGTCCTTCCTGCTTAGAGCTGTTTTTTACTGTTTCTTCTCCTCTAGGACTGCTGAAGCTGCAGAAGTTCAAGAAAGATGCCACTTTCGCATTCCATTTGAAAATTATTTTAATTCTATAAAACTCATTTTTCACATATTTTGTACAAAAGAGGAGTTGTTTTCTCTTAATTACAGGAGAATCATTTCAACCTTGAGATTTCAGCTAAGTGGGTCCAAAACAAAACAAGACTGGGTTCTACTGGTTCTGGAGGGTCCCAATACAGCTCACCCAAGGTCTCTTTCCAGTTTGGCTCTCATGGTTATGGACCACCTTGATGGAAAATACCCCACATCATTGACTCTTCGGAGGCTTGTAGTGAATTCGGCAACGCTCATTAAATACCTGAGACACCAAAACAGAAGAGCAAAAGCGAATCAGCCCTCTGATGATCAGAATTTCAGAGCTAGTCCAGGCAACTATCTCTTCACGTAGCACCCATCTCAAGCTGCCCAGCCCTGCTGTACCAATAAATGGTACTTACCAAGGCATCTGTCTCCATTCACCTTCTCTCCTGGCTTTAGTGAATCCAAAGTTTGCAGTCTGATGCTGGGGGACTCCATAGCACTAAAACTGTTCTCCCTCAGGTAAGGCAGCCTTATAATCCCAGTAGTCTGCTATCCTCAAAGATGATGATGCTTTTTCATTTTTAAAGAGGGAGGGATATTATCAGTGGAAGGCTCCTGACTGGCTGCGTTTCGTTAAGTTCACTCTGGCATTCAAATTTGTACACTGTATTCTTCTCTCTCCTGAGTAAACGCATTTTACATTGTCATGACAGCTAAGAAGAGGTGCAAGGGCTCTTGGAAGCTACGTTCACACTTTTAGTTATCTGACCGCAGGTGCTGATGCTGCCAGCACTCCTATGCAAAAGGCACACTGCTCTTACCTCACACGCCTCTGGCACCCTCTCTGCATGAAATTTAGCACACAAAACTAGAGACTAAAGATCATGTTCATTCAGCTTGAACTGCAGGCCTTGTCAAGCAGACCGCTTACCCTAAGGAAGGCCAATAAATGTGACTATTTAAAGGAAGGCGGTCTGAATCAGAAGCACAACAGAAAAGCTCACACCAAAGTTACAGGTGCTCTTTACAAGCGATTTAGTTAGTTATCATTTTTGCTCCAAGCTTTGTCCAGCGCATGTCCTGAAAAGCAACATGAGCACCACCTCACAGCAAGTGGAGGCACTGGCAGTTACTAGTTGCCCCACCAGCACTCCTGTAAGAGCACGTTTTGCCAAACTGTCCAGATACTTTTCAGATCCAATAGCCTGTGATCTTCAGGATGTCAAGTTTCCTGAACCCTCCCATTGGCTTCACATGCAAGTGTGTGGAATTGTACTTTTGGGGAAGTTATGCATCACTTTATACAAATATATTATTTTAAACCGTATCTTCCCAGCATCTACTACTTCTAAGGCAATATCCTTACTCAGAGTTCAGAACCCGTGGCAAATTCAGCAAAAGTGAAGTTTGCAGCATGCATCTGTTTTAGCATGGATTCTTAACAACTTTTCAGTCATTTTCAACTTATTTTCAAATGAAATTTACTTTAAGAAACAGGCACATATTACAAACTGCTTCTTCATATTGCAGAAAAAAGTTGTGATACAGTTTCTTTCACACACACACAGACAGCCTGTCCCACTACGTTACCACATGCAATGGACCCCTCTGGAAGAGGTAAGAGTATCCAAAGGTCTGAGAACAGATAAGCGATAGAAGGAAACTGTAGAAATTAAGACCCACAAAGGGTTCCCATTCAGAAGCATTTTAATGCTAAGCAAATTGAACCATTTTTGTCCATTGTCTGTCAGAGACATGTTAAGGGCATACATGTCTTAAAGGCTACTGGAAATACACTCTAAAACACTGTGAGGGTGTCCTGCATCAAACAACACACCAAAAAATCACAGCTTCCAGCTTGCTAGCATGCAAACTTTTAAAACATCTTTAACAGTAACTCTGCAGCCTACAGAAGGAAGACCAATACTGCAGTCTTACTAACACTGCCTCCTACTTTTAGGATCATTGACCCACAGATCTCAGTGTGTTACTCAGGCCAATTACCTCCATTGGTCTACCTGTCAAGTGCTACTCTCATTTTTCAGACAGGAAAAACAGTGCCTGACAAACCTTCACATTCATGTTACTATGCAAAAGTTTGACTTTGCTGTCTTTTACATATTAATACAAAACACTCCAACTGTAGGGTGGAGGTTCTGTACAGAGACTAATGCAAGCGTCTCGTTTTGGAAGTCAGTTCCTTGCTTGGTATCAGCCAAACAAAATTCCGCTGCATGTGTTTCTATAGAGCAGCATCCTTCTCTATGCCACTGCTGCTATAGCTACCCAGAGTAAGTGTTTGAAAATAACTTTCTGTTTCCTCATCAGATTTTTCCAATCAGTTTTCAGTTGGTTAAGCTTAATGTAAATATGTAAGTGTACTTTCCAAATAAAAGTCTGCAACAGTAAAGAAGAGTGGAGATCCTCACCTGCAAATCAGTAACCACTTCACGTAACAAATTGCATTCGGTCCACAACTACGACTGGCTCTAATTCCTTCAAGTGACATATTTTTACAGGCAGCTATATGGGATGTCTATGCTTATATTCAGACAGAGACAATAAGAGCAGAGCTGGAGACAAAACCCAGAAATACTTTTCTCGTCAAGCCTTACTTGAAACACTAGTATGCATACCTCACCATTTATAAGCAAAATGTTCTCCATCTTCAGAAAAAATTGGACATTTCTGTCACGAGCGAAAGCTTAAGACAGCTACGGGAAAGCACTGGCATCAGTGCTGACTTTGCTGCCAACTCTGGGCTTCAGGATGGAAATAGTGGAGGGGGTGTCTGCCCTTTTAAATAAAACTGACAGCAGGATTGCCATAAAGTGTTTGCCACTGGTGGCCTGCAGCATGTTGTTAAGGCTGTGGTGTTGCTTAGCCATGTCTGAGCTGGCTTTAAATTAATTAAGCTGAAGGGCATGATTAGCTTTTTCAGACAGTAATGGCAGCAAAACATACCTGGAAAAATGTGTAGATGCTCATCTAATCAGCCTGCACTGAGCTGTACTGTGGTGAATACACAAATTGTATTGCATTTATGCTGATGCCATCTAGAGGACTAAAATCACCAAGCAGAGATTAAAAAAGGAGCTGCAGCTAGTACTAGCTGTTTGCAAAAATCCTTTTTGCATTTAGAGAGGGAAAGAGGTTCTCTTTCCTGAAGTACTGAAAGCTCTGAGGAGCTACAACAAATGAGAAAAGTATACTAGACGTGAAATACTGCAGTGACAGAATACAGCCATCTCAGTATTGAAGCTCAGTGTTAAGATCACTTTATAAGAAGAGTGTCCGGGGCCATCAATCCAGAGGGTGATCTGCCCCCTCTGTTGACACTGGGGAGTAATGGCAAGCCTGCCCTTTGCACCAGGGAGCATCAGTCCGAGCCTGCAGAAGCGCCATCAGAAAGTTTCCATTTCTACAGCCCCACTCTCTGCTCAGAAGCGTGATCAGTACCAAACACAGCCAAATTTGAAAGGCTCCTCCCTCTGATGCTGTGAGAGGCCCAGCAAAGCTTTTCAGACAGGCCACCAAGGAGAAGTCTACAAAGCCCTTAGCCACTGGGCAAGGTGGAGAACGGGATTTACACAGGGAGTACTCCACAGTCCTTCCTCTCTTCTCAATCAGACGGTTTTCTTTCCTTTGCAATGCAACTGAAAAGCTTTGATCTCTGCATCCAGAACTGGGAAAATGACTGACCTGAAACATTTCCCTCAGCAATGCCTTCACCTGTTTCTCATTAACCTGCTTCATATGGCACTAGTCCCACACCTCCAGTGCAGGACCATCTGTTGGGACACATCATCATCACTGTTTTAAATGACTGAGTACCTTCCAGCTTCTGTCGTTTACCACTTCTTCAACATTCAGCTCCGACTGCATCAATTTCAACTGCAGAAAATAACAGATAAAGAGGTTATTGTCAAACAGGCCTCCCCGCAGCCTTCAGTATTTCCTACCGTTGCGACTTTCGAGATCACAGCCCCAGGACCAGCTGCGTGCCCCCTCTGATGGTGCAAACTAAAGGGCACGATGCATAATCATCTGGAAAGTCTGGCCCTTCCACTCAGCAAATACTCAGGGCAGACTGAAGTCTACAGGGGCACAGTGAAGGCAGAATTGTAACACAAGCCTGGCAGAAGTAGCTCCTGATTACTGATGCTACCTTCTTAAATATTGCCCATCAAGACTGGCTAGCAATCAACTGATTTACATTAACGGCTTCACAGACAAAAATAACTATGCCTAATTCACTCACTCAGCATGGGGAATGCCAGTGCTGGGACTTAGCTCTGCAGCGTTCAGTTATCATTCTCCCATACATGCATTATTAGAGTCATACAGGGAGCTGGCAGCAAAGCTAGGAGTGAATGCAGATCTCAGATTCTGGATTAAGAATGAAACTCATAAAAGAGATCCCCTCCGCTTCCTTTGCTGTCTACTCTGTGCACTGACCAAAAAAAGGGTCTACAAGGACAGGTCACGTATGTCCATGCTATCTGAACCAGTTAATACATTATGTGATCACAGTAGGACAAATCAAGTTTACACAGATGCAAAAGCTCTGGCAAGAACTACCACAATACGCAGTTCTTGAGGACACACTCAACCCATGAGAAACGCAAGAATCTCTTTGTTTCGCACCTATTAGAAATTCCAAGGAGCGCACGTGAGAGTTGTGTTCAGATGACATGGGGTAACTGGACCCTGCCACAAGGCCCTGAAGCAACAGTAGGAGATGTAAGAACCATCTGCCATTTTCACTTACATTTAGGATGTATTTTTGTTGGAGTCTTTAACACAACAGACTAAGGATCTGAGTTTATCCATTTTAAATACATGGTTCCAATAAGAGAGCTGGTGAACAGGTGCAAGCCAAGACAGCAATCCCATCAAAAACCTTCCAAGAAAGATGTCCAGACACACACAGCTAATACAGCTTTTGGTGAACTTTTACCTATGCAATAGGACCTCAAACTGTTTGAAATAACAATCTACAGGGTGACTAGATGACCAGGATTAGTCTCCATAAAATAACCACTCAGAAGAAGATCTTTAGCAGTTCAAAGAAACATTTTCCCTGCTGGAAGATGTGACTAGGTTTACAATTATCTGGACTGTCGCCTTAATTGCCTTTGACACCAAGCCTTAGCAAAACTACTACTTTAGCCTTTTCCTTAGAGTTGCAGAACTGAAGAGCAATATAGCATTAATCAACACGGCCACACAGGAGGGGGTTGTTGTTGTTAAAACATATTCTGACATTTTAACAAGCCTTAGTAATTCAATTGATATAGCTAATAATCATTATGCCGTACGTTTGAATTTCCAAAATTTATTTGGTTGGATATTTTATGACACTTCGTTCAAGTAAACTAAGATGATAACACATTAATGTAATAATCAAATGATGTTTTAATGTAAGCGGACTAAAAGAATTGGCTGCTAGGTCAAGTTTTCTTACTCAATGACCTAGAAGTAATGATTTCTGATAAAGTCCTTGAATCTGTACCATTGTCAGGATGAGAGAAACACAAATAACAAGGGAAAACAGATCTGTATTGCAACCAAGTGCATATATTTGAAATGCATAATCTTCAATGTAGGCTGTGTTCTCTCAAGATGGCCTATTTGAGTTCTAGAAAAAACACAACTCTCACGGGGAACAACAAAAAAAAGCAGGGGGATGACACCTCATAAAGTCCAAGTGCAAATCTGAGGTCATCTCATCAAAAGATTTCGGGGATGTTTCCAAACATTTGAAATCACCTCCAATTATTAAACATCGACATTGTGATCCTCCTAGTGGTTTCAGTGATAGGTTTTGGGCTCAGTAACTAAACGATTTAAAGAATTGGCTCTGCAAACAAAATTCGTAGAAAATACTAAGCTACCATTCTAGTTTTCCAAACTAATATGGATGCTTGTTAGCCATTCCACAAGTGAGGCTTTAAGAATAAAACCACTCACCTGCCACCTGGTTCTTTTAATCTGAGCTCACAACAGAGCACTTATCTGAAGAGCAGATGAACAAACAGTTCATTCACTCCATGCCTGGGAAAAATCAGATGCTTGAGTTCAAATCATCTCCTCAGGAAGCCCTTTAACTACAACTGCATCAGCATTTGACTGCTCTTTGAAACAGGGGCTACAACGGGCTCCTCTTGGAAGTACAGAGGCAAGTGAATTTTGAGGTAGTTCAGCACTGCGAAAACAAAGTTTCAAGACCCAACTCTTCAAATCTTATAGTATTGCAGCAGGTAAAGCCGCACCTGGGATATATGATGATGGAATGTCTGGCTGTTATAAGAACTCCCTGTTACACTGGAAACTCAAAGGCACCGGTTTAGAAACCCTGGTTAAGACAGTCCTCAACAGAGGAAGGCTCCCTAAACTGCTGAACACAACAGACACACCTAGCCATTGTATGCAAAAAAAAAAGCAATAAGCAAGCAGTCTTATTTGGTATGTGCTGCAAGAATATAATGTGGAAAAAAATGTAAAGCAAACACGAGCCATACAAAGAAGGTCTGGAAGAGAAATCAATGGAACAGTTCACATCCCTGCTCATCTCCACTCCTAGAGCTACACATGCAGTATCCTTTCACCTACAAAGGAGGCTCTGGAATGGGGGCAAGAACTTCACCAAGGTTCCCTTCTCCACTTTGGATACTCCACCTAGATCACCTCTGGTGAAGTACTTTCCATCCAGAACGTTGAGAGGGTGTTTGCACATTAAAATTCCTTATGTAAACCCAGAAGTCTCTCTCACCCCATCACAAGGTACTCAAAAAATTAATCCATGCAATACTAAACAACAAAAAAGTTGGTTAAGTGGAATTTGAGGTTGCCTGGCAACTTCTTGTAGGGGACAGCAACTCCAATTAACATACAGAGTAAGAACGATGCTGCTCAGGGTGAGGATGAAGAGGGACAGCTTTAAGGCTGCGTAGCTGTGTGGTGGAAGAGACATGCACAAAAGCCGTATTTCATTATCTTCTGGTGTTTGCATCTTGGCACTCATACTTGCCATTTGCAGACGTACTAGTTTTACAAGATCTCAAAAAGGCAAAATGAACCTTCAGGCATTCTGAAAGGACTAAGCAAGTCCCAGGTAAGTTGTACGCTAAGTGGTGTTAGTCAGTGAAGGTTAGAGTCCACTGTGGAGAAGTACACATGCTTTTCTACGGCAGTGGTGTAATAGGATCTCAGAAAACGCTCCCCTTGCAGGATAAAAGCAGCTCTGTCTGGAGGGCTAGTGGAAATGGTTCTCACAAACCCAGCCAACAGGAACCTTGGAAAAGACTGCCTGAGTCAGGATCCGCTTTGGGTTCTCTCCATCACACTAGTCTTTCCAATTGGGAAAGATACCCTCTTCTTCCTCTCTAAATGATCTCTAAAAAGCTCCACCACTCACCTTCGTCTGCTCTTTCCTGAGTTGCTTTAATAATGCTAAGTCATCCTGGGCCTTTTCCCTCTCTTCTCTGAGAGTTTTCACTACACTGGAAGTTTGAGCAATGCAGTTTTTGATGATTCTCTCTCTGCTGGTGTGAGCATCCATCAGCTAAGTGGGGGGAGAGAGAAAGTCACAACAACTAGTTCAGCAGAGAATAAAAACCAAGTTACAAGTTAAAAAGACTTTCAAAAGTGAAGGTATTTCTGTGCCTATAGAAACCCCTCTGACTCTATAATCCACATATAGGAAGCAAACTGCTTTGAGCAGCAGCTACAAAATTGACCAAAAGTCGAAGATACACATGAGCAGGAGTCTTGCAAATTAGCACTAAAAGCGTTCCTGCACCCACTTTTAAAAGAAAGACGTGGACTGGGCCAACGCCATCCACTGAAGCCTGGAGTGCGCTTCAAAGAACAAATAAGAACAAGTAAGTCCCCCACATGGTTTTAAACTGACCACATGCATGTGGTTCAGCTGTGTAGAGAAGTCGAGCGTGCCAGTTACAGATATATAAAGCATGATATATCAAGGCAGTGGTTTCCTTAGAAACTGCAGATGCTTTACTGGCCACTGCACACAATCAGGAAGCATGCTGAAAGTTGAAGGACTGCACACTCACAGACTGGTACAGCTCTTTACACGTCTGGCCGGCATCAATTTTCCCCACAAAGGAAGCTGTAGGAATCGTAGTGTTTAATTCATGGACGATTCTGTCATCGATCGTCCTCATCACCCTGAGCAACTCCTGTATTAAAAAAAAAATAAAATAAAAATCTTTGCTTGTATCTCTGAGAAAGCTTACTGCAAAAAATCATAGAATTGTAGAATGGTTTAGGTTGGAAGGGATCTCAAAGCTCATCTAGTTCCAACCCCCTCTGCCATGGGCAGGGACACCTCCCACTAGACCAGGTTGCTCAAAGCCCCAACCAAACTGACCTTGAACACTTCCAGGGATGGGGCAGCCACAACTTCCCTGGGCAACCTGTTCCAGTGCCTCACCACCCTCTGCGTAAAAAATTTCTTCCTGATATGTAATCTAAATCCACCCTCTTCCAATTTTAAACCATTACTCCTTGTCCTATCTCTACACTCCCTGATAAAGAGTCCCTCTGCGGCTTTCTTGTAGGCCCCCTTCAAGATACTGGAAGGCTGCAATAAGGTCTCCCCCGAGCCTTCTCTTCTCCAGGCTGAACAACCCCAACTGTCTCAGCCTGTCCTCACAGCAGAGGTGCTCCAGCCCCCTGATCATCTTTGTGGCCCTCCTCTCAACTCGTCCCAGCAGGTCCATGTCCTTCTTATGTTTAGGGCTCCAGAGCTGGACGCAATACTCCAGGTGGGGTCTCACAAAAGTGGAGTAGAGGGGCAGAATCACCTCCCTCGCCCTGCTGGCCACACTTCTTTTGATGCAGCCCAGGATGCGGTTGGCCTTCTGGGCTGCGAGTGCACATTGCCGGCTCACGTTGAGCTTCTCATCGACCAACACCCCCAAGTCCTTCTCCTTTCTCACACTGCACGAGTAAGTCTTTCAATGGAAAATTAAGTAGACTGCTTTCAAACAGNACGTGAAGGCGCCCACGGAGCTCCGCTCCGCCCACGGAGGCTCCCGCGCCGCGGGCTCCCCCTCCCCGCCCCGGGACGGGACGGCGGGAGGGGGATCCCCCGCCCCGCTCCCTACCGGAGGGCACCGCGCTCCCGCCGCGGGGCTGAGGCGAAGGCCGGACCCCGACCGTTGCGGGGAGGGGTGACCTCGCCGCCGCGCGCGCCCCCTCACCCCCCACCCCCGGGGCGCGCGCGGCGTGGCCAGCAGACGGCGGGAGCGCGCCTCCCCGGTTTCCCCCACCTCACACCCGGCCCGGCCCAACCCAACCCCGCGCGGGTTCAACCTGGAACTCGGCGAAGTCCTCGCAGCTCGCCGCTCCGCTGGGCGCCGCCATACTGGAAAGGCCGAGGGCCGCGGCGGCGGCCAATCCGGCGGGGAGGCGGGATGACGCGCGGGGCGGTGGGCGGGGCGAGGAGGGCCCTGTCCCGAGGGCGAAGAGGAGGGGGAGGGGGGGTCGCGGAGGCCGACCGAGCATCTGCCAGCGGCGGCGCCGGTCGTGTCCTCGCGGGGCGGCGGCAGAGGCACCGGCACCTCAGAGGCGGTCCCGGGCCCGGCGCGTTCCGCCGCTCCTCTCCAATCCCGGGTCCGGGGCGGGGCACCGCGCCGGCCCAGCGGTGACATTGAGGGGGCCCGGGCAGCGCCGCCGGGCGCGGGAGGCCGCGCCATGTGGGGCCGCGTCGGTGAGTGACTGCCCTGGGGCTGGGGGCTGGGGGGGAGGCTGACCGACCGACGGACCGACGTCCGGCGGGGCTGTCCGCCCGCCCGCCGTGTTGGCCCTCTCCCCCCGTGAGGCGGAGGGCGAAGCGGCGTTGTCAGCCCCGAGGCGGCCCGGCGGGTCCCTGGGGGTGCCTGGTGCCGGGGTGGGGGGGCAGTGAGGAGCCCGGGGGATCCCCCCGGCGGGGGCGGCCCCGGCCCAGGTGCGGGCAGGGCTGAGGGGAGGCGGGAGCGCCGGCGCCCTGAGGGCTGGCGGGCTCCGAGCTGGCTTTAGAAAAAACCCCAAAAATGAATAGATTCGTGCCTTTTTTTCCCCTTTCTGGAAGATCTCGAAAAGGGTTTGTTTTCGGGGGGCGTGGGGGGGTCGCCTATAAATATAAATTTTATTTTTTTATTCAGAGCTGGGATGTGTTATGCCTAGAAAGTACACGGCAACTGTTTCTCATAGGAGAGACGTTTTCAGCCAGCGCAAAGAAGTAAAACAAAAAAAACCCCACACAACTCAATTTATATTTTTAAAAGTGCCCTTTGCCTTTCAAAGTTGTGGGGGTTTTTTTCCCTCCCATCAAATTTTTTTCATTATATTAATTAAGTAGAAGGTCTTTCTTGAATGTGTGTTTTCATATATAAGGTGCCCTGTTCTTCCCTAATACGGTACAAAGTAGTGTATAAGAAAGTATACAAAGTATATCTCTGTACTGCAAGATTCTGCTTTTTTCTTGACTCTGTCAAGTCTGTGACTTCCTTTTGGGATGTGATAAGTTTGGTAGAGTGCTGGTGTGCGGTCCTTCAAATAGTACTGCCCAAAGTATATCTGAGGCATATGAATAGATAAGTTCCTTGAAATTATGATGTGCTTTGTCTTAGAAATTGCTTGTAGGTTGTAATCTTGCATTCCCGTTTTTCTAAATAAGGTTAACGGGCAAGCTCAAGTTGTAGCTTACAGGCAAGCTTTAATTTCTTTGATAGGCTCTGTTACAACCTAAATCTGGTGTTTCTTGCGTAATATTAGATTTTTACCTATTGTTTTTTCTTTTTTCTCTTGTGTTTAAAAAAAAAAACCCAAATAAACAACAACTTCCTTTTAAAAGGTAGCATTCTCACTTTCTACTGTTCTGAGTTAGATTTGGCCCACTTTGCTTCCTCTGTTTTCTCTTCCAGATAGGGCTGTTAAACTGCTGGGAAGAAATATTCCCTCAATTCTGAGGACGACTAAAGAAGTGGATCTGACGATAAGCAGAAGGCTTTGCATTAAACCCCAGGAAGAAAGTCCATTTCAGCCAAGGAGTAAGAGTTTCTGATAAGTATTATGCTATGTTTCATGCCATGAAATATTTAGATATCCAGGCTGCAATCATCTGAACAGGAATTTGGCTGACACAGATGCTAATATCCCTGATTTTGTGAGAGAATTCTGATCTTTAGACTGAAAAACTGAGCATTGAAGTCAGCAATAAGATCTTGATTTTGAACAAAGCCAGGAGTCAATATTTTATCTTGTGACAATAACACATCTTTCACTTTGTAGCAGGTCACTATTATCTTACCTGGTGTATGTTGAGGCTCTTCAGCTGTGCTCTAGAACCAGCTGTTCAACCCCAATGTAAGCTATCAGTGTTTAGGAACATTGTACAAGCTAAAATACTTTTGCAGTTTTTTTTGTAGTACAACCAGCTCCAGCTATTCACAAAATTGAACATGTCCTGCAGGAAAGAGTCAGTCCGAAACATTGGCTTGATTCATGCGTAACTACAGAGTTGTTCAGGTAAAGCTCAGGCCATGAAACATTTTTTTCACTATATGTAGGACAGTAGTGATGGTCTAATGACAGCATCTCCCTTCTCTGAAGGGTGAGAGGTTAGAGAACATCTGTTGTTTGTTTATTGGCCAGCCCAGCCTAAACCACAACACCTGTATAAGATGTTCCTGTCTTTGCCTACTGATGCTAGACACAAGGAACATACAGATGTGAAGCATTTTGCATACTTCTGCGTTACAAACATAATGCAGCTATAATGGTTCAGACCAAAGGTCTCCGTAACAGTGTCATGTGAGGACTAATAGGAACAGTGACCAATAGGAAGGATCGCAGGAAGAGTACAGAAATGGGGCAAATATAGTGTTTCTACCCTAGACTGCTGTCCCAGAGGTGGCATCTTTGCTCTTAATGGTCCTCACTAGATTTTTCTTTGAAAAAATTGCCCAGTCTCTTGAACCTGGATGTATTTTTAGCATTCACATCCTCTGGGAATTCCTCATCTGAACCATGCTGTGAGAAAACAAGTGCAGTCTTGCATTTGTTTTTGAAACTGGTGTGTGCTATTTTCGATCAGATGTTCCTTTATTCAGTACCCCTTCCAAAACGAGACCTGTTCATTATAACCCACACTCCCAATGTCACTTATGATTATGGTGCCTCTTGTGCTGAAGGGAGCTTCTGTTTTTCCAGGCCAAAGGTCTCAGTTTATGATACTGTTTCTTACATAGTGGCCATTCCATACCTGTGGTCATCCTTACCAATTTTCTCTGTACCTATTCTATTTCAACTGTTCCTGAGATGAGGGATCAATATTTCACATGCTTTTCAAAATGTTGGAGTCACAGTTTTATACAATGGCATAATAATGCTTTTGTGTTGAGTTCCTAAATGTTGCTGGTAATGCTGTTTCTCTTTCTGACTATTAGTGAACACTTTGCCAAAAACTCCATGAAACCCCAAGGACTTACTTCTCAGCAGTATTGGTTAGGTCAGAGTCTGTCTTCTGCACGTGAACTGGAATTGCTTCCTGTTTATATGTGTGGGGTTTCAATGGCCATCTCATTCACTGAGGATTCTGAAGCCCTGCAGCTTTTCACGCTTAGCCCTTTTTATGTTTCTGAATAACTTAGTGTTGTCAGCAAACTGTCTATCCACCCTACTTTCTAAGTAATTCATGAATCCACAAGGCAGCACAGAGCCGTACAGGGTACCTCCCATTGTTGGGTTGGTGGTTTTGTTTTGTTTGTTTGTTTAGAAAGGGGGTGGGAAAGCTGTCTATCTTTGCACTTTGTTTGCTAGTTTTTAATGGTATGTTATGTATGGAAACTTTCCCGTATCACATTCTGAATACTTTTTTTATATGGAGTTTGAAAGACTGAGCTGAAAATTAAGGGTCTAATCTTTGCCTATGGTCATCTGTTTGTTTATACCTTCAGATAAGATAAAATCTTATACTCCCTGGAAAAATTAACATTTTGTGATGCAATGGTGCGGCATATTGGCTTTTCTGTAGCAGTTCCATTTAATTTATTTTTTAAACTAATTTAAATGTAATTAAAAAAACCCCTATAATATCACAGCAGCTTAAGAAGCTTAAATGCTGGAGCAGGCGCTGCAAATTTAGAGCTACAAATACAGAGGTCTTGGGCAAAATTAGGCTTTCCTTATATGGCCTCAGTTTAATCTGTATTTACAGGTTTGTTAATCTAACTGTGATATACTTTTTGTTCCCTAACCAACTCTAGCAATCATACTTAAAACTCTGCATTGCTCACCCTAACTGGTTTCATTACAGCTGTGGTAATTCACCTTCTCTGACTGTTGTTTTTGGTGGGGTTTTTTGTTTGTGTGTTTGGTTGGTTGGTCATTGTTGGCTTGGTTTCTTTTAGGTCGGTCTCCTTTGAGGGTACCTGGACACAAGCCTACAGACTGGGAGAAAAGATTTTTGTTGTGGGCAGGCCATTTCAAAAAACCAGAGGATATACCAGAGACGGTCTCGTAAGTGCCAGTTTTGAAGCTGTAAAAGAGACACTGTCTATGCAGGGATAAGTTACTTGAATGCAATTACAGAATAACTTTTCTTAAATGGAATGGGTTTTCACAGCTAAAAATCTTACGCTGCTGTGTTTGGCGTATCGTCTTGTAGATGAGATGACCTGAGTGGTTCTGTATTGCTGAGATAACATATTCCTTTTGATTTTTTTTTCTGAAGGGATGACCATCATCTCTCAGTTGTTTCATTAGAAAAACATCATAAATCAGTCAAGTTTTACTATTCTCTCCCAATCAAAAAAGCTTTTTGCAAATATTAGTGTGAGCTTTTTCTAGTGTTTTTCTTTATATGTCAGTCTCCCATTGTGTGCAACTTTCATGATATCGCTATACAATAACTGAAACTCATTTATAATATTTATTAATGAATGTATGGAGGGCATGGGCCAACTTTCTTTACTCTTGGAATTTTAACTAACAAACAGTGGAAAGGCTCCCTAAAAAAAAATTTCAAAATTTCCCCATTGCTGGTGGAGTCCAAATGTCAATGCTTTGCCATGTGAAAAGTAGAAAATAAAACTAGATGTTCTAGTTCGCCTATCTAAAATGAAGGTCAAACTTAACAGCAACAACAGGCAGTTATTAGTTAAAAAAAAAAAATCCTGGTGGTAATATAGTTATCTTTTAAAACATGCTTGTAATGCTTTTAAATATATGTATTAATTTAAATTAAAAAGATACAGTAAATCTTGTACTACTCGGGTAAGCAAACTATGTAGCTGCCCTCTAAAGTTACTCTATTTGTTTGGATGCACAGTATGGGAATTAAAAAAAAACTTAGATGCATGTGTGGATTTTCAAGTGTATCACAGTGGATAAATATTGTTAAAAATGAAGTCTTCAATTTTGTATTGAATATTTTTTCTTAAAATTACATTTGAAATACATAAAGGCATAAATTATTAAAACTTACTAAATTATGTCAGTTCATATATTTTTGCATACCAAACGCTTGTTATGCATGTTTTTAAGAAAACGGAGTTAGCAGAGTGATTGAAGTAATTTCAATGGTTTATTGAAAGGACAAATCAACTTCTGATAAAAGCTGACCATTTTTGCAAGTGTGTAAGGAATTCTTGATTTTTATTCAGGCAAATAGTTCAGCTAAAGCTGAGAAGACGATTGAGAACTATAAAAGCACAAAAGCTTGTTTTCCTGCTCTAAGCTGAATTAAGAGTGGGTTGTAAGGGCTTGTGATGTAACTCAGTAATCTTGCAAGATGTGGTGATCAGAAGTAACTCGTTTATTGAACAAATGTTAATCTTAGTCACTGAATTGATTTATAATGCAAAATGCATTCAGATAACATTTTTAAATCCTACTTCTGTGCATTTCAGCTTAATTGCAGCCTGCACCCAAGTTTTTCATCGCAGACTATTAGCAAAAACAAGTAACCTGGAAGCAAAACTTAACTATTAGTTTCATGGTAGATGGACGTGCTCCCTATGATCAGAAACCTTGTACTCAGATCAATACTTTGAAACAGTGATCAAATCGCTCTTGCCTGCTTCTTCAAAAACAAGAACAAAACTCTTCAGTTGTCAGGTCCTATGTGATTTACCATGTTGAACTATCGCGGATCCTTTGGTATCTTTTTTTCCTCCAAGTATAAGGGTCAAAATGTGGTAAAAGAGTCCATATTCACTCGTGTTTGTGTACAGCAATAATTTCCCAGTTCCATTAAATTTACTATCCATGTTATTTTTGGGGTATAATTACCTAGTTTGATGCATCTATTCTTTCATCACATGATGTTGACGCTTTTCTAGTCATCTGTAATTTTATAATATGCCCAATTTAATCAGTGAAACTATTAGATCTCCTTGAGAAGGGAGTTAACTGTTCTGAATTCTGCAAGGAGAGTTAAATATATAGGGTACAGCTCTTTGGTTATTGTGGAAAGCGCATCTAAAAGCACTGTGCTTCATTGGCCCTTCTTGCATTGGTGTCTCTGATACGAACTTTTAATTTGCTGTAACTGAGATGTCATTTGCGTAGAATGATCTTCAGGGTTTAACCCAACTTAAAATAAATGACTTTTTGTTTTAACTCATCGCATATAAAGCTGGAAGGCTTTAATCAGTGATACTCTTCTGGAAGATATCTGTTTTTTAAAAGATAACAGTAGACTAGGCAACAGGTTTCCCAAAGGAGTGGTATAGCTACTGGTGTGGCTAGATAAGCCCCCTGAAATGAAAAAATAAAAGATTTAAAGGAGTTCTCTGTCCAAAGCTTATGATGGAAGGCTTACAATCCTCTGTGCTTCCTTAGTTTCTTAGGAAAACAGATTACCTTAATACTATTCTAGCATGAGGGAAGTGGTAAGCACTGGTCTTTTACCAAGTCCTATTTAGGATTTCTGAGGAGTTATTACATTCAGCAGCCAGTGTGTAATCTATAGCATTATCCAGTCCTGTAGCAGAGGAAGCCTTCTTGCTGGAAAATAGACCGCACCTTAAATTTAACCACTTCGAAGTTCAGGCAGAAAGAACTGCTAAGCTGTAATAATGCTTCCCTCTGCCCCAGAAACTCCAACTGTTAAACATTATGTATTTTATTCCTGATGACAATTTTTTTTTTCTGTGCTTCTGCTATTGAGGGAAAATGAATGTTTTACAATGTTAAATACACCACAGTTCTAATATGGATGGGGTACTCACTGGCTTTGCAGATACTAGAAGGTGGTAGTGAGCGCAAAAGGAGCTAACATTAAGAAAAACGTTGTATTAGTAAAAGCATCCCTCTCCTTTTCCTGTCCTCCCCATAGTGAATGTACATATCTAAACACTGCAGCCTTCCTCATTTGCGTTGCGGTCAAGTAGTCTGGAAAGGCAGTATTGTCTCTTAACAATTAAATAACTGAAGGTTAAAAATACTGTTTCCAACTTTGAGAGGAACTCCTTTGTGACCATGAATCGCCCGAGGTAGCTGGGGATCAGCCTTTCCCATTCTTGTAAAAACTTTTTGTGAAAAGAGCCAAGTACGGTTAGCTTTTATACATTTTATACAAGATTACATACATAGCATGCCAGGAGAAATCAAACAATTAGCCAAATGATTTATTTGGTTTTCTGATAATGAGTCTGTTCTCTTATTATTTATTGAGGATTGAAACAATCAGAGCAGCAAAGACCACACTGCGTGTGAAGTTCAGCTATGTAATGATGGCCTTGACAATATTGGGATGCATAGTCATGGTGATTAGAGGGAAGCAGGTAAGCAGATTTCTGGCTGGTGAGTGCAAATCAATCTTCACGTAAACTCCTCAGTTCCTCTTATGGATTGTTAGTACCATTTTATTTTGGGGTTTTTCTTTTTCATTTTATCACTGAGCAAAAATTAAAAATAAGTCCTCCTAGTTCCCCAGAAGTAACTCACTGATTAATTCCCGAGTCAGAAAAGGGCGGTGTCGCTGTTAGACTGCGTATGCTTCCTTTAAAGGGAAAAAAATAGTCTTTTTTCTCAGTGCAATACTTAATTTTAGCTTGTGCTGTTTTAACTCCTTAATTTTGCTGATGGACTGAGAGACTTTGAAAGAAAAGAGCACCTTCTGTTCTGTGGTTCTGGTAGGGAGGTAAATGCTCCTTGGGCCAGTTCACTGTATGGACCTGTTACAAATGCCTCTCTATGCACTGCAACACTCATAGAATCAATATAATGGAAATAGCAAATGAGTATGTTTCTCCACAAAACAGACTTCAGAATTCTCAAAAGTTGGGTTTTTTTTTTAAACAGTGAGGAGATGGTCAGTAACAATTCTGTGCTCTTTAATTGCATTAGAAAATAGTCTTCCTTTAGTGTGGACAGAACAACTTTTCTCAAATTACTAGTTTGTTGAATCAAAAAACTATTTTGTAGAAAAGCTCCCAAGTGCTGTAGATGCTGAGTATCCTTCACTTGCATAGAATTTGGCAAGATATCAAAGAAGTTCAGCATATGGCAAAGTAGGTCTATGATTTAATTTGCATCATGTGAAGAGAGTAAGTGTAAAGTTGAAGATTCCAAGTGCAGCAAAGGTTAGTCATGCCTCAATTTTATGTGGTTTTTAACATAGTTGGTGGGCTACTAACTTTGTGGTATTTCTGTAAAAAGGCAAGGAGTGCTTTTTTGTGTACTGAAACCAAGCTAAAGCCTCTCAGCAGCATTAGTCTTACAGTCAAAGAATGTGAATATAATCTGTGCAGCTTATTGCCATGTTGCTTTTGATAAAAAATCATGGTGGTAAGAGAAACACAGTCCACTACATTCTTTTAAGGATGACTGGAAGCAGAAAACCCTGAGCTTAAAGCATCTGCATGGGCAGAACCTTATTTGTATGCTTTCTCTGAAGCAGTTCCAATCATAATGTTTGTATCTTGTTTCTATAGGCTACTAAGTGTTCTAGAGAAACCTTAAAACTAGTAACAGAGTCTCAACCCCAGCACTGTGAACTATTGAAGTGTCAAGCGGTATTTCTACTTGTCAGCATTCCCCTATCAAAATGAAAAGAATGCAGCACTCAGAAACAAAACAATGGAAAGGTTTTTTTTTCCCTGGCTTCAGCAAAAGAGATCAAACATTGGCAATTCCCATAACATTTTCCTCTTACGTTGGAATAGTATGAATGCAAACACTGGAAAGAGGAGAACAGCTGCTTTGGGACCCTTGTTTTCACAGCAGCTGGAATCTATTATGTGTAACTTTTGATTTGTTTCCAGTACCTCTGTCTTCTGAAGACCAGAGATTAGTATTAAATACTGACCAGACCAGAAGCACAGAATGTAGCTTCTAGTGCCCTAACAAAAGCGTTTAATTTACTCCCAGAGAAGTAATGAGTTCAAGCCAAAATAGTCTCTGGATGTTTTATTTTAACCCTCTCTTCCTGGAATTAAAGCTGACAGAATTGTGCCTTGGTAAGGATAGGCCAGATATTTTGTAAACTATTGATTCAAGTTTAATCTCTGTAGTCCTTCAGGTGATAACTTTCTGCTCTTGCTTTATCATTATGTTGTAGGCTGTAAAAAGGCATGAATCTCTTACAAGCATAAACTTGGAGAAGAAAGCTCAGTGGAGAGAGGAAGCTGCTCAGAGCACAGCTGCTAAACCTTAGAGGAGGAATCGAGGAGACCAAGGACTGGGGAAGAAAAGTTGAGTCCTTTTCAGGACTGGAAGGAGGATATAGTCAGACCTTTCCTGTGTGTTAGTTCTGTGCTCTCTCATGTTCAAGAAAGAATGAATATATTATCCTGTAATCATTAAAACCCAGAAATATCTATTTTCTTTTCCTAACAACCTCCCCTTTCCTCTAAATTTTCTTCATTAGTGGAACAGGGCAAGTGAGTAAACTGGATAGACAAAATAGTTGTTTCCCATATGTGTTATACACAAGACTAAGTGTCTAAGACTGGATGAGCTGGACCTGCATTTGTGGTACTAGTACCCTTTACAAAGGCTTATACTTACTTAGAATTGTTTAGATTGGGACATATCCTTAATTTCATTGAGTCCAACCGTTAACCTTACAGTGCCAAGTCCACCACTAAACCATGTTCCTAAGTGCCACGTCTACATGTCTTTTAAATACCTCCAGGGATGGTGACTCCACGACTTCCCTCGGCCACCTGTTCCAATGCTTAACCACCCTTTCTGTGAAGAACTTTTTCCTAATATCCAATCTAAACATCCCCTGGCGCAACTTGAGGCCATTTCCTCTTGTCCTATCACTTATTACTTGGGAGAAGACACTGACCCCCACCTCTACAACCTCCTTTCAGGTAGTTGTAGAGAGTGGTAAGCTCTTCCCTCAGCCTCCTCTTCTCCAGACTAAACAACCCCAGTTCCCTCAGATGCTCCTCATGAGACTTGTTCTCCAGACCCCTCACCAGCTTTGTTGCCCTTCTCTGGACACACTCCAGCACCTCAATGTCCTTCTTGTACTGAGGGGCCCAAAATTGAACACAGCATTTGAGGTGGGGCCTCACCAGTGCTGAGTGTAGAGAAACAATTGTTTCCCTCGTCTTTCTCGCCACACTGTTCCTGATTGACACTAGAATGCTGTTGGCCTTCTTGGCCACCTGGGCACACTGCTGGCTCATATTCAGCCGGCCATTGACCAACACCCCCAGGTCCTTTTCTGCCAGCCAGCTTTCCAGCCACTCTTCCCCAAGCCTGTAGTGCTGCATGGGGTTGTTGTGACCCAAGTGCAGGACCCGGCACTTGGCCTTGTTGAACCTCATCCAGTTGGCCTCAGCCTGTTGATCCAGACTGTCCAGATCCCTCTGTAGAGCCATCCTGCCCTCAAGCAGATCAACACTGCTGCCCAACTTGGTGTTGCCTGCAAACCTAGTGAGGGTACACTCGATCCCCTCAACCAGGTTGTTGATACAGATATTAAAACAGAACTGGCCCCAATACTGAGCCCTGGGAAACACCACTTGTGACAGGCCATCAACTGGATTTTACTCCGTTTGCCATTGCATAACTCTTTGGGCCCGACCATCCAGCCAGTTACCACTTTAGAAAAGATAACTGGGACGCAAAAGGACAGCCCATTAGATTTCCACTTGTGCAAAGTATTTTTGCTGGGCAGTCATCCACTATCACCGACTATTATTTCAGGTCCCTTCAGGAATAATGGTGCTCTATGTATTCCCTATTGTTACAGGCTGCCTCAAATTTTCAATATGTTCCTCTTTGTGTAAGACAGAACAATTATTAGGGGAGTCCTTGAGTCAGGAATAATTGTATCGCCTGCATTAACATCATCAAAATGATCACAAGTTATTAGCAAGTCTGCTTACCTGTTCAAGGTCCAATATATTCTGGCTGCATTTGTTTAAGTGAAGGATTACATTTTGTGAAGCACTGCCTGCCTTTGATAAAAAGAGGAGAGGGAGTGATAGTGAAATGGCATTGCAGAGAACCAGCGTGTTGCAGATGACAACCTAATGGTTTTTACACCAGAGCTGGTAGTGAGATGAGAGAATGTCCATGCTAAGGGAACAGAGGAATTTTGAGGAATACTGAGCAACAGCTTCAACCTATGCAATCAGATTCACTGTTTAGAGGTACATGAGTGAGAAAATCAATCAGATATTCCTGCTCTCTGCTGCTGAACTCTTTTTTCCAAACCTCATTTGCATTTATTTGCAATTTTCTCCCCACTTTAAATTGGCACCTGTGCTTTCCTGATATGAGCTGGCTTAAAGCTCATCTGCCTCAAGTTTTAGAAGCAGCAGGCCCAGTAATAACCTGCAAAGAGCAACTCCCAATAGTCCTATTCCTGGCATTCATCCCAGAAGAGTCACACACTGTTCATGCTGAACAGCCTGCAGCAACTGGAGACCAGGATTTTTCCTCCTCCTTTCAGTTCGTTTGGAAGGAAACGTAGATTGGGACTGTCAGGACTGCTGGAAACTATGGTACTTCCCAGGACTGCCTGCTAACTGGCCACTGGGGACACCACAAATGGAAGAGGCGTATGCGTATGACAGATTTAGTTTGTGAACCTCCTGATAGTTGGAGGCAGATTGCATTTCTGGGTACCACTCACGTTGATGAGATGCAACCAACCAAACAAGCTGCACAGTCCTTCCACCACAGAAGTTACAACCTTCAGATGATGCCACAATCTGTTACCAGATTCTCTGTAATGCTGTCAGTCAAACAGAGCGGGCTTCCACAGATTTGTCCACTCAGCACTGAATCTAAGTCATGCTTAATGCCACTTGCAGGTACGTGAACAGATCTTTTGTGACAGCTCTCATTCTTTGCCACACTAGTAAGCACGCAGGCAGGAATCAAAAAATCTCCCCAGACTGTGTGCCTGTGCTCATTCATGGTATTAAATGAGACCAAAAAAGGAGAACGTGCATTTCAGATAGTATTTCAGGTTACCATGAAGAGGACTTGTGATTTGATTTATGCTTGGTGACAGCAGAGCTTGAAACCATGCATCTCTCAAAAGTATCCCCCTTTCAATAAGCACCGCCAAGTGCACTCTTGTGAACAGAACTGGCAGGTACCTCACCTATTTTTGGAAATAAAACTATTTGGACTCATCCAGCTGGTAAAGTATTTCAAATAAAAATATGTAAAATACCATTTAGAAAGCAACACCCCAGAGCAGCAATGGTCACCAGCTTAAACTTTAAGCTGTTTACTCAAAAATTGAACCCTGGTCCAGCGGTTTGAGAGAAGGTCTGTGCAGAAGTTATATATCCTTTCTTTCCATCACTCTGGTATCTCCACCATTTCATAAAACCTGCGCATCACTGCACGCGTTTGTGTTTTCCTTCAGATTCCACGTAGGCTCCAGAGTCTCAAATAAAAGCCGGAGCCATTGGGCTTTGTGCTGTCTCCAGCTCACTCCCAACTGTTGCAAATTTCCTTTGCAAGCAACTGGGGACTAGAAAAATGACATGTATCTTTCTCAGAAGGGCAATGAGACCACCTCTTTCCTAGTGTGGTGGCTGCCAAGAAAGCACTTCTAAACACAGACAACTGTTAAAAAAACAACACGTATTTCTGGCCAAAGCAGCCAGTCTAGCTCACTGGAGAAATTAATACACCTTGGATCACCTGATTAGCTCACAGCTAATCAATCAGCCTGCAGCCTTTTAACAATGCCTGATGGAGAGGAACATCCTAAGCCCTTAAACAGTATTTCATTTTCTTTCTCCCCTTTGGCTTGGTCTGCAACATCATTCACATTTATTCAAAGCAGTCAAATTATCAACCCTATACCATATGCTATATTGCTGTATTTGTTCCAGAGGCAACTGAAACTTCCCAGTGCAACGATCAATCTGACAACTTGAATGACACCTTAGAAGAACACGCAGGAGCCCTATGAGCACGGCCATAGCAGTACATGAAAAGGTCCTGTTTATTTTCCTACTAAGACTCGGGTATCCGAAGAAAGACCTTCACATCTATTGGCTAAAATTGTCATGGGGAAGTACTAATGATGCGTTGCGCCGATCCCAGAAGGAAAGAAACCATACTGGAGGATGCGGGAATGACTTAAAGGTGGCACAGATGTACAACAGCTGTTCTGGAAATCCTCAGGGAAGCACAGAGGTGCATCACCAGGAGCAGTGTCACATTTAAGACTGGGTGGTGGGACTTGGTTCTTAACAGTCTCAGTGCTGACAGTTACAGAAATGCAGGTTCAAGAACATGCAGGTTTTCCGGGGTAAATGCCTTCCTCCCTTCCCTTAGGACTAAGTGAAGGGACTTCGACCACCAGTAGTTGGTTGGCATCAAGGAACCAATGCAGAAATTTAAGAACTGGCTTAAGTCTCTAGGCAGCACTTCCCTCAAAGGATTGTTTGCGTGTGTGGTGTCTTCCCAGGAGCCCCAAGCACTGGTCCTGGCTTAGTTATTGAGCTTTCAATAACCTTCTGCCCCATCTTCTCTTGCACCCTCCTGAAGCCAAGACCCTGCTTGCCACATCCCACTGGGAGTTTACCAACAGAAAGAATGACAGCTCCTGTTGGCTGCCCCAACAAATATACAACACTTAAAAGGCATTATAGGTCTGTGGATAGGATGGGTAGATACCAATACCAGGTAGTCCCACATCTTCAGGCTGGTCCTGCATCTACAGGCCAGTCAGTCTCACCTCTGTGCCCAGCAAGATCATGGAGCAGATCCTCCTAGAAACTCTGCTAAGGCACACGGAAAATAAGGAGGTGATCAGTGACAGCCAATATGGCTTCACTAAGCGCAAATCGTGCCTGACAAATTTGGTGGCCTTCTATAACAGCACTACAGTGTTGGTGGATAAGGGGAAAGCAACGGACGTCATCTACCTGGACTTGGGCAAAGTGTTTTGACACTGTCCCACTAGACATACCAGTCTCTAAATTGGAGAGATGCAGATTTAATGGATGGACCACTCAAGTGGATAAGCAACTGGCTGGATGGCCACACTCAAAGAGTTCCTGTCAATGCCTCCATGTCCAAGTGGCAAGCAGTGTTCCTCAGGGGTCAGTACTGGGACCAGTACCATTTAACATCTTTGTCAGCGACATGGACAGTGGGATTGAGTGCACCCTCAGCAAGCTTGCTGATGACACCAAGCTGTATGGCACAGATGACATGCTGGAGGGACGGGATGCCATCCAGACGGACCTGGACAGGCTGGAGAGGTGGGCCTGTGCAAACTTCATGAAATTCAACAAGGCCAAGTCCAAGGTCCTGCACGTGGGCCGGGGCAATCCCATGCACACATAGTCTGGGCAGAGAATGGATTGAGAGCAGCCCTGAGGAGGAGGACATGGGGTGAAGATTGATGAGAAACTCAACATGACCAAGCAATGTGTGCTTGCAGCCTAGAAAACCAACCACATCCTGGGCTGCATCAAAAGAAGCGTGGCCAGCAGGGCGAGGGAGGTGATTCTGCCCCTCTACTCCACTCTTGTGAGACCCCACCTGCAGTACTGCATCCAGCTCTGGGGCCCCCAACATAAGAAGGACATGGACCTGTTGGAGCAGGTTGAGAGGAGGGCCACAAAGATGATCAGGGGGCTGGAGCACCTCTCATATAAAGACAGGCTGAGAGAGTTGTGGTTGTTCAGCCTGGGGAAGAGAAGACAAGACCCCAGGGAGACCTTATTGCGGCCTTCCAGTATCTGAAGGGGGCCTACAGGAAAGCCGGAGAGGGACTTTTTAGAAGCACACGTAGCAACAGGATGAGGGGTAATGGCTGCAAACTGGAAGACGGTAGATTTAGATTAGATATCAGGAAGAAATTTTTTACATGGAGGGTGGTGAGGCACTGGAACAGGTTGCCCAGGGAAGTTGTGGCTACCCCATCCCTGGAAGTGTTTAAGGCCAGGTTGGATGGGTCTTTGAGCAACCTGGTCTAGTGGGAGGTGTCCGTGCCTATGGCAGGGGGGTTGGAACTAGATGATCTTCAAGGTCCCTTCCAACCTAAACCATTTTAAGATTCTATGATCTTCCTCTCTCTGATGCCCAGTTTAACTGACGCTGCAAGAACAACTGAAGAGATTCTTGTTTTCATGAATCTTTTCACTTTACCAGCTTGGGGGGCTTTTGGGAGGTCCTTAGGTTGGATCTCCACAAGCAGACAGAAACAAATACATTAACTTCCGTGTTGAGGATAAGGGCAGAAGAAAATGCATGAGATCACTTTTCTGGCACTACACACTTCAACAGCTCCCTGGCCTATCCTCTCTCTACACACAAGCCCATGCTGTTTCCTACCTACACACAAAAGAAGAACTGATCATTTAAAACACAGCGTGACCTTCAGAAAAGTGGAAGCTAGAAGCGTTCTCCAAGTTAGTTCCTGTTTGATCAGCAGCGCATCCTTCAGGAAAGCAGAGAATACTGGTTTCAATGTTTCTAGCAGGGGACATAACCCTTGTTACTCTCGTGTCAGTCTAAAAAAATGCCCCATTTCTCATCTGAATGGAACTTACAACCTTTTAACAGTTGTTGCTGTTCCCATTTTTTTAGCAACCTTTTTTAGCTGCTGATAGCAACACCGAGAGCGTTCCTGTAAAAAAAAGTTGCACCAATACCAAATATGAAGTTAATATACATTCTCCATTTCTACTAAAGATTTCTTTTTGTACCCATAAGCATTTCACTAGCCACAGAATCATGTTAGAAATCAGTGTTCAAGTGATAACATATGATGACCCCCATCCTCTTTCAGAGGCACTTTTCCTCCAAAACAAGAGTCCTTCACCTCTGGCGTGAATGTTATTTATTAGGTGGGTAAAGTAACACTACACATTTGGCTCTATTAAAATGCAAATAGTTTACTTGCCCTTGGTTTACCAAGTAATTCTGATCAGCCTGTATCAGTGAGCTGTTCCTTTCATAATTCACAAGTCTGATCTCCCTTCCTTACTCACATAGTTTGCAGCCTTTGTTAGAAGTAGATTTTGTTTCTTTTCAACCCATCGATAAAGCTAAGTAAAGCAAGGCCAAGAACTGATTGCTGGAAGATCCTGATGGAAATTCACTCAATTAAGCACCATTTAAAATTAAATTGAGACCTATGAGTTAGCCACATTTTAATCCATTTAATGTGTGCCATGTTGATTTTTGTATTGTTTTAGTTTTCAGTCAAAATGTTACGCAGTACCAGTCAAATGCCTTACACAGTCTAAGTATATATGACAACAATATTACCTGTGTCAACCAAGCCTGTCACTTCAAACAAACATACCAAGTTTAAAGATTTATACTTATCTGCTCTGAATTCACATATCCACTGCAAAAGTAACAAACACTGCCCAGGCTCCTTACAGAGGAAGGCACACCATTCAGCTTAAATGGACTCTTTTTTAATTCACTCATTTAGAGGCAATTGTCATTATTTTCTTGGGGGTGGGAGAGGGAAACGCCAATGCACCACATTGTTTTCACTAGCCTGGAAGAGAAAACACTTATATATATATAGATATATAGATATATAGATATGTATATATATACACACATATGCATGTGTGTATATATATACGTGTGTGTGTATATATGTATATATACACACTAGTGTATATATACACAGAATATACATATATGAATATACAGAATATATGCACACACACTTTGCTCAGATTTGTTTACAAAATATGTAGCATTTTTATACCATCCAATAAGAGGTACATGATTTTAAACAAATCTTATAGAAATGACATGTTATTGGAAATTTACACGTAAAAAAATCCAGCACAAAAAAATCCAAAAGCTAAAACAAGATTTTGCTACTAATCAGTGCTTCTATCACCCTTCAAGAAAAGAGAAACACAGTTATTTATATGTGATGTAAAGGCAACATTGAGGGTTTTTTTTGCTTTTTTTAAATTAACCACCAAATTTAACCCCCTAAAATTACAAAGAATCGAAGTCCATTTACAGATCAAGTGCAGTAAACTAAATGTTCCTTCAGCACAAAGCAGCACTAGAGAAAATAACCGGGAGAGGGAAGGTGGAGGCCAACTGGCTTAGCTAGGGAGGCAGCAGGTGGCCTCTGCAGTGGCCACACAGGTCAGTCTCCATCCTGAAGCACAAACAGAACTGAAGGCTGTATTTAAATAATGGTCACACAGAGCTGATGTTCAGGCCTTTGCCTAGCTTCTTTCAGCAGTTTGACAAGTGATTTATATTATTTCTATTATTCTGTATCCAATGGGCTGTTTTTGCTTTTGCAGTGGCTTGTCACTGCGAGGAGTCCTAAGGAGGATCTTGCAGACAGTTCTGCCACTAACATTTACCACAGGTACACGACGCTGCAGTTGTCGGTGGCCATTTTGAAATGTTTACACTGGACAAATGTGTGTTCCAAGCGTCCAAAACGGCTTGAAAGAACATAGCCCGATGCAGGGGGGAGCGGACGGCCTGGAGAATCCATTGCATTTACAGAAATGGAACTGCCACTTTCAATCACGTGGCATCTCCCCAGTTGGGTGAAGAGTTTGGTGTCAATGTCAGCTGAACTCAGTGAGGAGTGGCTGGCCTTTGCATCAGATGTCTGTGATCCAAGCAGGTTGCGGAGCCAAGAACATGCTGCTAGCAGAAGGGCAGTCTACAGCTGCAGATGACAGCTGTCATGCAGTCAGCGATGTCTTATAGATGTCACCTGTAGGAACCATGCGTTCCATGCTAATTCACCTGAAGTCCCGTAAACAGCAAAAGGGAAAAATGAAATGAAAGGGCCAAGCGGATCCATGTGTAATATTACTATCCTTTGAATGTAGTGTCATTTTAGTTGTTAAATAAGGGGCTTGACCAGGAGGACTTTATTTTATCAGGTGAGCTGGAGAGGAAGCTCTTGTCTTGTGAAAATGAAAAGGAGATCTAACGCTCCTTGTGCTAAGTTTTACAAACTAAGATTTTTGTATTCAGAAGGTAATTTTTCAGAAGATAAATCTGTTCAAGTCACGCTGTGTAAAAATGTAAAGAGGCAGACAGGAATTTTTCAACCATAACTATAATGCCAAGGACCAGAATCTGGAGCATGAAGTCAGAAAGGGCCTGACTTCTAAGGAAGGCCCGGGTGGACCATACTGTGCTGGCAAGCAGAAGTGGGGGGAGTTTCTCCATTCTAGAAGCTGGTTTGGAAAGTCATTTCTGGGGAGGTGGTAAGAGTGACCTATTCACAGGCTCTTTTTTTTTTTTTGCAGATGGAGAGGAAAGACTGGGAAGGTATACAAATCTCCACAGTGGTCTGCAATCCAGCTTGGGAGCTCAGTGTTGAGAAGGGATGGGGCCAGACGTGTTCAGTGTTCTTAAGAACCAGAAAACATGTCCATTTGCAGCCTGTTGTTGCAGGGGATAGAGAACTTACTCCATTCGTTGTAACGTGTTCTATATGCCAATAACCCCAGCTGGCACATACAGCAAAGTAGATACATTGCATGTGAAGATTTAACGCATCTCACACAGCCATCCAAAGAGGCATCCGGGGAAAATTATGGGGAATGAATTCAGCTACGTTCTCAGAAAGTCCAAATGTCTCCCTGGACTGCAGGCACACACTGCAGCAAATACAAGAGAAAGGCAGCCTTATCTCGGATGCCAGGAGTGTGGGGGCTATGGAGGAGGGATTATTTTCCTGTAATAGGAGCAGGGAATATCTCAAAGTATAGAAAGGTGCCTCAACTCCATGAAGGTGACAGTGGAGAGGTTCAGAATCTAGAGGAGAAGGGTGATTCTGGCGACCCCTTGCCAAGGAGGGAGCATCCTGCCACGGAGAGCCAAAAGTTTTCCAGACGTATGTAATAGCATGTGCACAAGGCAAGCGAATGAGCGCAAACAGGGTTATGGAAAACATTGAGAGAATCACTCCACGGGTGGCTTGTGGCTCGACAACAGGATTGGCTAGGTAGAGGAGCACACAGCACAGGGGCACCTCAGAGCTGGAAGCCTTCCATGGGAGCCTCACACTGCTGGAAGATGTACTGTTGCTGGTTGAGATCCACCTGTGGGGCAATGCTGCTGTCTTCATCCTCTGTTCCAAAGTAGTGCTCAATCAGATCAAAGGCTTTCTGATAAATCTCTTGATTCTCATGGCTCTGCAGGAATTCAATCTTGTCCAGGCCTGCAGAGAAAAGAGGTACGTGAAAGTTACAGCTTGGTGAAAGCATATGACCATGATAATTTAAGTCTGTTGTGAACGTCAAGTTCCATGACAATTATCTCCCACCTTCAGAAAGAACAGGTCCCTCTATGGAGACCCTTACCCAACTTGTACTCTCCACAACCAAGGAAAAACAAGTTGAACTACAGAGTTCCCTGTAACTGTGTGATGCATTTCATACTTTCTGTCTGCTTCTACACTTTCACTCAAAAAATGAAATCAACAAGTTTGAACATATAAAGAACAAGGTCTCAAAGACTTTTTCAGAAGAGACTTTTAGGAATGTGTTTTCTGAAGGTGCGTTCACAGGGCTTTGTTTACAAGGACCATGACTACAGAATCACATAACTGCAAGTTGGAAGAGACTTCTGATAATCACCTAGTCCAACCTGCAGCCCAGCCCAGCACTACTACCAACACCAGATTAGGCCAGCTGTGTCTAGCCAAGTCTTCAAAACTTCCAACGATGGAGACTCCATTACCTACTCTGTATCACGTGTATATACAACACAGTTAAACTCATGCAACCAGTTTTTGGGTAGACATTAAGCAGGTGGGCAAACTCAGGCCTTGTAGTCAGAAACAAATGAAAATAATACAGCAAGCTAAACTATCTTTGATACCTAGGAATGATGCTATAATGATATCCAAGTCTTAGTCACTCTAGTAAATCTCTGATATTGGGAGTTGTAGTGGCTTTCTTGTCTGCTCTTTTTCTATGTATGAAGACTAGAGGAAATAATTATGTGATACTCTCTATATAGGCATTTCTGCAACAGTGACATGAAAAGGGTAGTTAAAACCTAGAAGCAGGCAAGAAAAAAATCCTATTCTGATATAACTCTTCCCTGGAAGTCACAGTAACCATGAAGCAAACCATGGTTCAAGAAACCATGTTCAGTGATACTATCCTCTCCTATACTGCTCTTGATAACCCATTTTTATTTTTCTTAGTAAGTACTTGCCAATTGACAAGGAAACTAACCTTAAGAGCAGGAGTACCTAGAACTGGGGTAAAATCATGCTGGTACATGCTAGAACCTCAGCACAGCAAAGGCAAACAAGGAAGTTGCTACNTATACTGCTCTTGATAACCCATTTTTATTTAGGGTTTATTAGGGTATGCTGCCATAATCCTACAGGGCGGCAGAGGAGGAAGGGAAAGGTTTGAAACCTGAGTGACAGAGCAGTGTGCCTGAACTTTTATCTGCTGTGGAGGGAAGATACTGAGGCTGAATGACACCCAGAAGGCTCCCTCAGGGTCAAAAGAAATTAAGAAAAGAAGATCTGCACATACTGTCTCCAGCCTACATGCAGATAAAGATAATGTGAAAGATGGAGTGCATCGGTAAATGGAGACTTATCAAAGAACAGTTAATTTTCAAATAGCGATGAGGAAATTAATAGAATTGGGTCTACTGAAACTCTAATGGGTGCGTGATCATTGCTTTAACCCCTGACTTCCACAGATATTTTTGCTCATACCATACGCTTCTTCAATAAGAGCGCAGTAAGGATTAATGCCAGTGCCACTGCGTTTGGATTCCTGCTCTCCAAGCCTCAGGATGTTCTCCAGCCCATTCAGTGCTACTTGCACAATCTTTGAGTCCATTACTGTAAGGAGGTCGCAGAGTGGTTTGATACATCCCAGTTCTACTAGATACCTGAAAAACACCACACAAAACCCACTAAATTGTCTGCAAAATTATAATTGGTGTAATTATAATTGGTGTAGCCATTTAAGCACTTAGCATGAAGGTCTATGTAACTTAAATTTATAACTCTATAACTATAATTTATAAAGATTTTTCTATTAATATCAACTATATTTATTTGATATATTTATAATTTGGGGGGTTATTTTATAGAAAATTGCATATAAGCATAATGTACTGGTATAAGTTAAACAGGAAAAATAATGCACACGATGCCCTTGTCTGAGGGGCTGAGCTATTCCTCTCCAGACTGCTAATGCACTTTGTTACACTCTACAATGACCACTAAGAAATTATTTTAAAAGTTGCATTTAGTTTTTTCACATAAGAAAAATGGTTCAGTTAATTAAATAAATAATACAGCTAAAATACTTATGTGATTTCTCCCTAGAGGAATGAATGGCTCATTCACAACCCAATACAAAGACATGGTCTCTCTGGAAACAACACTGGAAGCATACAGAAAGGTTTTCCAATTTCTAGGTTATTAGTCTGATTTCTTGCACAAACACTAATTCATTCAATTGCATTGAAAGATTTGAACTATTTCATACTTGATTTGTTCAGCAGAGCCTCCAGATGTTGCATTCGTGATTGCCCAAGCAGCTTCCTTCCTTGTCCGAAACTCGGCCGTTTGCAAAATATTTATAAGAGCTGGAAAAATATGGGCATCTATGACTGTCTGCAAAAAGAAATAATGTGTTAGGGTTATAATAAAAATTAGAAATAAATTCCTCGTCCTGAGCTAGTTAATGTCTATGCTCAGCACAACACATTAAACAATGAAATATTACTTATCAAGGAGCAAAAATCAGTTTTCAGCTTTACATTCAAAACCCTAGTTATTGATGGGGTCTGTGCTTATCCCAAAAGAATTCAAAACACATTCAGACTGAAGTGATTGCCATATCTAATGTGTTAATCATACTTTGACAGCAAAAGAATGCCATACTTCCCTTATTTTTCCAGGTAGTGAACCATTCAGCTATTAAGTCAGTAAACCCCTAAGTCATTAAGATCCCCTAAACAGAGAAAAAAACTTCATAAGCCTGTACATTTCCACTAGGTCAGACAACAGAGCAAAGAGAGAATGTATTGTAAGAACTCCTCAAAACAAGCAAGCACCAATATATTCTTTCCAGGTGAAAAGACAAAGCAACTGACTGTTTGGTAGTGTGGTTAACTGCTTAGCTCACCAAACTGATGTCAGTCAAATGAGTATTTAGTCAGCAACTCAAAGTTTCTAGTAACTTCCTCTGGAAAGAGCCTTTTGCAATAAGACACAAATGAAACTAGTTTAGTTATACACATATGACAAGGATCTGAAGCACTTTCATAAGGATCATCCAAAGAAGCAAGAGCTTAGCATTACACTTTCAAACTACCATTTTACAAACATAAGTCATCACAGAATAGATAAAGGCAAATTCAAAGAAAGCCAAAGACATCCTTTTCAAGAAGCTCCACAGAAGAAAACTAACAGATTGCATACAGCAAAAAGCTATAGTCAATTCATGGTGTGGATTGTTACCAAGTGAAAAAACCCCAACTGTTCGATATTTCTTCCTGTTTGTCTGGACATCCACACTGCATCTACTTTGTAAACCCATACCGCGTGCCCGTTGTATCAACAGTCTCATGAACAGCCTCCTTTACCACAGAATCTGCACTTCCAGTACAGCGATCTGGGGCCCTCAAGGAAAACCACTGAGACTTCCATCATGCCATGTTATATTAGATTTGCACCTTGCAAAGAGTATTTGGCAAAAAGTCCTTAAGTGAAATTTTTGAACATGAATGCTGGTAGTGGCAGGTCATAAATAGAAGCCATTGATTTTTTTAAAAAGAAAAAAAAAGATAAAAGAAAGTTTTTTCAAAAAACAGAATGCATTTCCCCCCCTGACATATTTTACTGGAAAAAAACCTTAATTTAAAAAAAAATAAATACAAAAGCAACAGACTGTAAGGGTACACAGAATACGAGAGCATCCGCTCCATTACAGTTATGAGATCAAGGACCTTTTTAGTTCAAAGGGAGATATAAATAACAGGAAAGTAATAAATAAAACACATGGTGACACAAACCTGATAGACAAGGAATAAGAGAGAAAATCACAAAGAAGGAAGGGCTCCAGTCACTAATTAATGGGCAATTAAGAACCTACAAGCACAGCTTTGCAGAGAGCTAGCCTGGACTTTATAACTGATAAGACGGGGACAACTGGGACTGTGCAAAACAGTAACGAATCTTAACTATCTTAACCATGTAACCTCCTTTTCTAGACTGTGCGAGTGCTGAAAGGATTAGGTACTAGCAACTGAGATCGGCATGATGGGATTTGGGCAAAGAACTGGATCAGACCTCAGAAGAAACTCCTGTGTCTGTGGGACCAGCAACTGGAGTTGTTAGGGGGTCTCAGCGTCAGTAGCTGGAGGGGACATGGACTACAGAACATGTTTCTGGGGTGCCCAGAAAAGGTGAATTCAGGGCCAGCAACTGGTGTCAGACCTTGGGTGAAGGGGCCACTGCAACTGGAGCAGGTGAGGGTCCCAGCATCAGCCACTGGGGCAGGATCACAGTCCATAGGGCCCATGTGCCTGGATGCCAGCTACTAGGGGGGACAGCAGTGAAGTTGAGTGAGAGTCTCAGCCCCTCAGCTGGAGTGGGACTGCAGGTCACAGGACACATGTACCTGGGCACTAGTTCTGTGGGATGGGGGGAATTTACATTATGCCCAAAGGTGGTGGTGGGAGTGGAGGATCACGGTGTACGTAATTTGCTGGCAAACTGGACTAGATGGCATGCAGAAGGCCCAGAATCCAGGCATGGACAGACAGCCCGTGCTCAAGGGGTCTGCAAGTGTGGGGATGCTTGAGATGAACGTGTGCATCTGTTTGCTAGTGACAATCAAGCTGAACCAGCCAGTGAGCCGCAGCCAAGTACAGAGAGGTAAGAGAGCTCAGGATCCAGCCATGGACAGCAGAGTAGATGGGCAGAGAGCCCACACTGATATTCAAGAGATCTGTCAGTGTGCGTGTGTGCTTGTGGATCTACAGAGTGAGGACACGTGTTTTCACTAGTGAACTTCAGTCCTGATGAAGTGGAGAGGAGAAAGGGCACTTGGCAGTCTACAAGTAGATTTTATGCGAGTCCAGGAAGTGCTGTACAAGGGTGTTGTTGAGGTAGAAGCCCTTATAAGAACAGTGTGTTAAGGGATGCTAATTATTTTCTACCGAAAGAGCTCAATGTAGATCTAGGATAGGATATGTGAGGGCATTACTATTTTACTATTCTAGCAAAGAACAAGTCAAAAATCTCATTATCACTTCTTAAATCCTCTCCCCAAAAGAAAACTTTTCTATGAGATTTATTTCCTTAGAAACTGTCTTAAAACAAACTTCTTTAGTAAGTACTAAAATCAGAGTATGTTACACGATAGCGTGCAGCTAAGTCAGCACATCCTAGCTGACAGGCAGAACATACTTTGAGCTTTTTTAATGCCCCCCCCCAAAAAGTTACCATAAAATGTTTCAATTTAAACTTGCAAAATAGTAGAATTCCAGAAGAAAGGGAACTAGCAATGGGAGGGCAGCAAGTGGGAGAATCACAAAAGATTGTTATTGTTTTCCTTCTGGCTCACTCAATTTTGAACTCTGCTTCAATGCAAAGACTGGTGAGCAAATTTACTCTTCTCAGAGGACAGAAACGTGCTTTTGAACCTTTTCAGAAGGAACAGAATCCAGACCTCACATCTCTTGGGTGAGTGCTCTTATTTCTAATTCTACTTATTTATATTTATTTCTGTTTCTTATTCTACTGTATGAAAGGCTATGGGCACTGTGTTTGCTTTCTGCTCTACAATGAAGTTGGCTATCTTTACCCAAGCAGAACAGGTTAAAACACCACAATGAATTACAGCCTCTCATAAGGCACTTCACTGGAAGAGACTGACTCAGGAGAGCAGCAGATTATCAGTCACTATATTTTTATGTTTTCTACTGCTTGACATGCAATGTAAGTGTTTTCACCGCTTCACCCTAGCATGAGTCCTAGTTAAAGGTACTCAACTGTTCCTCTGTAGTACAGCAAAGTTTTTCAACTAGCAGTCTGTTGACAGTTGAAACTCTCAGAGCTTAGACTTTTTAAAAAAATACATTAACTAGGTCAGAAAACAGTTTGCTTTAACCTTAATATCTTCACTATATTTCAGAAGTCCAGTTAAGTTCAACGTGGGTGGAAACAATACAACATTAATACAGAGAAAGTGCTAGCAGCATCTATTATTGCCACCCTGTGTCTTGCAGCCTTGCCCACAGCAGTTACCCTTGAAAGCAAACCAGAATGCCTAAGGATTCCTACCTCTATGACATGGGAACAACAGTTATTGTGGCAACAGGCCATGTTTTCCTTTCAGTTAAATTCCTTCTAAGTGATAAAATAGTAAACTACTGAAATAGAATTTGTTTTTGCTTTCTTTCTTGAAGAAAAGCAAACCTCAGGCAGAACAAAACCCTAGAGGACTGTGGCAGAATGAGGTACCTGAAACTTCTGAGGACTTGAAAAGTGTTAATTCAAATTACTTTACTTTTTTAGCATTACTATACTGTGTGTGCCTGACATGTGGAAGCGTGTCAAAAACTAAAGTAACGTAGCACATACAAAAATGCTCAAGGTAAGCATAGCTTTCAAACAAAATGAACACAGTTAAGGATTTCAGTTCAACAAGAACTTTGTGAAAGAAAAAGGAAATGAAAGAGAAAATCAAGTTGCAAATTAAGGACTGATGTACAAACTACTGCAGATCCTACTCTTTGTCTCCTGTTCAAATGTTCCCCTGTTCCTCGAAAAAATGAAAAGTGCCTTGGCCATTCATGAAAATAGTGGGCAACTGCCTCATACGTGCCATAAAGTAAAGAACATTTAAACATTCTTTCTGAGCTGCTGATGCATTGTAACGCTTGCATTTATCTGCGCCCTCTAAATGTGACAAGAATTTTTCAAGGAGTGTAACAGCAGGCCAACAGGGTAACCAAAACCTAAAAAACCCACTCCAAAACTTGTATCAGTTTTAGCAGTTTTATATGGATTTTTCCCACCCAAATTACTTTTGTGCTGGCATGTAATAGAACAATACATACTAACATCCTGCTTCCAACAGCAACCAACAGCAGATGCACAGGAAAGTGTAAACTCTAGTCATGTTCATTTTTCTTTTTCTCCTTTTTAAGTATTCACAGTTGCAGCAATGAGTTCCAGTTTGGTTACACCTATGAGAAGATAGGTGCTTGTTTGTCCTAAACACAGCACCTAGTAATTTCTCTGATGCCTCTTCTTTCAAGGACCTTGCTCAAAATACAAAGAACAATCATTCCTCATTCACCTTCTCAGATGCCACCTGTGTTTCTACAGCATTCTGCCACATCTCCCTTCACTTGTCTCACAGTCTAAGTAGTTGTTCCTCTTATGGGATCCAGGTGACATTTTATGATCCCTCCTTACCACTCACTCCTACCATATCCTCTGAAGACGGATCTACATACAGGGCAACATGGATATTTATACTAGAACAAGAATAAGGATTCCCCCACCACCACTTTTTTTTTTATCCCTTTCCTGATGATTTCTAATATTCACATTGGTTTTAGGCTGCTACTACTAGGCACTGAGGTGGTATCTTCAAAATACACTAGAAACCTCTTTTCTGCATAATAGGTAACGTGGAGTCCATCCTTTAATACATTAAACTAACACAACTTTTTGCCCAACTGCATCCATTCGCATTTGTTGGAACTCTGTTGCATCTTGACTTGTAAGTGCAAGTCTTTCAGAAAACTGAAATTGAATTTTAATTGAAATCTGAGTTTTCAGATTTAATTTGAAATTTAACTGAATTGTAATGGTTAGTCCTTCAGCAAATCTGGCTCTCACTTTTGAAGTGTTAGCTTTTTTGGGTTTTCGTGGGGTTTTTGTGGGTTGGTTTTTTTTTGTTGTTTGTTTGCTTGTTTGTTTTAAATAGATGGTATCCTGGTGCTGTGGCACTCCAAGAGGGTTGCCTGTCTCTTGGAAACATCCTATCCTTTCTATTTATTTTAATCGAGCTTCTTCACTTTAAAGTATTTGATTTTTAAAGAGTGAAGCTAGATAAAAGTGAATTTTTAGAGTTTATATTACATCTACATGGATGTTGAATCTGAATACATTGTAGTCACTGTTAGGGAGCAGGTCTTCAGAAGTAGTACATTAAAATTAGTATTTTGAGCTGGTCAATACCAAGTGAATTTTCTCCTCCTCCTCTGGGTTCCCACAAATAAATCACTTACAGTAAGCAAAAATACACAAATACATTTTGCATGCAAGTGTTGGCATAATTTATCTACATATGATTGATCACATAATGTGAAAGCAACCAAGTATTACAGCATGACTATTTTTCTGCTCCTGCAAGCTCTCTCATTACCTTTAACAAATTAAGATTACAGTCACCACCCTAGCTGGCAGCTGTGACTACAGCCCTACCACTATGATCTCCTCCCCCTGGCTGGAAATTTCAGTTCATAGAGGCTTCTCAGTTACTTGTGTTCCAGTTACCTGGTTTATTTATTCAACTTACAACCGCTTTTTAAATAACATAGCAAATATTTGTAAGCCAAAGCTACTTAACATGATGGCAGGAGTACAAAACCACCGCCATCTGAGAGTGAGGAAGGAAGCACTTCAGATCTCAGTTCTAATGGACTTTTATGTTGTTGACACAGACATCTAAGCCTATATACTCTAAACTGTGTATAAAGCAGACTCCCAGCCAGTTTACACAAGGTTGCTACTGCTGTCAAGAAGAACCTGCACTATAATGAACAGCACCTTGTTGAGGTGTCTCCAGCTTTTAGGGTCTGTCCTATTAAAAAAAAAAAAGATAACAACATACACCGCTGACTGCTGAGGTCTTCAAGCAGAATAAAGGAATTAAAGGTATTCTAGCTCTGCTGCCCTCCATGTGGTATGGTGTATGGGATTCACCACAAGTAGAAGCTGGAAAACAGGTTTTGTACTTAAATACAAGCTTAAACCTTAAAGAGATTAATCTTTGACTTTTGCAGGTCCTCAAACAAATATGACCTTGTCAGCAATGCCATATTTTGCTCCTAATTGAGACACTTTCTGAAGTCCTGCCACCACTAACAGCACATGAAGATTTTAAACCACTCATGCAAAATATGACATAAACCAAACACACTTCGTAGTTAAGTAATTTGATACACAGTTTGCCTGTGTAAACCCCAACTCTGTGAATCATGTCATTCCTTTTCCATGTCCCCAGTGTTACTGTGGTCTTTTTGGAGAAGAGCCTCTGGCAATCCTTAGCTTGTATCTTTACACCAATTTGTAAACATTTCTTTAATTCCAGAGTTTTTTAAAACTGACAGGCAACGTATCATTTGCTACACTTGCCCATGTCACATTTCAGCAAGGAAAGGAAACCCTAAAGGAGGAAAAACATGGCACAGGTCCTGTTGCTACCATGCCTAGGTTTTCAGATGTTCTTGTGGGAATTCAAGGTATATTAGAAAAGAAGTTATAAGTTTCTTAACCTGTCAACAGGAGAGAACTCCTATGATGTCTTCACTGTCAGATATGGAAGATTGTGTCTGATGTACTGCCTTTCATAGCTTTTCAACAGGTTGCGAAGTTAGACACAGAACATTTTCTGAGGTATGTGACAGCCTTTCATACCCTTCAGAAGGGTCGACAGTCAGGATTTAGCTTCAGTTGTTCAGTTCTCCTTCTGACTCCCAGGAAGATGTAGTTCCCCTTCTCCCTGACTGGGGAAGCTATCCACTGAAGTACAGCAAAGCTGTATACAAACTAGGAAATTAACAAACAAAAACTATACTTAGTGACAATCATGACTGCATCAGGATACACACATCCAACCCAAACCTTAAAAGCACAGAAATAAAGAGGGGAAAGACTGCTGTATTCCACCACACTTTTCTGTTGCCTAGGCACTGTTGATAACACACTCTGAAAGGCTTTCACTTCCACCTTTGGTGAGGAAAACAACCCAGACCTCCTATGCTTTAACATTAGCTACAAAACGAAGTTCAGCACTTACTTTCACACATTTCATGCATGTTAACTTATATTACCTTAACACTAGATTTGTTTACTTGATTGTGTTTGAGTGCATATCTAATGGTGATAGGCTGCTGTATTATCTTTTAGAAATGGCAGTGAAAGCCTTTGGAGTGTGCTACCAAACAGCATTGTAGGCAGTATGAAAGTGGAAATGAATATAGAAGTCCTTCCCTCTAACTTTATATTTCTATACTTTAGAGTGGGTGGATGGAGAGAGTGTAACCCAATGCAATCTTAAACAACACTAAATATAGCTCTGTCTGTTAATATTGGTTAGGTAAAATACCTATTAGATTTACCAAAATATTTCATTTTCTTCTTGGTGTGCTAAGAGATTGCTAGATTACGGCTTGAGCATTACCCAAAGTTTCCATAGTATTCTAACATCTCGACTGCTCTGGAGCAACAACGCACTAGTTATTGCAAGTTACCAGCTGATCTAATGTGGATTACTATGCCTGGCAGACATTTAACTTTCAGAGAAAAAAGTATCATGTGCTGAAGTTACTCTTATCTGATTTCTGGCTAAGGATCGTGCATGTTCAAAATCCAGTTAGCATCATAGAGACTGGAATAGATCTGGCTACAGTCTATGACCCCTAGTAGGAACAATCCAGCAACTTGGAGGGACTGGAGAGAAAGGAAAATAAATTATTTAGTTTAAAGCTGCATCGAGTATTTTAGAATTCATTCTGTAAGGAAGACCCAATTCTCAAGAAGTAATATTTTAATTAATCACAATGTGAAATTAATTTAGAGTAAGACAAAAACCACCTCAACTCACAGATGAAATAGGTTCATCCATGAACTTATTTAAATCAGATATTCTTCCCAGATGGGCATTATCCTTTGTCCTCAGAGCTACTGAAAACAGACCAGGTTTTTATTCTCCATTTAAGCATATGACCATGTTCCAACTTCAGAAATTATTTTAAAGTGTTTTTCAGCTGGAATGTTTACAATGATTTTAACATTGAGTAGGAGTTGTCTAAAGTAGTACCTCAGAGAAGGAGTTTTCTGAGAAAAGCAGACATATCAGCTCTGGAGCTAAAAGGAGGTTTCATCACACCTTGTATCTCACATGACATTCTCTAGGTTGAGACTAGAAACTAAAGGATTAGAGCCTTTCTGGAATTTGTTACACATCTGTGATGAACCTGCCTTTCAACACAAGGTAATAATTGCAATTACACCTGCAATTGCTAATTTTACTTCCAAGAAACAATGGCCTCGAGATCTCCAATCAAGCATATTGAAAACATTCCCCGATGTCCTTTACTTCACAACTTTCCTCTAACAGGCCCCCTTCTGCAGTTCCGAAAATCTAAGCCCCATGATGGACATGATTTGCAATATGTCATAATTACCAGGATAATTTCCTGCTCAGAATCAGAAACACTATATTTAATCTCATTTTTATAACTGCCAATATAGATTAAATTGGGTATGCACTTAGGGCAGTCAGCGTTCAACTGTGTGTGTGCTCAAAGTTTGAAGGCAGCTCAGTTGCTCTGAATAAGGCCTGAGGGATTCTTGAATGAACTATAGCTTTCACTTTTGAGAAGCTGCTTCTCACATTTTTTTCCCTGGACTTGAGTAACTCATCAACATGCTTCCAACCTTTTCTACAACATATCATAAGGCAGTTGCTTTAAGCCAGATTCTTTTAAATCTATGTGTATTTTGGTGATTTGGTTGATGCTGTGTTTTCTTCCTCATGCAAAAATCCCAAGAAAGCAAGCTTCTACCCACACAACCACAACAACTATTTTTCTATGCAGAGTTAAGGGGTTTTTTTGTACTTCTAAAGAATCACCTGCTAGAAATGTAGGTGCAATAACTTCCCTGCCTTCCCACCTCACCTTTCCAAGTAACAAAGCAATTTTAATCTCTTCTCAGTAGAAAGGAGGCGGATCTAAACTGGTGATAAAACACCCTAAAACCTTTAAAAACTACAGAACACACACATGCATAGACGTATCCAGCAATTTTGTTTAGCTAGATTAGGCAAACTTTGTTTTAACAAAGGAGAGATTTTATCCTTATGTGTTTTCAAATAAAGATGTGGCAACAGTTTAGAAGACACAGGATTACCAAGGGTATAGCTTAGACTCTGCACCTAAAGCCTTTCTTTTACATGTCCGAGTAGTGGATACCAGGTGCAAACAAGGACAGGCACTTACTTCTTCACTTGACCAGGATGACATGGTACAGTGAATACTTATGTAGAAGTCAGAGAAGTGAATACACTACTGAAAGAGCTTCTGGTGCACTAGAATTTAAGTTACCTCTAGGACTCTTCCCAACTGTATCTTCAGTATATCAAGAATACGAAAACAGAGATCCTGAAGTTTTGAAAAAATGCTCTAATAACAAACTTGAATTTCAATTGGCACTTCTGATACTTATTTCTTTATGGAATGACTTGTACGGATATCTGATTTTCTCAAGCTCTTCTTTTTCTTAAGTCTGCAACATTCCTATATGATTGTGCATCCTGAAGCAACTGCCTGATAGACTTGGGAAAAAACACAAAGTTAAGAAAATGTATTGGGTTGGACTGTTCCCCAGAAAATACTCTTAGACTTCCCAAAAAAGCAGAAATGGTCTTCTAGAGAGAAAATACTGCCCCTCCGTTTCTGTGGTGGTAGTAGCCTGGATAGAGCAGCCAAAAGATTCCTCACTCCAAGTAAAGCAAAGTCAAACAAATTTTTACCTTAGCACGAGCAGTAGTAACTACTTTCTCTGCACTGCTAATTGCACAGCAACTGTAATTGCTGATGCAGGAAAAAACAGTGGAACAGTTGCTGATTTTACACAGCACTTTTTGTTAGAAATTCAACTAATCCACAGATTAACACATAAGCCACAATAAAGGCAGAATCAAAATTCTGGGAGCTCTACCAAGGTTAGATTCAGTAACCACATCGTTCTCTCTATCTGACAAAAACACGATCTTGGGTGGTAAAAGTAAAATCTTGACAGAGAAAGATGAAGCAAACACAGCCATAAGAGATTTCTTTGCTCACAGTTCCACTTCCATCTTAGTTACATCCTTACTTTCCACCTTTGTAAGTTCTGTTTTCTTCCCTACTCATTTCCTAATGTAAGCACCTCTGAAGTTAGATAAGCATTCACTCATAATTCCAGGAAGCTTAGCAGAGACAGAGTTATCTTCCACAAAAGTATTAACTTTATTTCCTATGCTTTCTGAGATGAAGATGAAGACCTCATTCAAGGTATTAAGACTTTACGCTGCCCCTTCAGCAGCTGAATGTTCTTTGTAAGGGAGAATGTATAACCAAAAGATTGCAAGTGCCACCTGCAAAGGATATAATACACTTTTTCCTCAGGAAGAACATGCAGCAAGTCTCCTGCAAGTCTTCTTCAAAAACAGAATTCCATCCCTTGGGTGAAAAGGGTTAACCACTTCATGCTCATTTTGATCATATAGAATGAATAATCCAGAGCCATCAGATACAAGACTAGGAAGTGTCAAGCTGCCTTCGAAAGAAAAGGGTATGGAAGAAGAGAAGTACTCCTTGGCCACTTTTGCCAATTTATTATGTGATTTAGCTTACTTTCTGTGTGAACATGCATTGCTTCTGCCTGGTTACTAATGAGCGACACAAATATTTCTAATGCTTAATATTTCTGCTATTTATTTCTGTTCCTCAAAGAATAGATATCTCCAACTGAACTTCCACGCCTCCTCTGCAATCTCTGAAAATACTCTCTGTATCCAGTGAGGGAGAAGAGCACTGAGAAATGTAACTTCAGAAGAATTAAATTTACATGAGGAGACTTTCATTCAACTGCCTTGATGGGAACCTTGCATATTTATCAGACGAAACCTGGTTTCACTGTAATCTGTCTTCCTCTGAGGAAGAGACAGTCAATCTCTCATTTATACCATCTAGAGACAAGTCCTGGCACTTCTTCCTGATGGCTGACACTTAAGTCCAGACTCAGAACAAAGATGTGGTCTTTTGGAGGCCTAATTGTAAAGACTGACACAAGGTAGCGAGACTTTCATTTGCTTCTGTGTACTATCACTTAACACGAAGGGATTACAAAATTTGCTATAATCAGGAAGAATCCCAACACAATATGTTAGATACTCTCCATTATTGTTCAGTTTAATAACAAGCAATTTTAGATTTGGCTAAACATAACTGCTTGTATCAGGAATTCTAAGAAAATATAAACAGGAATAAAGAAAGTATTTCACAATGTAGGTGTCCGTATCTGGTGGTGAAATTAAGAAACTTGTAAAGTTATTTGATTCTCCAAGTTTGTAGCTTACTCCTTTCTTACCTAAGAATTTCTGTATCTTAGTGATTGTCAAAGGCACGAAGCAAATTATTTAAAACAAGGTTTTCTTGAACTTAGCCTCATTTTGTCATACTCCAGCATGACTGCCTCTTCCTCCCTTATAATGTATAGATGTTCATAAAATTAAATAATTTTCATTTGAATTTGAGAGATGACTGGGCCATTGAAATATTCTAATTTTCCACAGAGCCTATAATATACTTCTGTTTATATGTAATTATATATCTGTGACTGTATATACACACAAATATGCACTTTATACACAAAAAAAAAGTGTGTTGTCTGATGTTTGTTTCTTCTAGCCTGCAAGACAAAGATTATTGACCATAGCTGAAAAGGTTACCTGGATCTGGGCTCTGTTTCCAGCTGTTATATTAGATATTGTCCAGCATGCTTCCTTTTTGATAGATTCTTTTGGGCTGCTTAGCAAGTGCAGTAAACTCTGCAGGGCTGAACAATTCAGAATTACCTGAATACAAAAGAAATAAAAATAAACAAACCACAACTTAGAGGAAGTTTAGAATAAAGAATCACAGGAACACGGAATACAATGTCTTCAAAAATCTATAAATCATATCCCATCAGATGATCCCAAGAAGTCAAGGAAAAAAACCAAACAACAAAAATTCAAAACAAAACAAAAAAAAGGAGCAAGAACTAAGACATAAATGTTTGTATTTTATATGCAGGAAAGCTAATGAGCAAAACAACTGAGTAATGCAGATAAGAGATCATGCCTTCATCATGATTTCAGTGTGACCTGAACACAAAAAAATACTAAGCCCATTACAACCAAACAAAAATAAGATGACAAGACTTTCCTGTATTCTTCTTTTTTATATTTTTGTATATTTGGAAGCTCCAACTATTTATGCTTTCTGCATCAGCTGGCACAGTGTGGGAGACTGTTGCCAGTGTCGTGTCCAATGACATTATGAATGGGCAATTGTTATTAAAAAGTTGTTAAAAATTGCAACTGTACAGAGCAGAAATGTTGCAGGAAAATCTGTATTTCCAAAATAAAGATTTTAAGTGCTTAAAGTAAAAGAGAAAATGCCCCAGAACATGCATGCTACAAGACAGAATACTTGACTATATAATGTTTGATAGCAAAAGGCTTTTTGACCCTCTGAAAGGGCATAACAAGATTCAAATGAAAATTGAATTATTTTGAATGAAAAATTAAAGTGTGTTTTTTTTTTTAATTGCAACTTCTTACAAGTAAATAAAAAATCGGATCACCCTACTAAGCAGCATAGTAGTTTTGCCTTGTATGGCAAAAGCAGGCAGCTTAGAAAGACAGTGTGGTACAGAATTTTATGAGAAATTTTTAGGCTGTTTGTGGAGGTGAAAAAGGATGAGAGAGTCAAACTGAATCATGGTGATGACTTCTGATCTTGGAATCTGAATTCCCTTGCTCATATCTCTCTCCCTCTCTCTGACTCCACATAAACTCCCAAAACCTTTCCATCCCAAATTAAGATTAAAAAAAGCAAAGGTTATGGTATACCTTTATATGTACATATATACACGCAAATATGCACTTTATACACAAAAAAAAGGTTACGGTTCAGGATTTTATCAGATATCTACTGAGACAAGAAAGATTTATTTTTTCCTCACACATACTGTCTATAGTTTTGGCCATCTCCAAGCACTGGCAGTTGTTAACTGTTGGAAATGAGATACAAAGCAAAAGCAGGTTTGTGCTCTGAGGCTGTACAGAGAAGCTTTCAGGCAACCGTCTTGTACATCGCTCGACTGTCAAAGCCGAACTCTTCCTTCTCCCTCACACACCTGATTAAGGATTTTTATATGTTTTCTGGACCCCTTTTTAGCAGACAGCACAATCTGCAGGCAGCACTATCAAAGTATCATACTTCAGCAGTTCTCTAGACTTTTAGGGATGCTTATGGTATGCTCCTCTTAAAAAAAAACAACTGTGTGCAACAAAAACATTTAACCATTTTCTTGAATTGAAATCTAAGATTTATGCAGTATTTAATGACCCGCCTTACATGCAATTTCATGATCCTTTGCGTGTTTATTTTTAATGAAACTATGAAATCACAAGATGCACCTCATTCTTATGACTGATCTGCAAAACAAAAGCCACTGAGAAAATACAAGAAAGTCTATGCAATTCAGCTAATCAAAATAGTGTAACAATAAAAAAAAAAAAAATCACATTAACCACCTCCAGCGCTAGTGATAAGATATTCAGTGTCCCGCTGCTGCTAACTCATCTTTGTCTCTAATCTCATTGCCACGGAACTACAGAATTCCAAATGATACATTTATACAAACCAAAAAAATAAGCACTGAAAGAAGCCTCAAGGTTAAGAACTTGGATTTTAACTTTGGCATAATTTACATGGAGGAAGTCTTTTAATGCTTTGAATGGGGAATCATACCACAACTAACAGAAAGATGAACTGCAGTACACCATAAGAGAAAGTCAATCCATACCTGGGTCTGGATATCATCTCCTGTGACGATGTTCCCAACAGCTCGTAAGGCAGGAGATACAACTTTGTAGTCATTGTGCCTAAAATTACCAAGGAAAGCATTAACCATCCTGAAGCAGCTCCATCTTTACATCCCCAAGGAAGGAACATCCATCAGCCAGGGGAAAACTTCCCTGCTAAACCTGACTTAACTCTATCTGAATCAAAACACTCTTTGCTTTTAAACTAATGGTAAGTCTTTCTAGGGTTTCTAAATATTTAGGCCTTTAGACATCATTCAGCAGCATAAAAATAAAATACGAGATTAAAAGAATACTTAAAAAAGTACTTCAGAGTACAGGCATCATTGGCAGGGAAAAAATAATCAGCTTTAGCTATGAAACACACTTAATGTAGCACGCACAAAGGCAGAGAATGAGACAGAAGAACGCTGAAAGAAGCTGCGTGTTTAACTCAACTATTTCCCCATACAGCTGTTTGATCATCTTCCGTCATCATACACATCCCCCCCTGCGCTGCATCCCCCCCATCTTCATTGTTAAATCAGGACTGGAATAAGAAGGATGAAAGAATTTTTTTCTCAATTGAAAACGCTTAGGTAATATATTCTATTTGTTAATCCAGCATCAGATTTGCTTTAATCTTAAAAGCTTTAGTAGTCTTTTTTTATTTACATTGCTGAAAAACATTATTTCTTATTTTTAGGTAACTCAACGCTCCACGTCCTTCCTTTAGACCTGAAGAAATGGCTCTGAACAAGGCCAGTCTCCCTGACTCCAACTCCCACAGCTACACTTTACTGACCAAAGCGTGCATATACTCTTCTACAGTAAGGGTTCAGGAAATTATTTACATTTCAAGTCCCTGTTACTGTCAATTCTACTAAGTTTTACTATTTCTTACACTTCTATCTTTGATATCCTCTGGCAATTTAATTGGTAGGTAATCATAACATGGACCTCAATGGCACAGGGAAAATTCCAGTATATATTATCGATTTTACAAAAATGCAGCTGTTAGGTGCAGGAAAAAAAATCTCTTAAGAAATAGCAAAACTAGTACAAGAAAAGTTCCATTGTTTCTGTTACACATGACAAATAGAGAAGACTGAACACAGACAGGTGAAATTAAAACTCAAATCTTGCTTTCTGGAAATTACTACATTTCAAGGCATATCTAATTAAACTTCCTATTGCTGGAACCTTGATTTTAGGGAAAAGAGTGGACAGTACATTTCTCACAACAAATTTCTTACATCAGCAATTCCACAAGTCTTCTGCAGACTCCTGCATCAATCACAGCCTGGATTTTATCATTGGGGCCATCAGACAAATAGGACAAAGCCCAGCAGGCATCAGCTAATACATCTGTATCATTGACAAAGAGCAGCCAGGAAAGCACACTAAGACAAGGTGAAACCTGTAAGACATTAAGGAGAGATACATACGCTGTGCAATTAAAAGGGCCAGAAGATCTATCAACACATCAGTTAATTTTCTGTGTGATGTTATAGGATGCACTGGCATCTCAAGGTTCAATACTCAAGAAAATTTCAGACCTAGTTAGCACTTCTGTGCAGGGCTGTACCTACACAAGTATAGAGAAGCAAGTCAGCAGAAAAGTACTATGAGAATTCTTCAGCCTCTACGGTACAATGTCTGGCAACTTAAACTCATACTTGTCTACTAATATGTACCATACTTCTTACTACAGCAATAAAGACATACAGAGTTTTGTTCTGCTGTGAGATGGCCATCTCCAGTACAGGAACAGTAACAAAAAGCTAGGAGGCAACAATATTAAAACAGTCGTCGTGTCTGCCCAAACGACTAAATACATCCAAAAACTTCATCTGCAAAAAGCCCATGCATTGTTTCTGAGAATTTCCGAACTATTTCTGCTATTTAGTTTAAGTTTCACCACCCTTATTGCTTATTTGGATACCACCACCTCACAACACATTTCCTTTCAAACATCTTTTACCTTGGCAAAATCAGGAGGAGGATTTTTCCCTCTGCAGAGGTTGGACAGAGCCCATACAGCATTTCGGGTCATAGTGAGACGGTTCTGTTTTGAAAGTAATCTAAAACAAACCAACAAAAAAAAATCCACACTTTGCTTTTTAAAAATCCAAGCCAGGCAACCGTGTAGGGTCAACTGTATTAATCGTTAAAATAAACTCAGGTCTACATTTTAACATACAACAGGGCAAAATATGCTAGATTTTTTTTTCTATAAAAATACATCCTGAGAAAAATCATGCTTGATGGGTGGATGCCACACATGCTAGACACATGAATCCTAGTATCCTGACAAGAACAATAACCATTACACTGAAAATGTGTTGATTTAATTGCTTAGATACTGATGTGGCAGATTAACAGTTAAAAGGCACAGCAGCTGTGACAAAATTACTCTAAGTAGAAGGATGTGCAGGTAGTTTTGGAGAGTACTCTCTTCACTGAACTGCATTTTTATGTCAGTCTCAGACTATCAGCCCCACTTTTACACTTTTATATGTTAACTAGTGAAGGAGAACAAAACATCCTCAGAAAACACGTATAACCAGGTTTAGGGTTTCCCAAACATTCAAGACCATCACATATCTCAATGCAAGCACCATTTACAGACTTTCTGTGCACACTGGCTCCACTCCTGGCATACGAGAGCCTTGCACACTGGGTTCTTGTAAGAATACAATTCTACAAACCACCCCAAAGCAGTCTCTTCCTGCAGTTGTTAAGGGGTGGCATCCACACACCAACTGCAGGGTTCAGCTTCTGCTCAGTAAGACATAGGAAGCCCAACAATGTGATGAACTGCAACATATCTTCATGAAATCTGCATACCAAAACTGCCCTCTCACATTAGGACTATCACACTGACCAAAGCTGCATCAGCCACTGGTACACTGTGAGTCTCCTTGTGCGAGATCAATCCTAGTGCTGACAAAGATGTCTGTGGAGTTGGTTAATTAAGTCAAACAAGCGTGAAGCCTCTAAACAAGGCATTGTCCTGACATCTTAGAAATTAGTAGCCATAGTGCTCTTTGGCCTAAGAGGAATGTAGGAAGGCAAGACCTAGTTTTTCCACACCTATAACTACTCAGTTTCTTTTTCTTGTAGCCATCCCACACTGTACCAATGTCTTTATAAGAGCACCGGAAAACAACACTGCTGCAAACGGCTTGCAAAGGACAGAGACTAAGTAATCCTAATTTGTTTCCGCAATAACATGGTCCTTCAGCAGAGGACCATCAAGATAGTTAGCAGACTAGAGAAATAACGCGCAATGGGAGGTTTAGAGACCTGGGTATGTTCAGCCTCAGGAAGAGACTGTGTAAAGAGATCTAACTGCTGCCTACAAGTTTAACAGGTGGACACAGAAAAGAGGAAGCCAGATCCTTCTCAAAGATGCATAGTGACAGGACAAGAGGCAACTGTCACAAGGTAGAACACGGAAAATTCTGATTAGGTATCAGAACATTGTTTTTCACCACACCATGGTCAAACACTGCAACAGGTTGCCCCAGGTGGTTATGGAATCTACCTTTGATGTTCCAAATTTGACAGATTAAGTAATTGAGCAATCTAATCTGATCTCACCTGCTATGAAGAGAGGGTTTGACTAGATTACCTCCAGAGGTGCCTTTCAACTTAAATTATTCTATGACTCTATAAGCCCAGACATCCACCCACTCTGTAGATAAAATAGTTCCGGCTTAGCTGCTCCTAAACATGTTTCCATTTTAGCTCCATTACAAAATGTAGTTCAGGAGCCCCTGTTAAGTCTGATTAGTCCACAATAAAAAACAGTTATTAACATTCAAGGCAGAAAACAAACTTCAGTCTTATCAAACACGCAAGCAAAACTCTGGAAAACATATTAAAACAGACTTACTGCAATAAAGGGGGCAGGATATTACAGTCCAATACATAGTCTCTGCACATAGTGCTGTCTCCAGCTATGTTGCCAAGAGCCCATACTGCCTGCAATGAAAAACAGAATAGTAATTGCTTTCATTCTCACAATTTAACCACTTCAGTCTACGTATTAGAGTGGGAGATACTCTGTTTTCACTGTTAGATCCTGGACAATATACAAAAGGGGAATGCATTCTGGTTTGAGTATTACACATACACACCCAAGCTCATTATATGATTCAGGAATATTTACACAGATCTAAAAGGAATACCGAAACAGCCAACATGTATGTATCCAAAGACTTCGCAGACAGACATAACCTTGCCCTGTCCACAGCATAAGAGATGAGCTTATCTTCTCAGGCTTAGCAACACACTAATTCTACACTCTTCCTGGTTTAGAGTTGGTTCAAGTCCAGACGGTTCATAGCACAGGTCAAGCAAGTCTGTATCTACCCAAAAACATTTCTGTAGAACAGCCCGTATTAGTATTTCCTAAGATGCCATAAAAGCATGCGTTGTTTGTGCAGTCATATTAAGAATGCTGACACCAAGATAGATGAAAATGAGATGCTAAATGCAAGATAAACCAATATTCAGAATCAAAGAGTTCAGATGGGCATTGGCATATATTCTTTAACAGAAAACTATACTGATAGAGCCGCTATTGCCTATTAGACATATGCATGATAAAATGCAAGACAGGTATCTTCTCCCTTGGACACCAGTACTACTGTAATCCTTCATTTTGAGAATAAAAGACCCAAAATACCAGAAGATAATTAAAGAAGCATGAAATCCACCTTTTGTAATACGATAAGAATGCAAGATTTGATTTGTTTTGACTTATATGTTTGGGTCAAGTGGTGTTTTTGATATTACTGTCCACTAGTATGAAAGCTATAACTGAAAAAAAATTTAAAAGTAAGTCTATACAAAGTAAAAAAGTAATTTTATTAATTCCACGTGATTTACAGATAACATTTTGTCACACAAAAGAGTGCATGAAATTCTTTAATTTGCTCTGAAGTTAGCAGAGGGCTAAACGTCATATCAAATAGATACTTGTATCTGCTTACTTGGTAAGACTCATACAATGCGTACGCAACACTGGAAATACTTCCAATACTGCACACAGAGGACAAAAGCAATCCTATTTATCATGGACAGCAGCTGAACGTCCTCCCTAAATGTCTCCTCAGTTGAAGACTATGTGTTTATTTTCAATAAAATGCATAACAGTGTGTAAATATTTTCAGTTGGAGAAATTGTTAAAAATAAACATATTTTTCTCTCTGTATTTCTACTTGAAGTAAATTACTCCTCTAAAAAATTGACAGAATAAGCCAAATTTATTACCTAAAGGAAATTCTCAGATAATCTGAAATAGGCTTATTTATTCATTATCAATATGAAGTCAATTGATTTGTTACATTAGATTTCTACTGTGGTATGTTCTTAAAAGGTGGCAAAAAAACACGTGACTTTAAAAATACATCCTTTAAAAATCTCCTCCAATCACTCTAGAGGGCCCAAAACACTAGCAAATATCTGCAAAACTAATACAGTTAAAACCAGATAACAAAATGTATATACAAAATGTAAATACAGAGGTCAGCTTGCCAGACACAAAATAAAAACTCTCCTCCCCTGTACCAATACTACCAATAACACCATAAATAGATCAATCAATAGATCAAAAGTCCCTAAACTACAAGTTGTTAAGAGACTAGGAGACTATTCTGGAGAAGGATTAGTTTGTTTTGTTCTGCTACTGTTTTCCAGGTTCCTGCTGTCAGCCACAGTCAGAGAGACGGCACCAGACTATACTGACCTTTGCTGTGAAACAGCACAGCAACTATTATTCTGTGGTGTCCCCCTTAAATTGATCTACATCAAGAAAATTTATTTTTCATTCCTATTCTTATTATTTTACAACTGTTGTGACAACAGTTTGCCTGAAATAAAAGTATAGCTTTGTGTCTGGCAGCCTCATGGACTCAAGACTGAGAAGGTGGCTACTGGAAAAATTTAGCTTAAGAGGACATATGCCAGCTCCTGCAAAATGTCATTTGTATTAGAACTGTAAGAAGCCATGCTCATTGCTCGCTGCAAGGCTTGTATTTCTGCAGCAACGAAAAGCACAGGAAAAAATCAAAGATTTCATCCAGTCCTAAATAAACTTGTGGACCATTTAAAAACATTTAGGGGGGGAAAGTTCAAATTTGTAATGATTTCCTTTTATTGAACATGTGGGTAACTTTGTATGAAGACACGATCTCCTTGTCTGGACATCCTTACACATGTTAAAACACCCCTGGAAGCTGGATTTCACTTGTCTGTGGACTTTGTTTCTGCCATTATAGTAGTATCTATTTTTAGGGTTGACAACAGTGATAATCACTTAATCCAGGAATCCATTCTGACCCTGAATGACAGACTAGCTTTGCAACAGCAAATCTCACACCAAAAAGTCTGACCAGAGAAGTCAAATAGCATCTCTACAGCTTTCCCACTCTTGATTTTTCACTGCAAGAGAAGTCTGGCTGAGTAGTCTGGTATCACAGGACGTGGTAAGCAAGGATATTGCAAGAAATCCTTGTGATGCTAATGACTGATAGCATACAAGATGCAGAGAAATTTAAATATCTTTGAAAAATATGCATACTTTCAGTCAACAAGGAAGATGTCTTTCCTTAAGGAATTATTTCAGCTCTTCAGATAAGTGAGGAACGTTAAGTCAAAGCTCATTTAAACTCTTCGTGTCAGACACTGCTATAAACACAAAGCTTCATCATGGCTCCCACAGAGGACACGTGAATGTGTCTTCAGAGTTTGTCTGAATAATGTTCAATGATTTCCAATGCTTCTTTTGTGCACTCCTCAAGATCCAAATGGCTTGCTTGCCATAACATTTTAGCTTCATTCTACACATCCCATATATTTTTATCTTCTTTTCTGGATAGTTGCAGAGGTAAAAGGATATTTAATTCCAGTAAATTTCAGAGTTTATTAAAGCAAAAAAAATATTTGACTTTAAAAAAATTTCAATTTCAGTACTTTCCAATATCCACATGCAGACCTGAAGATGAAAAGAACCTCTAATTTTAAGATTTGTAGTACAACTTTTTAACCAACATCTTAGGTAGCAAAGTTGTGTGTAAACTGAAAATGCAAATGCTGCCTGTTAATTGACAGCGTCTATTTTTATACACCTGTATAAATATCCATTTATTGCTAATAGTGAAGTAGGGATTGTTGCAGGTCTCCAGTTTATTTTACTCATTATTAAACCCCAGTGTTTTTTCCTGCAGTGCTGGACAACTTCAGTAGCCAGTAACAGTAAAGTGCCAGTTTTCTAGAGTACCGCTGAGCCATACGGTGCCTTCTGTGAATAATCCATGTGCTTTCTGACAACCCTGCACTTTCCCCTGGATTCTGAAGGCTCTCAGCCATTATTTCACTAGGCCTTTGGATACTTAAACCAAGTGCTAAACCAACCACCAACAGTGCATAGAGTCTGTGCCTCTTGGTGGAGAAGAAATATTATGAAGTGAGAACCAACACTTTCTCTATTTTTGGCTACTGACTTGGAAAATGGATCTATTGCTGGGATGAAGGCTGAAGATTAGCTTGCATACAAGTGTGATTGGATTAGTGGACACACAGAAGGATACAGGAAGGGCAAATTCCTAGGACATGACTTCTATTATGCCCCAACACAGGAAACACCTTTCTTTCAGTGGCTGGGGTGATCATAGCTCCTTTCTCACATCTCATCCACACAAACAGAGAGAGTAGCTCATACTCATGCCTCAACTGTTTTTCCTGAATTCGATTACTAAGATCGTTAGCAGGACTGCTGATGTAAAATCCAAGCAGAACTTGGGACATCAGACTCACAGGTCACCTCTGCCAAACAAATGATGGTTACCAATAGGAATAAAAAATACAACCAGACATGGAAAAATACTGAGGGAAAAACACCTTGGTTGCTTTAGGTGAAAACGCAAACATTCCCAAAGAACAACAGGGCAGCTGGGAATGCTTCTGCCACCGTCTGTCCAGCAGAGCACAATGACAGGTATACGTCACTGTGAGAAAATCTCAGCTGTCTCAGGGAGTGTAATTGTGTGGTTTTTGAAGGAAATTCAACATTCATCAGGAAACCCAAGTTGACATCTGAGTTTTAAATACCTCAGCAAGGGCACTCAACAGAGAACTGCAGGTAGAACACCACTGAAGCTAGATCAACCTTAAGCATGTCTAAAGGGCTTTGATGGAGTCCTTCAATATGAATAATTTCAGCCTGCCGTTTCTAAGTTCCTAGATGTCTTTTTGGAAGAAAAAATTGTGATAAGTGGAAGAAAACTATGACATATGCCACTGATTAAATCTAAAAAACAGTACACCAAAACCAGAAACAAACAAAACAGTAGCCAAAGAGTTTCTCCATGAATAACAGATGTAGCTTCTGTCATAAACTCGGTTTCTTTGGTGGGAAAAATGGATGCCAAATGGTTTGACCACTGATCACAGGGAGTATCTGAGAAAGACTGATACACAATGCAAATAATGAAAGAGTTAAAGGATGGCAGGGTAATTAAATGTCAGCCTCTGTAGCTTAATGGGAAACAGATCTTGTAAAAAGACACAAAATAAACTTTCATTAAAATAAATGTTGTTTAATAAACATAGTAATAGAGATTCTCTCACACAGACTTCTATAAAACCATTGATTTAGGATCACACTAGAAACTGGCATACGCAAAAGAAACAGTGCAACATATTAGATTAAAACTGGCTTATAAATATGAAAAATAACTGTTGGGAAAATCATGATCAGATAAGGTAAACCAGTATCTGTTCCTGAGCCACTGCCAAGGGAAGTTTGAAATAAAAGACAAGTTCAACACTGCAAGTCTGTAAGACTTACTTATTGTAAGACAAAAACAGTGGATAATGATTAGCCAGTAAGTCAAAATAAAATAATATTAAATATTTTTTTAAGTTTATGCTATGATACATATCCAAAATTATATTACCACTTACATTTCCTTCTACAGAATTACCATCCCAGTTAGCACAAAGAATGGCTTACTAAACACAGCTTTCTATATTTCTTTTTCTCTTCGTCCTTTACTATATGGTTGTAGGGCTAACTTCTGGCCCATCTGTCCTGAACATGTAGTCCTATTTGCTGTATTTTTCTGTATTTTTGTAATTTGTTACAAAAGTAGCAAGAGTTGCTTGCAAATAATAATCTTCATAGTACGACTGTGAGAGAAGAACCACCATTTTACAGGGGAGAAAATTAAGGCTAAATATCTTCCAGTTTCAGAAATCCAGCCTGAGAAGCCCAGATCTGCTCAAAACACAGACCTAATGACAAAAGTCACTTGTGCAAGTCCTGAGTTGTCCTCAACTACAAAACGAAATGCAAATATTTCCCATTGAGCCTTCAAAAACCACAGAACTAGTATCTACTTACTGAAAACTGATATAAGCAAACTGTCCAGCATCAGACACAAAGCAGTAGATAAATTTATCTCAGAAACCTGCAATTGCCTTAATCGTAAGAATCTCTTCCCTTTTCTCTCCTTCATTCACTACAATGTGTTCCAACTTTAACAAACAGGGCCACAGTGTGACAAATAAAAGCCTCCTTTACTACCTGCTGATTTGTGACGAGGGCAACAATCTGTACATCTACTAAATGAGATGAGTCATCTGGAAAAATACTATGCAATTGTGTACTAATGTCATCCTGTAACGCAGAAGTACAAGAGCTTACATTTAAGTGCTTAATGCTTTTAATTTTTGTTTTAGTAGATAGCATGGCAAAGCGTTTGGGTTTTTTTAAAGCTGTTGGAAGAAACATAGTTTCTTTCATGCTGGCCTGCATTAAACCCAAAGTCAGCTACAAGCAGGGCTGCAACCTCCAGACCTGCAGCACAGAAACCCACCCTGAAAAGGTGTAGGTAACACTTTGCAGTGGTGCTTTTTCCTTCTCAACTACAGCTTACTACAGAGCAATTTGTAACTGGTATTTAGAGACTTACTGGTAACAAAGGGACCATAGATTCAGCACCTGAACTGCACAGAAAAATATTTTGTGGCGGTTATAACCCACTCTGCCTGCCTGCAATCTGAATTTTAACATGTCAGCAGTTTATTAGGAGGCAGAGGGGGAGGAAGACAGATAAACTACTTAACTGTGGCCCCTAAGCTCTCCTGTTAATTCACACATCTTAAGGCTGAAGGCTGCACAACTCATTCTAAACAGGTTCACTCTTCCCACCTGCTCTCTGAACATCAGCAGGGATGATAACAACAACCTAATAAAAAAAATAAGTTAGCTATTGCACAGATGATCATCAGAAGGAAAAAAATGGAGTAGCCCTTACCACACTCAATGCACCAATCACACTGCAGGAACAGCTCCGTATAAGCGATGGCTGAATTTGGAAAGTAATGCCACCAGTTTCAAGCCAGAACTAACCCAAACTCTAAAAAGCATTACATAGCTAAGTCTGGATGGATTTTCACATGAGCAGAACATGGCATCTATCTGCCATTTTGGCAAGCTCCCTATCACTTTTCTAAAGCTAAAGAAAGCTAAAAAAAAATGGACAACCCCCTCTTTCCTCCAATATAATTTTCTCAAGCACCTGAATTAAATTTCTCTAAAAAAAAAACCCAAACTTTTCCACAATAATTCAGCCAGAGGCCATTGAAAATAGGAAGTTGCAGAGTGGAAGAACTAGAAAGCTATGAGCAACTGAAAAAAAAAAAAAATCTGTTTGTCTTGTGGAAAATGTTAGGCAACCTTAAGTACAGGTGGTACAGTGGTACATTCTGAGCCAGCTATAAGAGAGAAAGGCAAGTTACACAAAGCAATCCAATGCTTATGCGTCGGGACTCCTCCAATCATGCATCTCAATACAGCCAAATGCAAGGTCAGACATCTAGGAACAGAGAATAGAGGTCACACTTACAGGATGGAGAACTGAACCCTGGAAGTCAGTGACTCTGAAAAGAACAATGGATCATATTGGATAATCAGCTTAACCTGAGCTCGCAGCCAGCTTCTGTGGCAAAGAGTCCACAAAGACATCTTGGATATTTATGCACCAAAGTACCATGTAGAAATGAAAATGAGGTACTATCTCTGCAAACAGCATTGCTGAAACAGTGCTACTGGAATATCCAATGCTTGTAATTTCACCACCACAAAAAGATATTGAAACAAAGAAACGTTCAGAGAACAGTCACCAAAAACAAAATCAACCACCACAGAAATACCCTCATAATGAGAATTCAGAGCTTAATTTCATTTGCTCAAGGAAAGCTTAAGCTATGGTCTGTAAGTAGTACAGGAAAAAAACTAGAGAGCTTACTAATTGAGTAGACGACAAAACAAATGCAAATATCTGGACCCAAAGCTAGTCAAATTTATACAGTAAAGGTACATACTTTCAGGTAAGGATTAAGATTAACTGAAAAATCTATTTGTTAACATTATTAGCCTAAATCTTCAAAGCAAGATTATATGTCCGAAATACATCCTTGTTCAAACACAAGTTATGGACCTCATGCAGAAATTACCGAGTCAAACGTTTGGTCTGTGCTTTACACTGATCGCTTTAGGCCTTAAAGAATATTCATCTACTCTGTAAGGAACGTAGAGAACAAACCATAATTTCCACTCATGCTTTATCTTCAGGAGAAACAAGCATGAACTTTCTATCTCTAAAGCAATTTTTTAAACAAGACTTCTTGAGTTCCTCAATACACAGAGAAATATTCACCCATTAGACGTGAAAATGCATTACCACATTGGCTATGGTCAAGTATATCATTTCCAGAAAAAGAAAAATACAATACTTGCTTAGACATCTTAACACATAGTAGGTAGAAAGGGACTGTTGTACAAAACTGTCAAACACTACACTTCCTCTAAAGGCTTTCTTACAGGATAGCCTTGTTCCTTTCTGTGAAAGGAAAACAAAAACAAACAAAAAACCCACCAACCCCACAATCCACCACATATACACACAAACAGCACAACACCATTCTTAATCTTTACCTGTTCCTGCACATCTTCAAACTCTGAACTAAGCAGCTCTATGAAGATGGGGACGGCTCCTGCTTGGATCACTATTCGAGTCTGAAGGGAATTTCCCGAGGCAATATTCGTCAGCACCCACGCAGCTTCAAACTGCAAAACCAAATACAAAAGAAAGTTTACTAGAAGCCTTCTGTGCCACAGCAAAAATGAAGACTAAATGTCTTTTAAAGACAGAAAGAATTGGTGTAGGGAAAGCATGAGATACTACTAATTAACTTAAACAATTTGCAAAGTAAGAATCGGAATAATACAGTTACGAGTTAATGATATCACTCAAAATCAAAATTTGCAGAAGTTCCTTATGAGAACAAGATCAGGTTTGCTGTGGCTTTTCAAGTATTATTTTTTCATATGCAATTGTATTACCTTTGGTCTGGTTTACTGCCTTTCCTTACTGAGAACCTGTACAGAAAAAAATTATTCTTCCCACAAGACATCTGATACCTGCATTCACTGAATCAGCAACGATATTCCTGAAGATGCATGAAGAGATACTGTTTGACAAAACTTTACGGATATAAAGCAAATAAATGCCATTAAAAAAACCAAACAATCAAATAAAAAAACACAAACACTCCTAAATAAAAAAAAAGGAAAGGAGATTAAAAAAAGAAAAAAAAAAAAAAACAAAAAATCCAAACAAAAAAAACTTTTGTGACCACAAATTGGCAGAACTCTGCAACTACAGCAAAGTACTTCTCTCCAACTCTGGTGATCAGTATTGCTGCCAAGAGTTATTAGCGTACAATGTTTTTATTCAAGACTTGAAGCAAACTGAGGTCTTGAATCAACACTACGCATCTTTTGATTTAACTTCTTTTGTAATTTATTTTTCTTTTAATCTCAATGTGCAAAAGCATTAAGTTTTTAAGCTGAAATGCAAGTTTCAACACTTCCCAATACAGATCTCAGAAAATATAGATTCTAGAAATCTAGACTTTGGTAGATTTCTGCATGCTTTTCAGTCCAAAAAGTATTATGCTACACTAGCAAACATAAATCCTATGAGATAAATCCAGAACCTAGAGAACAAAAAGACTGCTAAAAGTTGAAAAAGCAAAAATCAATGAACAATAAAAATGGAAAGTTGCATGCTATAAATGACCGATTTTGACATTAGTAATTAATTTTATTACACTGATGTTGATCCAGCAGTATTCCAGTGAAAATCCTGATATACTTTCAAAGAGTAGCTATCTCTGAACAGCAGCAAGGAATTATATTTCGGATTTTATCATAAAAGCAACTCCTGCTAAGCAGATGCACAGAATCCTGAAATGGGCCTGAAATAACAACTCAAATATTAAGCCTATCTTGTAAGGCTTTTAATATTTAAGTGTTAATTATTAAGACTTCAGTTTTAAAAATACAATTAATCCTGCCCTGCTAACCAACTAAAGGAGAAATTATCTTCTAGTAAGATGTGATCAGAAGAAAAGATTCCAAAATACATTGTTGTATAAAGACTATGGGCTGCAATAAAGCAGAAACACACAATGTCAAAACTGCAAGACACATCATTAATGAACTAGAAGCAAAACATTCAGGACAGAGCTTAAGGCCAACATAAAATGTACTTGCTTTCCTGTTATTTTACTTTCTCTGAAGTGAGTATCCAGTGTTTTGTGATACAGTGTAGCAGGACAATTAGTCATCTTTCAACTACAGAGGTTTCTTACTCTTATTTTAGAACTTGCCCTTTGGCTTCCTAATGGACACCACCAGGTTGAACTACTCACAACTCAGACTCACATTCTCACCAGTCGTATGCCCATAATAGAGAATAAACGCTGTATAAACAGATTAATCAAATTTAAGACCAAATAGCAGGTACTTCTCCTTGCTCAAACCTGTACTTCAAGTATTTATAAAGTAAGTTTTGATTATGAGCTAATCATAAGACCTCCCCAACTTTTGTGGAATAAAGTTCTGTTAAACTGAGCTCTTCCCAACATCTGACTAGAATCAAGGGAGAATTAGATGATGCCCTTGTGTGAGCACCACTTAACATTTCAGATGGTGTAAGTTACAGAAAGGTTAGCTGAGTGGCAGTTTCTCCCCTCCCTCTCCACCGTGAACATCTGATGCTCTAGGATGTATAAACTAAGGAACAGCCGCATGCAAATGGCAATGGATAGAAAAACAAAATACTTTATGATAATTAAAGTTAATTAACAGGAAGAAATCTCATCCAAAGGATGATCTTGGTGTCCATTTGGTATTGTTCTTTTTTAAGACTTCTCTCTCCATCACAGAAAGATTTGGCACATGACACAAATTTACTTGTTCACATATGACTTAAGTGATCATGGAGAAGAGGGGAGCTTTTTTAAGTCCTGAAATCGCTTGAGGAAAAACAAAAAGAGAGGAAGCACAGCTAATGAAGCAAACCACTGATTTTTTTTTTTTCTACCTAATTTGCATCACGAAATGCCTTCATAATATAGGAAAATAGATACATTTATATATGTATACCTGTAATGTACAGTTTTCTTTTCGTTTGAGGAACTCCACAAACCTGGCCACAACTCCTGGTGTGCTTATGACTTCATCTATTGGGGGATTTGGTTCTATTTAAAATAAAAAGCAAAGTTAGAGACATTAATTTCTTTGTAGGGAAATTCTCAAAATTACTGCCTCAAAATAAAATCCAATGATATACCAACTCCTCTTTTCTGAGAGTGTGTTCTTTTTCTACAATACTGCTTTACCTTACCAAAACAGGCAATGGATTCCTGTCTGTCACCATAAGACGACTCCTGCTTGAATTTTGAGGTAATCAAGTAACACGACTTAAAACACTAACGCACCCAATAATTTAGGCAGACCAATTTCACAGCAGCTGTTCTGTGAAGTTGCTCTGGTGCGCACACATGCAGAATTCAACTCAGTAAATCAGCACACTTGAGCCATAAAGACACTGCCTACCATATTTAAACTTACATTACAGGGCAGACATCACATCTGCACCACTTAGTAGTTTTACAGATTTCAAGAACAGAAGCGACTATTACATATACCTAGCTGACATTCTGCAAAACAGAGCTTCATCCAGAAAGTTCTGTATGAAACTCAGTCTTCATTGCTGTCAAAGTAAAAACATATGCCAGAGACACTTCTACATTTTTCTCCAAGGAATTTAAGCTCCTTACCTTTAGAAAGAAGCTTTCGGAATTTCTGTGTGGCTGAAAGCTGCTGTTCTGGACTATTGGAGAAAATCATCTCAATCATATCAGAGGTGATGACTGCACTCTAGGATTCAGGTGGGGGAGACAGAGTAAAAGTAATAGAGAGCAAGAGGGAAAAGAAAATCTGAGATTAGTGGGAAAAAGGATACTACATTTGCTAAACTACTGTTAACTTTATCTCTTATTGAGTAAAAACCTGGACAAGACCAGTATGGACAGCAAATGAGTCATCATACATGTACATCTATGTAAGCATCATCATTCTTAAGTGTAGTCTTCTCTGGAAGCCAAAGTTTAAATTTTACCTAAACTATGGCAAGAAAATTACTCTTCAGAACCTCTCACTGGTATTCTCTCCCTTTTTTTTCTTGTCTCCTCTAAAATAAATGTAAAATTGTCAGCTTCAACAAAAGGTAGTTTAAATTGGAATACCAATTACTGTTATGCAAGAACACCACTTTGATTATGCTATTGTTTAGATTTCTGCAACATGTACATTTTGAGTCATTCTCTTACACCAAAATGTACAGGACCTGTCATTTTCAGGAGAGTTGACAAACCTAATGCTTGTCATCATAATCAGAGTATTAAATTTTCCATAATACCGACGGTTTCTACTAATACAGCTAAATTAAATCAGCGACCTTTCCTATACCAGGTAAAATCTCACATTCTGTTCATCGCACATGTAAATCCATGTAAAGAAGCATAAGAAAAGTCAGATTTTTTTCTTCTACTTCTGATCTAAATCCTTAGATAGATCTGATCCAAACCCTTAGACAGATGACAATGCTGAAAATACTTAATCTATGTTTGTAACAGCTCTCTAACAGCTCCAACTTTTACGACCCTGAAATTAATGATATCTAAAATAATAAACTGTGTAATGGTAGTACCTATCTCAATTAGATGGGCTCCTTGCCTTACTTTTTAACCATCTATTCATTTCATATAAGCTTCCACACAAATGACTAAGTGGGATTTAGGACTTGTCTGATGTTTAAAGACTATCTTAAAGAGTAAAATAATATATTCTATTAGTGATCTACCACATTGTTTATAGGCATTTCTCAGTAATTTCAAGGCAGATACAACCACCAACAGAAACCAAACCCAGATTGATTTCTATGAAAACATCATTTGCGTACTCCTGAATACAGACACAAGTGTGAAAATCAGTGGTCAGACTTTGAGGACTGCATTTTCCTTTATCCTCTCTGTTACAACCCGCATCCCTTACCATTTTTCTTTCCAGGTAGAGAACTGTGGTACAGAAACAGGAAGAAAGCAGAAAAGCCTGATTTCCACTAAACATTTTTTCTGTAGGATGAAATTCCAGCTTGGAATGGAGTTCAAGGACACGTGCAGACAGATAAGCTAGGTCTAGCTGTGTTTGCAACACCCTGGCTAAAAACTGTGCCACTTGGAAGTCGGCTAACAGATCTCCACCCAGCCACTTTTTTACTTCGTAAATTGCAATAACACATTGCCTGGCTTGTATTTTCATGTTCCAAGCATTATGAAATACAGATTAAAAAACCCCAACAACTCTGGGCAACAGTTGATAAAATCACCCATAATGGCAAAAACCAGGAAGTAATTGGCCTGCCTGGAACAATGACATTTTATTTAATTTTCTTGAAAGCATATCAACTGAGCAACTTCTCACTCAATGCATAACGTTTCTCTCTCGTGTATTCTGTTTCAGGCCAGTTCACCGAGACAGGTGTTTAAGAGCTGTTCATAAGCTCCTTGAATGTATTCCTTTCTCATCACTTACAGAAGTCATCTCCATGTTGTTCATCTGAGCCTCATGGAAGCCACCATCTGACATCACTTCCTCCTCTGCTTCTTCCTCAGCTGTTGCAACATTTCGGCGTTTAAACAACTAAAGAGAGAAAGTATTTAATATATATTATATAGCAAATATATACACAGCATGTCATGTTAGGCTGCAATAAAAATGACATACGCTATCACCTGAAAGAAGCTAGTGTATTGGCTACAGAACTCCTCCTGACATCAAATGGAGAAAGTTTAGTCATGGAGTAAACGAAAACAGCAATGTGCCAGAATACTGGTTCCCAATATTTCTGGAAAATCCTCACAGTTATTCCCTTCTCTTCATCGCCATCCCCCTCCATCTACGAGCTATCTCTAGCTTCCAGACAACTGCTTTCTTACAACTGAGTGGCAGAGGACACCGGGCTCAAAGATCTGAAAAACTGCTGTGTATAACAGACCTTTGTAGAAACCTGCAGAGGCTGGGGTAATTGAGTTACTGTGGCAAAGAGAGGATTTTGGAGGATGATCACATGGGATTGGTCTAAAATAAATTATACTGAGATGAACAGAATTGGTTGCTACAACTTAAGAGACAGTACCCAGTTTGAGATGTCATGAGGAGAGATACAACTCTCCCCTTAATCCAGTTGTATCATTGGAAGAAACATTAGCAATGATAAGATGGGTTTGGGAGTCCTGCTTGGCCTGTTGAGTTCCAGAAACAAGACTTCTGCATTGAGCCATGTCAGATCTGCACCACTGCTGACATGAAAGACAGAAACAGACCTGCTGTTCTCTTGTCTCCAGAGAGGATGGGGAGGAAACAGTATGCAAAACTGCTAAGTCTATACCACCCTGACGTCAGTGATAGGCATCCTTGTGGAATGCTATTCCTTCTAAGCTCAACAGACGTGCTCAAATACAGTCTGAAACCAAAATTTATATGTTGGCAATACATGTGAAAATTCAGAGGCTTGAGGTTGTTTTCATGAGGTTATTCAGCTTTAAAAAAAAAAAAAAACACACCCTAGGAATTTAAACTTCCATGACCTACGTGCCAAATATATAAAAGAGAAGAACCTGAACAAGGTCTGAAATTGCAGAGCTGCAGACTCTCTTGCAGCTCCACTTTTATTCCACTGTTAGTCCAGTCAGGACTAACAATTTTCCTTAACAGGAGGAAATACTGCCATACACTTTATTTAGCCAACCTGTAGGAATCAGATCCAAGGGAGGTCAGATGCACAGATAAGAGAGAAAAATGACTCATTTTCCTAATTTAGTAATGGCTTTACAAATACGACCAACAACATTCTGTGCTGCCAGTAGTCTGGAAGTGCTACCTGCAGTTACTGAGCAAAAATCAAGAAATATTGCAATTCCCTCTCAGAACTCTCCCCTGACTTTCCCTGAAAGCATCTGGTATTGACACTGTGAAAACAATGTTAAACAGAACAGATTACAGACTTGACCTACCATTCCAAACACAAGCATATTACTATCATCATAACTCCAGAAACCTCAACATTGATGAAAAAGGCTTATTATAACTTTCTTTGAAATTGAACCAATCCCTTAAAGCTTCCAATGAATACAACTAAGAACAAAAGGAAGAACTGTTCAGTGCTACCTGTTTTTAATCAGAAGATGGTTTTTATCATGTCTTATTACTGCTGCTGTTTCCTGATTAAACCTGCAGAGCACCTGCCATGTTGCAATGTGAATGAAGCAGTAAAAACTAGCGAGACACAAGCAAGTAGAGAAGCTTCGTTTCCAAGCATTTTTCTGTCATTTTGCTTCCAACATATACTAAATCCACTAGCATGAATTTTTACAAATTCATAAATGAACTGAACCACAGACAGAAAACTGAAAATCAGGTCAACAAATTATTTCTTCCCTCAAGAAAATCATTACTGCAACTTATAAGGACTTGGTCAGACCTTCTCCTCCTCCTGTTCAACCTGCAACGTTTGCTTCCATTTCACCCCAGCTTGCCACTCTCTGAACAGAGATTAGAGCCACCACAACTCAGGTAGCAAAATCAAAATCAAAAAAACCCAAACCTCAATCACGTTCAGTGCAAGGTCAGAGAGCTTTAAGCTGCTCTGGCCAATCTTACACTTTAGTTAGTGTGGAGCACTCAGTAAGTTTTGTACCACCTGACGAAGAGGCAATAAAATCCGCAAGTGACTCCTGATTTCAGACTAGGTGTGAATCTGGCAGGGCAGGAACAACTAAGACGGAGCTTTGGAGAAGCAAAGAGCCAGAGACAGTGCAAGACAAGTCTGTTTAAGGACTGGTTACAGTTATCGTAACTGTAGTACAGTACCTGTTCCTCTCTCTTTTGCTTCCGCAGCTGAAGACCCTCTTCCTCCCGCCTGCGACGCATCTCGTCAGGGTTTAGAGATTTGTTCTTGTAGCTCTTCAGCCGGAAATTCTCTTTTCCTGAGGTCGTCATGATTCCTTTACAATGCAATTAAAAAGAGAAGTCAGAAAACAACTACTCTTCAACAAGACATAATTTTATATTCTGTCTTCATCTCTTAGTATCTGTAGCCGTGCACTTCCAGCCACAGTCCCCCTACATCCCGTCACATAACTTCCATTAACTTAGAAAGTGTAAAGCAAAATTTCACAGAATTGTCACTTCAGTGTGCCAGTTATTCACATGAGACCAACAAACATCCATTTTTCTCTCTGAGGCTTCAAGACACGAATAAGTTAAATATTTTATCAAGAGAGAACTGAGATCTATAAGGCAGAGGACACAGCCTGGGCTGAAAAGAAAACTGCACTAATAAATCCTTACATTTCTCCATACAGGGAATTAGCCAAACTAATTATATTTCCCCGTCTTCACTTTTGAGTGAAGGGGTCTTGGGCTGCTTTTTAGCTTAATTCATTTTGCAAGTGAGTACAGGGGCTTTTCTGCACGCCAAATCCACATTTTAAGTTAATTCAACACCACCCTGTGTTCCTTCTACCCAGACAAGACCTGAAAATAAAACGGAGAGAAAAATTTTAGGTGAGGATGGTTTAACCACCAAAAATGCTCACTCCTGCAAAGAAAGGAGTGCTATTCTTCCCCTCCTTACCACCGCCAGCCTCTAATCCTGCCACTGTTTATGCAGAGGGGCCTTTTTTCAGTCTATGATTTCGAAGTACTGTCTTATGTAACTCAGTGGATCAGCATTTTTATCTACCCATGATGATTTTAACATGTACAACGCTGCACTTTGGAGTTACTTAGCATAAATCAATAGCTATAGAACTGTGTGGAAAGACTATTTCCCTTTAAACCAATGGGCTGTGGAACAGGTCTCTACTCTTAGTGCTCCATTCTGCTGCTTTAAATCCAAAAAAGGTTGGGAACCAAGTTCTAAACATCTTGTAATTTCCATGCATCTTCATACAGATGCAGAATCTCCAATATGTTTTAAATATCTGCAACTCTAACAAAAAAATTAGGAAACTACGCTATATAAAACGTTACTCTACAGGGCTTTTAAACATCTCTTTCAAATGCCCTAATGCGTTGTATTAAATACGCTACCTACCTCAAATTCCATAAGCACAGAATCACCAGGCAATAAATGATCTCCTGTGCACTTTTTACTTTAAAATGGAGCAACACAAGTGTATACAGACTCTCAACAGCCTAGGTTTCCTATTTAAAATACATCAAACGTATAATGGAGTCTACTATAACCTCCTCTTCTTTCAGTTAGCACAAAGAGTTTTAAGAGATTAAAAAAAAAAAAAGAGGATACCCAAAAGTGCTTCTTATTAGAGCCTCTTTTTAAGTTGCTGCTACCTGACAACCATTTATAAGAATTCTGATGATCAGAACTGACTTTCACAGAAGACATTTTGGGCATCACTTCAAGCATTACTGTATTCTGTCAACTGAGATTTAAAAATCTGTTAGGGGCCTTAAAACTACTGTATTCAAGATCAGTCACAGATTGCACTGAATGCAACATAAAAACCTGAGCGTATAGGTAAGCAATTCAGCAGCCTAATTCTGCTGAAAAAGCTCTTCCCGAAAGGGCGTTTTTTTAAATAAAGGTCCTACAAAAAGATAAATCTCAGAATGCCAGAAGTTCCCTACATCATTCTTAACAACTTAGAGACCCTTTTCTTCCTGTGTGTAGGTGTCCGAGCTTAAAGTGTTCATGTTTCTTGCAATATGCTTGGCAAAAACTAAAAGCGGGAAGAAAATGTTAAAGTGACTACTACCTGTATATTAAACATACAAAATATTTGGGGAAGCCTTGGGTTTTAACTGTAAAAAGAAGCTCCGGCTAACAAATACTCAGAGTACAAAATCTCTTTTGTTTCTAAAACATTTTGAAAGAAATATTTGATATATTTTAGAACTAAGAAAATGAAGTTAAACATCAGATGGACAACCATGAGCTAAAAGGACATGCCTAATAGGGAACAGCTTTGCAGCCACTCTAGTCAATCCGCCCTTGAGCATGAACAAACACGGGCATACCAACAGCCCAGATAAGATCTCGGGCCTTCCAGGACATTATTAATAATTCTCCATTTTTATCTGAAACGCATCTTCTCAAACTTACAAAATTACATTTGCTTTTATTTGGGATTTCAGGACTTCAGTGATCATTTTCAGGACTTGTGATCATTTCACACCTTCACTTTCAATCCCTGAAAGTTTAGTTTAAAGAAATCCTTGACAGTTAACATATTTACTTATTACAAAATTTCACCTCATTTCTATTATGTAGCCCCTCCATATGATGTTCCAATGTTTCTAAACAATGATACCATCCAACTTCATCATCAGCAAGTTTCCTTAGCATATTCTTCCTTATTGTATTTATTTGCCTAGTTTCCTCTCATCTCCCAACTTGTGTATTAATTTATTTCCTTAAATTCAGAAGCAAAACTAAAAGGATTGTCAATTCCCTCTGAGAGCTCTATTTGCCCTCTCCCATTATGTCTTATATCATCATTTCATTTATTGAAAATACAGGCACAACATTTACCAATTTCTTATTTAAATTCTGACTACCTCAACCCCTCACATTTTTCTCATTCTCTTTATTTTTATAACTTAAGAATTATCTTCTACTGTACAAGCTTTAGGTGTAAGTTTTAGCTAGGCTCATTTCTGACTTTCAAGACAGCTCACTTTGCTGACAAACCCCCTCTTCTATTTTCTGAGTAATCCGTACACTTAATCTTTTCAAAATAGTGTATTGTGTACACCGGGAGTAAAGCCTTCCTACAAATTCCTACCACCAAATGATTAGGAAGACAAAGCTCCTTCTATTAAAGGTGGAAAAAACTAAGCTCCCTTCACTATTGAGAAGTTACCAAATTAAATTATTGAACTCGTTACTAGTTGATTTCATAGTAGTCCCTCACTGGTAGTAAATAAACAAAATCCCAACACACAGGCAGCTATATAAAGTAGACATGTGGCTATCTAACCTGCATAACGACTAAATCCAAAGCTATTTTCTAAAAGCAGCTTTTGTAATATCCTCAATATCTCCTAAAATAAATTCTTTCTTCATCATTCTTTTACTGGATCCCTGACTACTGGTGAAAAATTCAATGACCACGTCAAGGATTTCATCTAGCCCACACCTACTGCTAGCATCTTTAGACCTATTCAGTGTGAGCACACAAATAATTTTTTTTAAGACTGAAAATAAAATAATCCTGTGTTAGTTGTTGCAGTCATCCAAGAACTGTTTTCTATAAATCTCCTTTTCCATTTTGCAGGATGTTTGCCTTTCCCCCAGACTAAATGACAGAGGCAAAACAACTTCAACTTGCCTCTCAGTCATCTTCAGCAGCTTTGTTGTGGCTTAACTGAAAATCTTTCAATGGTCACTTTAAATTCACACATGGTAATTTCTTCACAGCAAATAGTAAACCCTGAATCTTCTCCACACTATCAAAATTAATGCTACTTCTGGTGAAATTCTGTGGTGGTTGTCATGGAAATGTTCTACCCATCTTTTCTTTCCTAAAGATAGCATAGTATTTTCAATATTTTTTGATGCTCCCGTCAACAGATAAAACCTCTGGTGACCCAGTGAGGAGTTTTCATGGTGTATTCTTTGGTGTTTTCTGCAGCACCACTCAAACCCCATATGACACTTTCTCCTCCTTAGTCTGACCACCACGAAAAAATGATTTTTAGTAAAATTAACAACACCATCTATTCCTGAACTAAGGAAAGCATTTCACTAAGGAAATCATGATCCCCATATTTTTCGCTAATCAAGACAAGTACCCTGCCAAACATGGATGTGTTCTAAGCACACATTTCTAGGAGAAAGGAAAAGTACTGGATTTCTCCTTGCTCATCAAGTCAAAGAAATTCAGAAGCACTGGGAAAGGCAGAGTCACTTACTGCGATGACCTACCTTGTCCCAAGCAATCATCAAGATAAGAACAAAAACGAACTCCCTGCCTTCTTAAATCAGATATCACTGTCACTAGACTTAAGGGCTTTGCTAGAAGGAATGCCATGTGACTAATACTCTTGGATATTCCACGTTAGAGGTATCCAGATGTAAAAATATAAGGCCTTACAAATCAAGACATGCATAATGGTATATACAACCAAAATGACTGAAACTAAGACTACCTCATACACTGCTGATATTAAAGACTGTTAGAGACAAAGTTTCCTTCTTTGGAATTAGGGGTGGGAATAAGAAAAAAAAATTGTATTTCAGAAGTGTATAGACATGTACAAGAAATTCTACCTTCCAATTGAAATATATCAGAAGAGGAAGACTTCAAAATGAAGGTGGACAAGGAGTTCAAAGAGAAACGGTGTAACTGATAAAAAAAGTTTTCTTGAAGATCCATAATTAGACATACTATCAGTCTACATTTCCTAACTAACAGAGGCAGTTGTCAGAAGGAAAGGACTCGCTGGAGGCATACTTGTGAGCTCTACTATACTGTCAAACTGCTGTGTCTCCTTTAGATTGCTGCCAGAGAGACAGTGAAAAGATACGAGAGGCACTGTCAGCCCTGAAAGGACAATCTGTGTTGGAAACGACACTGTCAAGACAGAACTCCAAGCAGTGAGAGAAGCTGGAATTATTCAAGGTAAGAAATGGTTCAGGTACACTACAAAACCTTTACTTCCAAGGAGGTGGGTTTTCTTTGTTGCTTCTGCCATATGACTCTAGACCTCCTAGGGAATTAAAGTTTTCTCACAATCATGCTTCTTGACATCATGCCAAATACCTACAGCACAGCCTGGACACACGTTTGAGCAATCCACTGACCTCTGATTACGGGATGCATCATCTTCTGACACTTTCAGTGAGAGATTAGAAAACCCATCCAATTTTAAAAAACTACCCTGAACGCAGCACTTGGTCATTCATTTCTCTCATCAACACACTCCCTACAAATCCAGCATTTTGGCCACAAATGTGTTTGGTTTTTTTTCCCCCGTGAAATGTAGACTTTAGAAATGTCAAAATGTGAATTAGAAGGACTTTCCAAGGCAACAGGTTCAGGATGCTAAGGGAAGTATTTAAATCTTGTGGAAAGAAACAAACTGTCAGCTTTCTTGGAGGTGACAGACAATGAAAGGTCTTCATAATAAAACCATGAATAATATATGGCGTAGAATGATAAAAACATCACCTGGCATTAATGCTATTTCCCTGGAAAAAAACTTTTAGAGCAACACCCTACATCTGCCATCATCCTAGAGAGATGAAAACACATCCACTGAATCTCTACACTGTTGACAGCGCTATCTGAGGAAAAAAGAAAATACAGAAAATCAACTGCCTGAATTCTCTCTTCGTTGCCACCTCCTGTTGTTTGAAAACCTGGCCTCACCAAAATGTTTATCTGCTTCTCTTGCAAAATTATTTGACAAAGCATACTGGATTATAGGCATCTATGAGAATGCCCATCAGTAGAAACATGCATATCACCTGAGGGACAGGAGTATTACCTTCTAATTTCCAATGTCTTCACACTCTTGTAAAGCTCAGGACATCTAGAGGAAAGGACATTTAACCATCTCAACTAGAAAAAGCTGTTGTTCAAGCACAACAAAGCCAATTTCCAAAACCTTTGCTTAACTTTCTCAAGCTGTAAATGGAATTGGGAAACATACTTCACAGGCACTATAAAATTAACAGTGACAGTATTTGTAAAGACCCGCAAAGTAAGTTTTGCTGATGATATATCAAAACCTAGCACTAACAAGGAAACAAAATGATCATGTGAATTTCATTTTCTGTGGCTGGGGAAAGCTGCAGCAGCAGGCACCAGTGCTATTCACTAGCAGGAATAAGAGACTTCAGTTTATGCAGAATAGCAGGGACCCACACTCCTAAGGCAACCCATCACACAAGAATGGTGGAGAAGAAACAGAACCATCACCTTCTGCTATCCAAAATGCCAGAAGATTAAAGTAGCTTCAAATAGAATATAACATTCGTAACTAAAAACAGATAGCATATATCGCGTTGAAACAGGGTTCAGACTTTTAGGAACCTTCTGTCAAGAACAGCAAGGGGACTTCATGGAATTACTGCCCTTCTCTGTATCTTTCAAATTTGCTTTCTTACGCAGGCTTCCTTGTCTCTCAGGTTTTTTTCCATGCCCAATAGTAGGCCTTAATTGACAATTGTTTCTGCTCTAGCACCTTTATAAACACGTGAAATAGCACAGCAAGTATTAATCCACCTAATCTATGGCAAATTCAGCATGTTCTAGTTCTTTTGCCATTTGGCAAGCTGGAGTTCTACTTGCCCAACACAAGGCAAATCTTAAAACTTACGACAATGAATACAAGGCCTGAAAAGACATTAAATTTTACACAATATGGAACATGAAAATATAGACAAAAAGTTCAATATTGACTGTTTTTCTAATGTAAAAGGCCTGCTTAAAAGCAAACAAAAGAGAGAAAAGAAAATAGACTGCGTTATCTGAACAATGCTGAGGACACCTCATGTCAGGTTTGTAGGGATGTCACATTTCAACAATGTGATCTCACCTTCTTTGAAGAAACACCACTGAAAAGATTTAGTAGTAATGCGTTTACAAGATTTATTGGAAAAGTTTTACCAAAGTGGGAAACAGTTTTACCAAAGTGGGGGAAGGGGGGGGGGGGCACTTCACTATACATCCACTATCGCCTCAGTATTTCCAAGATGTTTTGAGTTTCATTTTTTAAAGGTCCACTTTGACTTGAGGTATATCTTTCAAAGTTCCAGAAAGCTTTTTCACCTTGAGCAAGAGTGCAAAACATACCAACTCTCAAAGCCAGGTCAACTTAAAGGGAAAACAAATTCATTAACTAAGCCTTTCTGATTTGAGTTACAAACACAAAATTCCTCATTGCAGTGCAATAAATCTGTTTAAATGAAAACAAAACAAAAACTACCCCAATTTCTATAACCCCACAGTCCACAACCAACCTGAAACCCGGAAGTTCCCACAAGTCATAAAACAAAGCAGCTAGTGATGGGGAATTAAAAACTTCTCAGATGCACGGGATTACCCCAACACTAAAAAAAAACCCTTCACTTTAACGTGCTTATCTACATGAAATAACAAAAGCGATTATTCCTGTGTGCCAAACTAAAATATAATCTGTTTTTTCTTTTAAAGCAGAGATTAATTTGTATTTTGGCTAAGATTACAGCACATCTTCCCTGCACTTACAGAATGAGCTGACCCACAATGCATGTTTTGTAAAGTCATATCTAAAAGTCAGATAATTTCAAAAACAACAGCTATCTCTGTCATTTAACAGTCATCATCTGTCAGGAAAAAAAAATCATCCTAACATTTCTAACATCCTAACATGCCCTAAACATTCTTTACAAGTGAACAAGAGCGCACCTTTCAGCATTTCACACCATGAAAATAAGAAATCCCAGAAACTTTAAAACAAATTAGGTTAAAAATAAACACAGTATTAACTAAGTTGACTTCATAGTTTCAAGCAACTTTTGTTTGGGGTTGTGAATGCCAGAAGGCACTGAAGCCAAACCTACCTCATGCCTCCCGAGGACAAATTTGCCTTCAACAAATTTATTGGTTGCTGTGACTCAGCATTATAAAGATGTGTGTGCAAAATCACAAAATAACAGTAGGTCAAAATGCTACTGATTTCATACTAGCTTTGGACATCAGAAACTGAAAGTCACATAATACTGATGGATCAGCCGCACCAAGCCAAAAACCACAAGAACTTTAAAGCTTGATGATGTTTACTCTGCCTCCCTCATCCCATTTACACCTAGTACCCCTCCTACCAAAAGCTCTTGAATCCAACACACAGCACAGTCACAAAAACACCTTTTCCCTTCTGATCATTTTGCAATACAAAAAAAAATGGTAAAACAAGACGACATAGGCAGTTAAACGAGTCACCATGTGGAAGCTATATAAAGGTGTCCCACACCTTTTAAGAGGCAATCTCAACCTGCTTCAGACAAAAATCACATTACAACAATCTAATACTCATTACAACATTATTATCTGACTTTACTTAAAGGTAAGTTGTAGTTTGTGTGCCACCAAAAGGTGCTTTGTTTGCTAAAATGACATTTGCATATATCAACAGGTGAAATTTCTTCCAAGTATAACCTTAGCACTAGACTTGGTATGCTTACAATACCTTCTTTGGAGATAAATACATTGAGGATGTTTAGCCACAGGATATTTATGTCTAAAATCAGCATATCACTTATGTATAATCTCAACTTTAAGCCCAGACTGTAAAAAAATTAAATAAAGATCTGTGTGTCAAACTGGTTAGTTTCTCACAGAACACACAGAACATACGAATCCTCCTGCTGAGCCTGGCAAGCAGTCTGAACTACCAAATAAAAATAGAAAAAAAAGAAAATAATTACCCTAGATCATAAGGAAGCTCTCAGCAGCTGGTGACTAGCTAAATCTTAAGTCTTACGGCATACTCTTAAAACTCAGGGTCTATTACTCTCTATATAAATCCATGAACACAGTCATATTTCTTTCAATTCTAATACTTTTAGCTTCTGCCTCCTCATGACACTAAGCGCTAATTATGTTTCAAGAAAGTATTCACTTTATCCCAATTTAAAATTTCTTCTATGTCACTGAACTCCATCTACTCCTGTCTTACATGAATGGATCAACCGAAGTGATAATGCAGTGTCCAACCTACCATTACTTCTCACCACTTTTTCATACCCTACCTACTACTCACAGCCTTTTCAAACCAATTCTGGTGAAAGGAAATTTGCTGTCTGTCACCTGCCTTAGACTACCTCTACTTTTTATCCTTATAATGAATTATCAAGCCTGCACAACATTTAATGCAGTTCAGGATATTCATGACATGGCATAATAAAATTTCCAGCCTTACTGTTCTACAGATTTTATGTTTAGCAGAGGTTTTCACGGAGTCTTTTGTTTAAACTTGCTTTTGCTGTTTTTCTGAGTTCTTCTACCTCTTCAAGAGAATTCAAAAGTACTGATATTTCTATGGGCCTTGCATCCTACTGCTGGCATTTTGTATCTTGAAAACACCACATTTGTTCTTGGAAATAACACAAAGCAGTTTAATCCATTACTTGCTTGACAGACTTCAAAAATTGTAGCAGACTAAGGATGGATTTTTTCTTCAGATCAAAAAAAAAAAAGTGACTTGCTATCATATCGCTGCCCCTTATCTCTGCAATTTACAACAGCATTTTTTTCATTAGTATTATTATATTATTTAAATTAGGACTTCCATTAGGCTTTAGCCCCTTAGTATGAAGCTGGATAACTTTCATATCAGTTCAACTTCCACTCTTGTTCTCTGAAAAAAAGACGTGGTCTGGTCCCTCTAACTTGTTTGTTCATTACATCATTCCAGAACCTCCTGGTTAGGTATTTCAGCCACTCACAACATTTCATTGAGTGATTAATTCCTTTAACATAGGGTTTAACATCAGCCTACTACGCTCCCTAACACCCCTGTTCCCTTTGGCCTTCAGAAGTATTTAAACAAATCCATTAAATTTAGCTATTTGCTGCTGCTCTTTTATTTCTCCTTATGTTTCCAATTTACATTAAAACCCCTAACCCTAATTCACATTATTTATTTTTTTTTATCTGCTCTATTTTATGCTTTTTCACACAGACTTGGTTTCCATTTTTCTGGAAAGCACTGTTTTACACCCATGAACGTCTTACCTCGAAGTTACATTTTCCAACCTAGCAACTTCTATACTGTTGTCTTTAAAGGTACCGTTTCCTTTTGTGTTCTTAAGGATATGAGTTAGGCCCTCCGCTTTGTCCCCTCCAGGACTTATAAAACACTCCAGAATAAAAATTCCACAATCTCGTGAGAAAGAGACAAACAGAAAGATATCAAAGCAAGCTTGCCAGATACAGGACAGTCTAAAACAAAACGTACCATTCTGTTCATTTTAGCTTATTCAACAGAAGGGAGAAGAAAAAAAAAAAGGAAGAAAAGAAAAAAGCACTGTATTGAAACACTGAAGTTCAAGTAAGACTATCAAACAATCTGGTTAAATAAACATTTACTCTTAAAAGTCTCTATAAAGAACCTTTCAGAAACTGCTACATCTGACTGTAGTAATTGTACTTCTCATAGTGTCTTTGGTCAGTGCTGCTGACACAGGCTGCTGCTGCCTTCCCCTTTCTAAATAGACTATACTGTGACTTCTCCAGGAACCAGCACTCAGCTGAATACACAGGACTACATAAACAAACCAGCTCTGAAGACATCAATACAGAGAACATAACATCAGAAAAAAAATCAATTGATTGCACACTGACAGCGAAAGGTAAATATCCTCGTACAGTGTTGGAATGAGAGATGGGATGTGACAAAGATTTTGTTTAGAAGTTTTAGAGAGAGGGGAAAAAAATCCCAAGCCCTCAAAACAGCCATGTTTCTTGTAAGTGAAGCATCATTGCATCTGTTTGGAAGATTATGACAAGGGAACCCATTCTGAGAAAAAACACTACCTTGCATGTCATCTTATGCCTCAAGGTACTCATTTTCCCTGTGCCTATGGGTATGTCTAAAGGGTAATTAAAAGGTGCAACCACAGTTCAAGTAGAAACAAACTTGTTTTGAACAAGCTAGTTCACATGTCAATGCACGTGGTACATTGCAGGGGGAACAACATAATGAAGTTACAATAAAAACAGATACACCAAAGACTAGATTGATTCAAACTATTAATTTACATAGTGTTCTATTAAATATTCTGTTCTGTTAATTGGCACGAGTATATACCAAATAGCTTTACAATAACTAATTTCCAAGAATAAAGTTGCGATCACATTTCTGGATAACACACAGGCATATCCCAACTTCATCAAGTCTTTCATTAACATCAGGCAGTCAGAGCAGAAAATATGCCAGCAAACAAAAAAGTCCAGAGAAACAGCCGCTTGAATAAAGGGACTATTAAACACAACCATTCAGCACCATTTGGGAATTCTGCAGAAACAGCAGCCCAGTATTTTCACAGCTCATGACATATCTTTTCAGCCTGGAGTTTCAGTTTTCATGAAACGCCCTCAAGAGGCAAAGCTTAAAATCGTCGTTACATGTATTCTTGCACGAGCAACACAAATTTAAAGATTATGAATGGGACAAGTTTCTGCTGGTTCTAAGGTCTACGGAGACATGACAACGGGAAACGGCCACCACGGCTGCAGAGAAAGTGCAAACCCTTCATCACATACAGGCAGTCGAAGGGATAACGATGTAGCCGGGGTAATGTGAGGCTACGAGGTGATGCTTGCAGGTAGAAAGCATAGTTTTTGCAAGATCAACTAAGACCACAGGGAGTAAGAAAAGCGGACAAGCTTGGAGGACCCAGGAGAAAGTTTCCCTTCCCCTCGAGCTGAGCCTCCTCACGCCCGGTCCCGCCAGCGGACAACACGGCCGGTCCCGCCGGCACGCAGCGCCACGGGGGAAGCCCGTCCTTGCGGCACGGATTTGTCCCGACATTTGTCATCGCCTTCTAAAGCCCGAACGCGGCTCCTCCGCGGGGCGCAGCCCGCCACCGGCACAAGCCCCGCCGCCCCACCAGGCAGGCGCAGGGAGTGCTCCAGGGGCAGCACCGGCCCGGCCCGGCGCCTTCCCGCTCGCCGGGAGCCCCCTCTCTTCCCGCTCCCCGGGCGGGCGGCGACCGGCCCCGGCCCACGCGCGCGGCTCCC
>VUYV01000166.1:1169339-1211361 GCA_008711295.1 Anarhynchus alexandrinus | reverse complement strand
CGGCTCGGCTCGGCTCGGCGCGGCGCGGGCCTGAGAGCGGGGCTGCCCCCGTCCCGGCGGCTCGGGGGGCGACGCTCTCCCCGCCCCCCCCCGCCCCCTACCCCGTACCTGCTGCCGGCGCGGCGCGGCGCGGCCCGGCCCGGCCCCGCGCTGTCTCCTCTCGGGCCTGAGGCGCGCGAGCGCCGCTCCCTTCCTACCTGCCTGCCCAGCACTGGCTGGCGACGGCAGTGCGCACGCGCCCAGCGCGCTGCGTAGCTTCCGGCCTCACCGCAGCGCACTCTGGGAGGGAGAGCCCTTCCGGCGGCCCCGCAGGCCAAGCCAGGCCGGGCTGGATCAGCCCGGCCGGCGGCGGCAGCCGCCACTCGCGCAGCGGCGGCGCCCTCCTCAGGACGGTAACGGCGGCCGAACCACCGCCCCCGGGGAAGACTACGGCTCCCGGCAGGCGGCGCGCGCAGCCGCAGAGCGGGCGCGCCGCTCCCGCCGCAGTGCGGCGCGGGTCATGCCGGGAGCTGTAGTCCGGCGGGCGGTGCCGCCGCAAGCGGGAGGGTTTGGGGAGGGGGTGGAGGCGCCGCCTCTCCGCTTGAGGGGCGGTGGCGGCGGCCGGGTGGGTCGGGTCGCAGAGCCGGAGACGGAGGGGGGGATGGCGGCCGGGCGCTGCCCTGCGGAGCGTGGCGGCAGTGGCGCAGCAGGGTGGCGGGGCGGTGCCAGGCGGCCGCGGGCCGTAACGTGCCGCCTGTCAGCGCTGCCGCCAGGGAGCTTCGTGACAGGCAGCGGTAAAAGGGACAGGGACACCCCCCCACGCCCCCATCCAGGGGCTCTTACAGCCCGGGATAACCTAACGAACTGTTATTTCCACTTTAATTACTGCTTCCCGCCATGCAGGTTACCCGGCGGTGGCCTCGGTGTCGCCACAGACCACATCGCTGTGAGTGTAGCACTGCCGTCGCCTGCGCACGCCGAGGGGTACGGGTGACAAGCGAAGCCATTTCAGAGTTTCGCGGGCGACAGCGCGGTAGTAAGGCTGAATGCAGCCGAGTGGCAGTAAGAGATACAGGTGATGGTCGCCGGTCCCATAGTTAGCACGAAAAGCCACAATAGCTGCTAGTCAACCGTGATATATGCTGAGATATATACATGCGTTAGGCTGTGTGACAAAAGCTCAGCTGCACAGCCACAAAGGAGCACAGGGAGAGGACAGCAGGAGGTGGGACCCAAACAGCACCCTGCCGGGCTGCTCCCAGGCCCATCCCAGGAGCTACCAGCCCACCAAAGGCCCACCTCGAGGAGCAAGGGGCACGATAATGGCTGGGAACCCAAATTAAGGACTCAGAGGAAGGGACACCTCATCTGGGCCCCTCCCAGTGCTGTCCCAGGGGAGACTCAGCCCCAGAGCACCTTTAGGGCTGGGGGGGGGTCGCTGCGACCAGGGATGTGGGACAGACGATGGGATACAGGTGAAGAGCATTTGGGGACTGCAGAGGACTTGTTAGGGGATGCTTAGGGGAGGAACCAAAGTTGTGAAAGGGAGGGGTTTAGGTGATTTGTGGAGGAACGAGTGTGGGAGAACAGAGGGATACAGGAATAAAAAGGGCCGGTCATGTGTAAATGGTTTGTGATGGTTTGTCTGTCCATGCCCTGCGCCTGATCAGCACAGCCAGTCCCATCTTCTCATTAAACTCCTTCCTCAGTTTGCCCTGGGCAAGGGACTCCCGTTGCCATGGAGGGGGGGGGTGTCTGGGTGCCAGCGGCCAGGCTGGGACTCGGGACGTGGGGCAGCACTTGGTGCATGTGAGCAGCAGCGAGGGTGCAGCTGGACCAGCCAGCGAGGGGGCTGGGGGCTGAGGGGGGCTGTGAGGGAGGAGCCGGCTGCCTGGGTTACTGGGGGTCCCGGCAGCTGCCAAAGAGGCTGAGGGGCCTGGGGGTTCCTTTGGGGGTCCAGAGCACCACGGGGGAGCTCACTACTGGGGGACCAGGGGGACTGGAGTAGATGGGGATTGAGGGGCAGCTACTGGGCAGACTGCCTGAGCCCAGCTGCTGGAGGGAGCCACATTGTACGTGTGTGTATATATATATATGCTCACTAGCGCACCTCCATCCTGCTCAGCCAGAGAGGGGGGTGGGATGAGACCGCTGGCACTGCCTGTGTTCGTGTGAGTGGTCTGTGTGGCCGGCTGTGTAATCTGTGTGGCCATCCGTGTATGTATGTTTCAGTGGTGTATAAGTATGTTTGTGCATGTGCCTATTGGGAATACAAGCTCAGCCTGGCTACTGCTTGGACCTGGGGGCATGGAGCTGCGGCAGCCTTGCCTCTCTCAAGCTACCAGCTCTGGCCCCATTTTCCCATATCAATAGATAAGTATATTTGTATACATGTCATATGTATACATGTAAATATCGTATACATATACATATACATTGGTATATTTCATAGGGCTTCTACATAGCACAGTATTTCTACCCACACAATTGAGATAAGAGAGATTAAAGCAGACAGGCAACAGCTTTCTCCCAGAGCATTTGCATAAAAAATAAATAACAGTTACACTTTTCTTTCAGAGATTTCATGTTTCTCGCTCCCTGCCATTAAGCACATCTATACTGCAGCCAGAGATCTGGTTACAGTATTGGTTGGCATTCCTGACATACCTTGAATCAAATTATCACAGGTAAGGGCGGCAGTAGAGATCTGAGAGTTCTCCTGTTTTTGCTGAGAGTCTGGTTTCAGATGCAGCTGAGCTAATACAATGGTGCGCTGCAGGTACAAGGATGAATTCCTATTTCCCGTCACCTTCGCTCTTCTGGTCTTCTTCTTCCCTTCTCTCCACCACGTATACGTTTTCAGGGATGGTGAACTACATTAATTCTGCACGTGTTGTGATACCCTGCCTTAAAACGCCACCACAGATGATGCCTTTTTGGAGTGCAGCCATCACCTGCAGGCAAGGATTTGCAAAACTTGGGGGCTTGTGTTACATGAGGCTGCGAGGCAGAGTACCGAACAGAGTGAGGCAGGCCCAGGGCAGGCTGTTTGGGTCTGCGTGATCACCAAGCAACACATGGAAGCAGTAAAAAGCACCACCAGAGTTCAGACTGGAAACACGGAGATCTAAAACCAGGCTGACATCAGGTGCTGGTAAAATTCAGACAGAAGGTAGCTTCATTTCTGACAACAGCTAATGCTGAAGCCCTAAGTATTTTAGTAATCTGGGTTGATTCAGCTGGAGAGAGTTCACTCCTAAACCAGTAATACAGATTTTTGAGAAGAATTTTTTACTTTTATATACAAGTGAGGCATGCAAGCAACATGTTTTTAAACACAGTCTAAAAAAGACAATAACAACATTGAAGGCTGAAGAGTGACCCTGAATTGAGGGGTGAGACGTGGAAGTGGACGGGGTAAACAGATCAGCAATCATGTTGTGACTGGGTGAAATTCGGGTTTAGGCATATAACCACTGGCCCCTGTTTTCCCCAGTGCAATGGGATGACAGAAAATGGTATCACGATAATACAGCCCTTTCTAAAAAAGGACACAGAGCCAGACTGCTAACCATATTTAGCACTACTAAATTACGATTGGCACCAGCAAGCCTTGGTTGTCACCTACTGACATTTTGTTCAGCCCTAAAAATGAAAACACAGTTGCCTGCACTGTTTCAAATGATGAGAGTTACTGGGGACTCACAGATAGGGAAAGAAAAAGATAAGACAAAGCAACAAGTTCATCGTGACTCAGGATCTCAGAGCTGCCACTGCCACAGCTAAAAGGTGTTGTTCTGCGTTTCTGAGTTGGTGAAAAGTGGTCACATAGAGCAGCAGGGTCACAAGAGGTGTCTTTGGAGCCAGACGGGGTGAGAACCCACCAGGGAGAAGCAGCACCTGCCCCATCTGCACCCCTGAACCTCAGTGACATGTAGTAGTACCCATATGTCTGTACTCACCATGAATATGAAATGCTCACCATGAAACTCATGAAACTCTCAGTAAAATGCTGTAATGGGTCCACACTGATGGTAAAACGTGACTGCTCTCCTTTGTTCCTCTGCTTCCTCAGGTTTGGCTGAGGAAGGGTGACACTGGGAGCTGCACCCTTCAGGCTTCCTCCCGGTGGCTGGTGGGACCCTTTCACTGTGCAGTGGAGGGGCTGGAGCTGGGGAGTCTCCTGGGGGTCCCTGGGAGGCGGACAGGCAGATCTGCCCAGCTGCTCAGCTCTGGGCCGTTCCCGCTCTCTTTCTGTCCACCCCTGCCCGGACAGATCGGAAACCCGCCATCGCTGTCTGCACCAGCTGCTAGAGCTGGTGATGACGAGAGCCGGGAGCACGGCGACAATGCCAGCAGAAACCACAAACTGGTGTGGGCGCCAAGGGGAGTTAAGTCATAAAGTGCGAAACTCCATCGGAGAGCAGCAGGGAGCCCATACAGGGCTCTGGGAAGGGGTTTTGATCTTTTCCTCTCATGCAGGGGTTACAGAGTGTTATTGGTTCTGCCTCTCACATCTTCTCTGTGAAGTATCGCTCCAGAAGTGACAGTGTTAACAAAGACAGTGGAATAGACTGCTCTGTAAGCTGAGCTACACGGTCACATGCACGGGTTTTATTTTTAACATCCCAAAACTACTTGATGTTTCTGCCTGGGCTTGCTCTGTGTCCTCCCATTCTCTTCTCTTTCTTTGCTTGCAGTTCTCCCTTATCCACCTCACTTCGACCCGGCTGAGCACAACCAGGAGAGCAAGGGTTTGGTACACACACAGGGACTCTATGATTAAGGTAAGGCTTTTTAAATAGAGTTGCTGTCTTTATTGGTCAAACCTTATGCAATGCAATGGTTGCTGTATCGAGCTAAGAAAATCAAGATGTCTTCAAAACAGCCTTAGTAATTAAGATGAAGTAGAATAATCAGAGACAAGATGTCTTAAATGACACCCTAAAACAGAAGCAGCTGGTAACTGTGAACACTTCTGTGACATGCTACTCTAAAAAAAAATCCCTCCATAATATATTCAGTGTATTAGCCATAGTTTTCAGCCCTGTTTCTGGGGTTTAAAAACACTAAGATGCTGATTCTAAGATCAGCTCCCTAAGAAGGGAGCTTCAGTAGCAGGGGAGATGATAAATCAAAAATTCAATTTCTGTAATTTTCAAGAAACTCTGAGAAGTAAGACAGGGAGATACAGTGAGGGTCAGAGGAGAGGCAAGAGCAATCTTCTGGCAAAAATCCTAAGCCTTAAAATACGGTGATTTTTGTAGCTTCAGACTGCAAACTGTATGTCTGTAAGTCAGAATGAATAATAAGATGGTGAAGTAAGAATCACAAGCGTTGGAGGTACCATTTAGAGTTGTGGCTGCTCAGCAATTTTTATTCAGGAATCTCTTCTCTTTTGTTTTTATGACTTAGACCTTGACCAATAGCTCTGAAATTCTCTATGCAGGGCATCTGCCTTGGGCTGGGTTTCTTTTGTTTTGCTTAAAACTGTTCACTTGATTATGTCAAGAAGTTTTCAGAGAAGTATGTTAATGAGATTGTTACCAGAGCATAAAATAGAACCTGAGCCTAAAGGAAAAAAACACAGTTTGGACCATTCTTTTTTTTTTTTTTTTTTTCTCAAACTGCAACTAAACTGGAACCTGTTATTTTAAAGCACTTGCTGAACTCAAACCAGAACCAAACCCATTTCCCAGTTATCAATGCAAAGTGAGAGTTTGCCTGACTGTGTCTCTACCAAGGACAGCACAGGGACCCCTCACATGCCAGAGGAGCAGCTGAGCAGCTCTGTGCCACAGTCTCCTCCTTCTCCCTCTCCTGCCTGTCTCCCACCCGACTCCCCGACATGCCCAGCACAAGACCCTGCTGCTGGGCTGCCCTGGACCGTACCGCCAGCCTAGGGGACCACTTCAGCACCTGCAATTTTGGGGTGGGTTTATCTCAGGTGAGCTATGGCTATGTTGCGCCAGGTAGGGAGGAGCAAGAAATATTGCAGATTCGGGTATCAGAGTGGGGAGGGCAGTGTGGGGTTTCTACCAGCAGTGCCCTGTGTTACCTGTGCCTCACTGCTCTGAACTCTCCCCTACTCCTCCCATGACAGCACCAGTGCCTTTCACTGGAGAGAAATTGCACTAGCAAGTTTTGGTGCCTCTTCACTGCATGTACGCAGCACAGATTTACCAGGCAAGGGAGAGGCCTGACGGTGTGTCAGCTTCTCTTGAGCTCCATGGTCCCGCAGGCCAGGTTTAGGGAGCTGAAGAGAAGCTGATGTGCTGCTGTGGGAACCTGAGCTGCACACAAGCTCTGAAAGGAAAGCAAGGAACATGCCTGACTGATGCACTGTGCTGTGGACCTACTCAGTCCCTGTCATTTTAAAGCTTTTTTTTTTTTCGGTATAAAGCAATTCCAGCCTGTTCAGTAACTCTGAACCAGTGGTTATTGCCATGAAACACCACAGGCTCAACCAGCTGATCTCCAGCTAGAAAATACAGGGAGTAGCTCCCTAATTGTCACAGCCTCATCCTTCCCTCTTTGGGCTTATCTAACAGGTCGGTTGTCTCACAGAAAACCTTTTCACACTGCGTGTCTTATACTGGGGATTCACCAGGATTGTCCTGGAATCAAAGCGCCCCTATAAAACCCATGTGGACTTGTTCAAGGTCAGATCCTCAAAGAAACTATGTCTTTTACATCCTTGCTAGAAATTTATTAGTGTTATTGATGAAGTTTTCATCCATACCTTTTATTCTCCCTTTCCACCTGTCCTGAGCTGTACTGTATTCACTGCCTGACTCATTTAAATCTTGGTTGGCAACATGTATATACAAGATCATTCTGAATGGCAATTGCAGAGCAGGTGTGCCACGAAGAATGGTGACCCGCTATGCCTAACACCAGGGCAGTCGCTCAAGCTGTAGCTGTCCCTGCTGCGGGTGTCAAGATGTGGAGCTTGACTCAACTTAGGGGTCACTGTGATTCCAAGTGGTGGCATTCTTTGGTTTGCTTTTTATTTTGTGTCGAAGGACAGGACTTCAGAAAAATTAGGCTCCTGAGAATCATGTACAAATGTGGTACAGTATGGTTTCCAATGGCATAGTGTTTTCTTCCTCAGATCCAAGAAATAAATATATCTGTACAGCAAAAGGAGACCCAAGCCTGATTTCTTGCTGAGGTTGTTAAGTACGTAGGGATTGAGGAAGAGCACTGCACGAAAAGAGAAGAAAATCACTAGTTTAAGGAGACTTAGATGCTCTCCGAGAAAATGTGATTCTACAGCTGGGCCTGCCAGGGTTTTTGTGCAGGAGGCACGAAACTTCAAGTGAAACAACAGAACCTGAGCATCTCCATGCTTGGTTATTTATTTGTTTATTTAAAATATTCTATTTCATTCTATTTATTTTCATCTTTCTATACTTTAATTCTACATCTGCCAGATAGAAGTAATAGTATCTTTTAACCTCAAATACACCTCTAGTACTGCAAAGATAAATTCATTATTGGTTGTGAACCCCCTCAGATGCTAAGACAGTAAATACATTGAAAAACCTGTAAGGAAATTAATAACTCCGTATTCACCTCAGGATTTAAGTATTATGATAAAAATGAGATAAACACTACACACTGCATAACAAGGATTAAAAGAAATAGACGATACCTCCTATCTGCCCAATACACTTCACCAAAAATATTCACATTCCTTGAAAATATTTTTCTGTTGTAACATTATATACAACTTCAACGTTCTTGGCTCCAGCATTTGGATGCAAGCTTTCCTGAGATTTTTAAGAGCTCCTTCTCACATTGTAAATCTCAGAAATATTGTTTTATGTTCATTTGCAATCTCATCTCAGAGGCACTCTTTAAGGTAATTGTCTGGGGGTTTCGGATGTCCCTTTTTGATGGTTCTTTAAAACGGGAGGCATCCCTTGATTCTGTGAGAAGAGCTTAGATATGATATATACCATCAGTCACATATAGCAAATACCAAATAAGAAAACAGTTGTATTGTTTTAGCTCATTGACTGCAACTGAATTAAATGTATATTTACTGAAAATAAATTGTAATTGGTTTATAAACTGTAAGTTACTGTCACTGAACAGATCTGCTCCAGACACAGACATATCTGCAGTCAAAATAGCAGCTGTATATTTTTAAACCTTACTTGATTTGCTGTCATGACAGTCTAAAAATAAAGATTTACCAAAGTGGACAGACTGTGGACTCTAATTTGCATACTTTCTTTCCACAGTAGCTTGAACATGATTCAAGTAAGTGTTTCTGTTTTGATTTTTTTTTCTAACCCAGCTCTTAGGAATTTTTTCAAGTTGCAGGGAAACAAGAAGTGTACAGGTTTAGAGAAACATTTCATCATCTGACATATCTGTGTGTCTCCTGCCTCTGGATGTTATATATCAAACTTACTGAGGCAAGAAATTGTACACTTTCTGCTCAGGGTTTTGGAAGTTGTAGTTTGTGTACTGACAATAATACCATCAACTAAACAACAAAGCTAACTAGATCATCAGTTAAAATACAGAGCACTGGATTACCAGCAAGTCGGAACAGAAGAAGGATTCAAACCCTGATAAATACCAGAAAAGTTTTCTCTCCCTTCTCTCTGTCCTCCAGCTTCACAGATTTGACAATAAGAAGGGAGGTATAGAAATTGTTTGGCTGACAGAACAGCATATACAAGTTGGAGCTGAGGTAAACTCAACAAAAAATGGCAGACCTGAACAATGATGAAGACTTATTCTGGATCTGAATGCTCTGATATGGTCACTTTTGATAAACAAAGCATGTGCTTTCTTTCTCTACATGTGATTCACATGGGGTTCATTTCAGCGTGCAACAGTGTGAAAGCAGGCTCCTCTCCAGAAACTTTGCCCTTTCTGTGTTTTTGGAGAACCATAAGGGCTGTGCTTCAGATGTATTTTTATTTATCAATTATTTCTCTCCAAGAGTTGGTTTTGCAGTGGAAAGTATTGTTCACACATTCATGTTTTTATTGTGGTGTAATGTACCCAGCCTTCCTCTGACCTTATGCAAGTCATAGCTGGGACTATTTTTAGAGATTATATTTGCAGCAAAATGCTACAAGAATGAGAGCAGCAAGGATGCTGCCAACGTGAAATAAATCCATCTGTATCTCCTGCTTCTCTGAGCCGCATAAAAGTAGATGTAACTAAACAGCCTATAGCAGGACAGGTGCCACCCGAAACCACATGTATTTAAGGGCTGAATGTGGCTGGGGCCGCCCTGGCCAGCGCCCTGGTGTCACCTCTGTGCAGAAGCCAGTGCTTCCCAGGACAAGGCAGGGAATGTTATAGCAGAGAGCCACTAACTATTATTTTTCTGCATTGCTGTCTCGAGCTCTTTCCCTGCAAACAAAGGTGAAGGTTACTTGAGCATTATACTTCAGAGTGTAAGTTTGTCCCTAGGCAGAGGGACCACAGAGGACTTGTTCCTTTATTCTGCAGGACCGAGGAGGAATGGGATCCACTAAGAGATGTAAACGGGTGTTGGTTATTGTTGGAAGTTGCAACGGATGGAACAAAGATGCATTGAGCAATTAATGCACATCAAATTCAAACACAAGTGTGTGGTATTTGGTGACTGCAGGAACCAATGTATGGCCTTTCCCAGACATTTTCCTTCTCCTGCGTTGTTTATGACTTCCACTGCCTAGATGTGAGAGACAAGAAGTTAAAACGGCACCTTCAAGAAAGAGAAGGAAAGCAGCTTCACGTAGCATCTCTTCCTCTTGAGCCTAAGCCTACCTCCTCTGCAGCACAGCTCTCCTCAGGGCTGGGTCACTTAAGCCTGGGGTTGCACAAGCACTCACATCTAGGTAAATGACACTATTGTATTTTCTTTAACATTATTTAAAAAAAAAACCCAAAGTCTAAATTATTTTATTAATAACATGTATTTTTTCCATGAGCCAAATAAGAGTCTGCTGGACCTACAGTAGTTCCTACTGCATAGAAAGTGTGGTGTGAAGACTTGTCAAAAATCTTTTTCTCATTTTCACTGAAAAAAAAGTGCCCTGGGTCCTGTTTGGAAACAGAACTACAGTTCCTCCTTATCATTAGCTTTTTCTTTTCCACAAAGATTTGCAGTAGACTGAATCAAACCAGAATGCCACCTCTACAGCAAGGAGCAGAAAGTCAGAAGTCTGGACTTTTCTACTTGCAGCAGCTCTTCTTTGGGCCAAGTTACTGATACCAGTGTAAGGTATCCAGGGAAGCAGCTCCAAGTAGTGGCTGAGCAGCCTCTGGTTCTCTAATCCAACGACTGTGTATGAGGGGAAAGGACCACAGGAGGTCCTCCTACCTGTTCCCCCTAAACAGCATCTCTTACGGACATTGTTGAAGATGACTGCTGGACTGGGTGGACCACTGGTCTGACCCTGAATGTCATTTCTTATGTTCTTAGATTTTTTACAGCAGAGGGTATGCCTCATGCTAATCACCATCTCCATTTCCTTGCTGTCGGACTCTGTGCTTCTGTTTTCCCGTGTCTAGGAAGAAGTAACAGCTATTGCCAAAAATTATTGTAAGGGTAGAGATACTATGAGCAAGGGCAACTGAGAACTTTTGGAAGCAGATCTCATAAGCGCATTAATTTTACTAATTAAACTGATCTAATTGACTTACTGGGAAAGAACAAAAACCCACCATAATGAAAGCAAAGCAGATCAGTGGTTCATTCTGACACAAAGCTAGTAAACTGGTAGTGATATCTCTTTATATAAGGATCTTCATACATCATGTTCTTGTACTTCTTTTTTGTTGTTTGATCTCAGGAAAATTGTATGTCCTTTTTATATCAAAGGTTTTTAAGGGGAGGAGAGGAAAAACATATTTTGAAACCGCATTAATATGGAAATGTGAGAACGGAAAGGCAGTCTTCCTTAAGAAAACATTTAGCCTGTTTATATAATAAAGCTAGCTGAAATTTCTGAAACATTTGTTTTGGCATCCTCAACTTGTTCTTTTAATCCAGTCTGTTGGTTGCAAAATGTTAAATTCATGGAGCTGGATGGTGGCAGCTGAATTTATGAAATGGAGACTGGCATTGTTTATTACTTGCTTCCCGGGACCTTTTTCCCTATTTTCTGGCCCCTTGTGGTGTCATTAACACCTTCATAAACTGAATCTAAAATATGATCAACTAAGGGTCACCCATTCAGTTCTGGGTAGTATTTGACACTGACTTGTCAGAAGTACATAGGATGAACTGAAAAAGTAGAGCAGTGGTGGCCAGTTTTTGTAGGATCGTGCTCTAAAATAGATCCCAAAGGAACAAAAATGGATTCTTTCTCAAAGAGGCACCCTGTAAAAGGCACGTTCAGAGCTGACCTTGCTCCTGCTCCATCACAGGAAGGGAAAAGCTCTGTTGAGGTTAGACCTTTGTCACTCCCCTTCTGCCCTAACTGCACTCGGTGGTGCTGAGCTGAGGATGAGGTAAACCATACCTGCCCTCTTCTCCTCCTTCCTATCTATTTGGCATTCACTGGTGACAGGAAGGGGAAGAAAGGTGAAAGGCAGTTTGTAAAAAAAAAAGGTGAAAAAAGATGGATCTAACTGGATGAGTATAACCTTCCAACAAGCCCCCACTGCACTCTGGAGCTTCTCTCCAGAATGCAGACTGAGGCATTGCCTCATTCCAGGTTTTGACACCTGAAAGTAAATGTAGCAAGTAAACCTGCCTGAAGGAAAGTCCCCTGCAGTCTCTGTTCCAGGACATGCAGGAATCATCTAGGAGTGTAAGGGTAAATCAGGAAAGCAGAGTAAAGAAGGCCTGGCAAATTACCCTTTACCCGGGCTGGTTTCCACACTGGGAACTGGGATCATGATGATAATCCTCACTCTCAGCCTTGCTGGTGTGGAGCAAAGGGAGGTTCATTTGCACAACATTCATGTCTTTATGGGAGAGAGGCCAAACGACCAGCTAATTTTTCTAGAGAGGAGAAAGAAATGTCATCTTTCCTACTCAAACAGTGTTGAGGAATCATAAAATGGTTTGGGTTGGAAGGGACCTTGAAGATCATCGAGTTCCAACCCCCCTGCCATGGGCAGGGACACCTCCCACTAGACCAGGTTACTCAAAGCCCCATCCAGCCTGGCCTTGAACACTTCCAGGGATGGGGCATCCACAACTTCTCTGGGCAACCTGTTCCAGTGTCTCACCACACTCATAGTGGAAAATTTCTTCCTAATATCTAATCTAAATCTACTCTCTTTCATTTTAAAACCATTACCCCTCGTCCTATCACTACAGTCCTCGATAAAGAGTCCCTCCCCATCTTTCCTGTAGGCCTCCTCCCACCCCCCTGACGGTGCCTCTGGCTGTCTTGATTTCAGCACCTTTTTATAGACAGACCCCGTGTAAATGCTGAGACAGAGAACAGCTGGCTCTCAAACCATGGCTGCCTCTGCTGGGGTAATGAGTAAGGACCTTATCTATACCCATGCTGCTATCAGGCCACGCTGTACCGTGGGTATTGCTGCTGATACATGATTGTATGGAGTCATTTGGCCACAGCCTTATTCCCTCTAGAGGCGCATGAGCACCTACCATGTAGAAACCAAGCACGGGCACGGATGGCCTGTGGCCATTCTTGCTCCTTCAGGCAATAACTCTTGTCTTCTTGTCTTTGCTACACACAGCACCGGGCTCAGAAAGCTCCCCCTGGGCAGCACAGGCACTGCGAGAGATGTTTCAACCGGCACTGCCGCACACCAATTGAGCCCTCTGTCTCCTGCATGGTGATCAGCTGCCGATTCCACTGCGGGGCCACCTTCCATATGTGCAAGGAGGAGGAGCACCAATTGCTCTGTCCCTTAGAGCAGGTCTCCTGCCTCAACTCAGCCTATGGCTGCCCTTTTTCCATGGCCCGCTTCAAGCTGGCGAAGCACCTCCAGGTCTGTCCAGCCAGCGTTGTCTGCTGCTCGATGGAGTGGAATCGCTGGCCAAACGTGGATTCAGACACAACCCTCCACAAGAATATTATGAAGGAGACCTTGAATGAAGAGTGCTTGGACACAGCCTTGGCACTCAGAGACCAGAAGATACTTTTCAGGACTTTGAAAATAGCTGACTTGTTTCCAGAGTGGAAGAAAAAGGATGAAGTGCAAGAGCTAATGGATGAAGCCATGGGTGGGGAAGAAGGTGCTGTGGGCGGAGTAGCCTGTGATTCCCAAGGGGGCAACGAGCAGTTGACCGAGCTCAGCCAACATGAGCGTGAACAGTTGGCAAAGGACAAAGAGGGAATGGATCTGGGGAGTTACAAAACCTGGGAGAACATTTTCAGCAAAGAGCTCCAGGCTTGCAAGGTAACGGGCTCAGAAGCCAGCGCAGGACAAAAGACAGAGGAGGCTTCCAAGAAAACAGCGTCAGCCCCTCATGCTGCCAGCTCCACAGAGAAGGCAAAGGAAGTACCTGACGGTGCAGAAGAGGCAAAAGACCAAAGGCCTGAACAAGTAACACCAAATACAGAAATGACAGGACTGGCTCCCTGGCAAGAAGGGGTCCTGGAAAGGCTGAAGAAGGAAGTTGGTGTAGGTGATTACAACATGTATCTGGTACATCACGGGGGAATGCTCATCCGCTTTGGCCAGCTAGCTGCTTGCACGCCCAAAGAAAAAGATTTTGTCTATGGGAACTTGGAAGCTCAGGAGGTGAAGACTGTTTACACCTTCAAAGTGCCAGTCAGTTACTGTGGAAAAAGAGCACGACTAGGAGATGCACTGGGCCACAAGATGCCAACTTTAGACAAGTCAGTGGATACCTCAGAACTGGGAATAAACCTAGAAGAACTACCTAAGGCAAATATAGTTAAAGCCACACTGCTGTGTGCACTGGAAAAAGAGCTGAAAGGCCACGAGATCTCCGAAGCAAGGGGTATTGATGGACTCTTTGTGGATTTTGCAACACAGACATACAGCTTTCCTCTGGAGCCCTTCTCCTCCAATGCTGTTCTAGCAGATATTCTGGATGAAAAAAGCCCACCAGAACTCCACGTGGAGCTCTACACTGAATGTGTAACCAGAAGACACAACAAAAGCAGTTCAGCTTTCACGTTCACTTGCAGTCATTTCTTCAGGAGAGACGAGTTCCCATCCCACTTCAAGAATGTGCACGCTGATATCCAGTCATGCCTGGATGGGTGGTTCCAGCATCGCTGCCCACTGGCCTACTTGGGATGTACTTTTGTTCAAAATCACTTCCGTCCTGATGGAGTTAAGGCCAAGGTTATATACAGCAAGCCTCTCAAGACATTTGCTATTAAGCCAGAGGTGGACACCCTCCTTGCTGAGTCAGGGAAGTGCAATTCCACAGTGGCTAATCGAGGGAGAAATAAGGACTCGCTCAGCAGCCTCCCAGTGGAAGTGCTCAAGTACATTGCAGGGTTCCTGGACAGCTTCAGTTTATCTCAGCTGTCGCAAGTGTCAGTGTTGATGAGGGACATCTGTGCCACTCTTCTTCAAGAGAGGGGAATGGTCCTGCTGGTCTGGGAGAAAAAAAGATATTCCCATGGCGGTACTTCATGGAAAGCTCGCAAAAAGGCAAGTGACCGTGACACTGGGAAAAAGACAGCCATGGGTTCCCTCCAGATAAAACACAAGCATAGCAAGGGATGCTGCATATAAGCATGCAAATGTGGGGAAGGTTCATGAGGTTGTGAATTTGCACCATAATTGTCAGGGGTCAGGGTTGTAAAATGCAGTACATCTAGCGAAGGTAGGAAGGTGTAAATGGACTACTTCTGACTAGCTGAAAGGCCCCACCCAAGCTTGTCTTGGGTAACCTGTTTTCATCTGCACCGGTTTTAGGCACTAGGAACTGAGAATTCCTGATATTTAAAGGCATGGATTTTTGAAGAATTTGAAGTTCATACTCTTTTTTTTTTCTTTACAAGCTGATTTAGGGTATGTCAAAACTAAAACACGCTTTAGAATGCCAAATTGGTAAAGAACAAGGAGACGTGGCTGTGAAAGGAGCTCAGGCGTTCGCATCAACCACTGAGGGCTTTCATGATTAGTATTTCACAGGATTGCCATGAGTGTCTGACTGATTGGGTTGTGAGCACCTGAGAGAGCAGCACAGGGATAGGAGCCGCCTTCTGCAAAGCTGGTCTCCCACTGTTGGTGCTGGAAAATTACCACCCTCACTGGCTGTGTAGGTAGCCTGAAAAAAATATGTAAACACAGCTCAGTATAAGCCCTGGTTGAACAATAGTTATTACAGGTTTTTTTCTAGCTGATAGCCTTGCAGCTGCTCTAACATAAAACTGTTTGAAAGAATAACACGGGACACTCCAGCATGACCAAGCAGACAAGAAAGAGATCTAGGAACAAATAATTTAGAGATCCAGGGAAGACTCCCAGAAATGATCTAAGGACCTGGTTTTCAAGCAGACGCCTGAAGATCTCCACCTATTGATTCTTATCAAATGGAAGCTTAGAAGTTTATGACTCTTTATTAAGAGAAAGGACTCTTTATTAAGAGAAAACATGAAGTGTGGTGAATTAAAAATCTGGGTAACAAAGTTTGGTGTCTGCAAGTTGAATTAACCCAATCCAAAGCAGGAATTAGCCACTGAAATAATTTACTGGAGGATGTGGCTTCCTTCAGTAAAAGGAAGAAATTCTGGCTGGGCAATCGTATAGCAATTAACTTCAGTTATTGCAGCGCAATTTCAAACCAGCAGCATTGAATTTAAGGACTGTCTAACCCTTTTCATGTGATCTCTCTGTACTGACCACACAGGAATCTTGTTTCCAATGCACAGATTCTGCTTGAAAACATTCTGTTTGTAATTAGTCTGAATTTCTTGACTACTGCGTATAAGAGCTGTGACTACTTAGGACTAGGACAGGGTCAGGTAATCTTACACGTAGCACACCCACATACTGTCCTTCTTCCACAGAAAGAAACATTTTTAGGGAGAAGAACTATGACTTTAACAATTCATTTGATTTAGTGGTATACAGCAAATATTGAAGTGACTTAATCACAGTCTTATCACTACATGCTAGTATATCACTAAATGGTAGATGGTATCACTGCAAACAGATTAAAAAAAAAATTTGCACATTTCTATTTTTTACAAGCTTGTATGTCCTCTAGGAAATAACTTTAACTTTAGATTTCCCAGGCTTGTTCTGGGGTGGGGTGAGTAACAACAGTGTTGTAATGTTAATGACTTTGAAGTTGCTGATAGATGCTTCGGAAGGTCTTTATGAAGTCAGGTTTCTTTGAGATATGTATCACACAAGCATGCTGTAGTCACTTTGCTTTATAAACCTCTTGGATCAGACTGTACATATGATGGAGTTTGCTGTAGAGGTGCGGTGGTCGGGTGTCCTGGATTCCCTCATGCCCTGCACTGGATTGGCACCAAAAACTGTAAAAGGGTATTTTCCCCTTAAAAATGACAGGTGATTACTAAAGCAGCAAAACCAGCAAGTATGAGCTACATAACAATACAGACCCCATTTTCACTCGTTATGCCACCCTGCGCAATCAGATGTTCACTAGCCTGTCCAGTACAAGTAATGCACACCCACTATAAGCATATGCAGATTTTTTAAATCCTCTTCTATTTTTACCAACACTCCCATTTTCTCTCCCCAATTTCTCTCCCCTTTCCCATATTAGATCTGGCAGTTCAGCAGCCTGTTCTCCAGGGTTAACAAATGGCAGCGCAATGACGTCACGTGCATGTCGGAGCACCTGAAGAATTGTCCCTTCTACCAAGTGGAGCACAAGACGGACCCCGTGCTGCTGACAGGCATGTGTGAATCTCGAGAGCAGACTCAAAAGACTTTGGTTTCTACTTTCAAACACAGAGTCTGAACAACCTGCTTCCCCTCCACCATGCTCCTTTCAGCGCCCTTGAAAAGATTTGGGAATTGGAGTGTAAAGATTGTTCTTCCAACTCTCCTTTGGACGTACAAAACCGGCTTCTCCCCAGCTTCGTTTGCAACATCCTGTATCTTTTTTTTTTTTTCCTGCATTCATTTAATGGTTAAAACTTCATCCACTGCTCACTGATACCGCGTGCTTTCAGTTTTTGTTTCTGTTCCTTGCTTAATACAGCCTCTCCTCCTGGAGAAAGCAATAAGGATCTTGTTTGAAACAGCATCTTCGCAACCTTGAAGGTAGGCTGCTGCTCCTGTACCATGTTCCTGAGAGAAGCAAGAGCAGTTAACATACCTAGCTCGGCCAGATCTGAAACACCTTAGTTTTGGCTGGAAAGCCGAGTTTTGGGAGCACAGGTAGATGCCCTCCTGCCCAGCAAGCCTAGGGACTGGTAATCTGTTCGAGATGTGAGCAAAAGAAAAGGAGCCCCCAAAGTCAAGTGAATAAACTAAGATTCAGGAATGCCTGAATTCATTCAATCCAAACCAAAGCAAACAAACTTGCTCTTTGTTAGAAATCACCAAGTAGCAAACAGTTTTAGGGGCTCAACTGACTTTTTATATTTTTCGATTAACAACTCTCTCTGTTTTTATTTAAAAATTCACCAAAGCCATCAAAAAAATATTTGGAGACGTTCTTAGAATGCCTTACCTACTCAGTTTTGCAATTGTAAATTGCAAATTGTAATTGTAAGCAATTGTAAACTATTTGTCAAAGAAATACTGTATTTTTTTCTGTAAAAGAAAAGTCATTCGGCAACCCGTTCAGTAACGACAAGAATAATATTCGCTTCAGTTAAATGGGCTGGAGTATGAAGAATTTTTCCTTTTTTACAGAGCAAAAGAGTGATTAGGATTCAGTGTATTTTTTCATAAATACACTAATTTAAAAACAGAACGTACTTGTTGAGGCAACAGATGAGAGAAAGCAGGCATGTTATCAACAGCATCTGTCTTTTTACACTATTTAAACACATTTCAGAGGCATTAGTTAGAAATGTCATAGTTGTGGTGGTGGGTGGGATTCCTCTGAAATGGCTGTAAATCGATTCGACGGCTTCCAGCCACTGCACAGCCACAGCGGTGCCAACTCACGCCCCTTTCTTTTTTAGGCTCATAGTCAGAAGTGCGAGCTCAGGACATGAGGTCCGGCTTTCATCTCACCGTCTCAGGCAGAAGGACCTTGCCAGGAGCTGGGACGTCTGCAGGCCCGGACCACTGCTCTCCTCGCCTGGGCTGGCCAGGTGAAAACTGTCCCGGGTGGACGGACACGCGCCACACTCGCCATCCCCAATCTCAGAGTAGCTCTAGGATGAGGCAGGCTATGCAAGAAGGAGCCCTCTCCTACCAATAAAGATTGCTGATGAACCCGAGCTGAGTACTTGGTAATCAAAGGCATGAACTACGTGGTGACCAAAACTGTGCTGAGTGCAGCTCGTCCTTGTCCATACTTGCGGCTTAAGTGGTCCCTGTGAGATTTTTAACCATATGAGGATGTTTTTCTTCTCCAGACACATGCCCTCAGGAGCATATTATCTAGTTGTGGGGACGGTGGATTGGTCCCGGGAGCAGGAGTGGCAGCAGTTGTTTGGGTTTTTTTAATGGTATTCTGTTTTCTGTCCCTAGAGATACTTTCTAGAAAGTCTCATAATGCTTTACACATGAGAATAAACTTGTCTGCGCAGGTATCCTGTGGAAAACACAACCAGTAGCATCCCAGTTTTACGCAGAGGAAACTGAAGCAAATGAACACAGGGAACCTAAGCTGGGCCAGGAGCAGTTGAAGCTGGGTGCTCTGATCCTTCATCCTATGGCTTAGCCACTGCGCAAAACCAAACTGGCCATCCTTTAAAGTGGCTTACAAAAATTCACCTGTCCTCAAAACATCCCCTATGAAATAGGTTGCCAAATATTATCACCCTGTTTTACACAGGGAAGGTGACAAATGTGAGAACATAGGGCCACACTTCCTAGACTGGCCTCTACATCAGGACCTCATCCTTTGTGTATCATGTACCTGATTTTGAAAGATGCTGAGCTGCAGCATGATGTGTAGCTGCAGACCTCAGCAGCTGCAAATGCACGTCCAAAAATCGTGTGGCAGTACCTATGCTGGGCGCTTAAAAACAGAGACACTCAAAATTATGGAAAATTTGGGGAGCAAAAAAAAAAGATGCTTAAATGATAGGGTCTCAGAGTAAGTCAGTATTCAAGGCTGAGATAAGACACCATGAAAAAGTTAGTTCAACCTGTGAACCATCTCTCACCTGATCAGCCACTTAGCTGCTCTAAACTGATGTAGCTGCCCTGAAATTTTGGTTTATGTTAGGTTTTTTATGAACTCATTTTACCTTTAGTGCCAGTGTGACTGAGTTAGAGACAGAAATGTCACAACCTCTACCTCTTGGGATCAGGCAGGGTGTACATTACAACTTCTGGAAGGAAGCTGGAGTTAGATCATTTTCCTTCTGGTGCTGCTATAGGGTATGCTGGTGAGACACAGGCTGTTAATTTACAGAAGGAGAAAGAGACAAATTCACCCCCATGAATATATACTTCTGTAAAATGTAAATTTGGTTAAGTAACCTTCAGCACATATGGCGGAAGCTGAAAATCCACGGTCATCTTCAGGTTAGTCTGGTTAACCTGACCCTGCAAGAGGAAAAGCTATACAGGGAAGTGAAGATCACGCTTATACCAGTGTATACCCAGCTGGCAAATTCCAGCTGGCAGCCACTGCTGACTTTATCTCGCATTTAACGCTAGCAGAGAGCTGTGAACTGGTGTCAGATGCAGTTTAATTAATCAGAGGATGTATGCCAAGCTAGGTGAATGTTGACAGTCCTGCTCATCAGCAAAGTCGGCAGAAGCTTTGGAGAGCTGCAAGGAACTGAACTTGCCTGCTCTATTAATTTTGGTGAGGACAACACCGACTTAGTTAAAAGGCAAGAAGCTTCGACTTGGGTTCAGCAAGTCCTTAGGCTCCTAATTTAAGCTCATAACTTGACCAATGGAAAATTAAAACTCTTCCTAAATTTCAGCTTGAGGGATTTGATTAGAAGAAACAGGGCATTTGGTGTTTTTCAAAACAGGTCTTTTGCTGTGGTGGGATCTGAACTGGAAAAGGGGACCCAAGTCCAGCAGAGCTCTGAGGTTGCTCTTGGTCCAGATCTCACACTCCAGACCTTCATGGCTTTGACCTCATTTGTGCTGCCCACATGTCTTGTGCAGGGCGAGAGCAATACTCCACACACTCCAGGCTGATGTGTTTTGCAGTGTGTCCACTTGTTGGAAGAATGGGAACAGAAATGATGGCATCATGGAAACCAGAGAGGTCAGAGCAGTGCAAAAAGGCTCAGGACAAGATGGGAAACAGGAAAGGTAACAGCTTTGGATAGAGAAGATCTGCCTGATTGTAGGTGTCATGGGGAGAGGCAAGTGGAGAACAGTAAAAGGGCACAGGAATGAATGGACATGGGATGTGGAAGAGGTGATGTGGCTGCAAATGTTTTGGAGGAAACCGTTCAGACACTAGGAGAATAGGAGTGACATTGAGGAGAGCAGAGACGTAAGAGGAATGGAGAGTTTAGTTTAGTTTAGTTTAGTTTAGTTGGTTTTGACTGACAAAGTAAGATATTTGGATGAGTCTGGTAAACTCAGTGAAAGGCAGACCGTTTTGAATTGTAATTTTTACAGTGGACCTCACTCTGTGGCACAACCTCTGTTCTGTTCTGGAGTATTCAGCCAGCAGATTGTTGAAACACAAGCCAAGAGGCCACTGTAAAACCGTGAATAGCCGCCAGTTCTGGTGTTCCTGTACCTTCAACATTTGCTGCCAACAACAGACTTTCTGGATGAATGCTTCTCCTTGAGGAAGGGGCTGGAAATTCCCAAACAGTATTATATAATAACACGGGGCAGATGATAATTCTTAAGGGGTGAAGGGGTGGGTCACCCACTGACATGTATCGTGAGTCTGGGTTAGAGGGAGAAATTACTTGCCAGGCCTCCAACTCCCAAAACTGAGTGAGCACAGATAAGGTGAAATTTATTTGAACAGTGTTTGTTATTTTGCAAAACTCTGTAACTCCTTGTTGCTTTCTTAAGAATAAAAATTATTATGGTTTAAAAAAACCAAACAAACAACCAAAAAAACACCAAAATCCAAGTATTAGCTTGTTTTCTTAGTTTCATCACATTCATGTTGGCTTTGCTTTCAAATCAGATGTGGTAGTTCCTGTACCCTCATATTCATTACACTTCTTTTCTCTGCTCCACTCTTCACTATAATTTTCCTGGTTGAAGACTATTATTTGTATCTATTATTTATATTTCTTTTAGATGTATTTAATTTTAACAATTATTCTTATTTTTTACCGCATCCTCTTTTCATAGCCACTTTCTCCTTCCTGGTTCAGTTATTTACTTCTATGAAAAACTTTCTCTTCTTTTAAAAATCCAGTTTCCACATTGATGCTACACTATATCTAAAAACTTCTGAAGAAGAGTTTTCTTTGCCGATCTCTCTCCTTACTCTCCACCTACTTTTAATAACCTTGTGGCTGTTCAGTCAGGCAGCTACAGAGGGATTTTTGCTTCTTTATTTGGGGTGCGAGTTCCACAGCCGCTGTGCATTGGCCACAGAAATTCTGGGCCTCTGTCACATCCAGTTTCCTGACTGATACAGTCCACGTCAAAGAGTTCTCTTAACTCCTTGATGGTTTTTGTTTCTTTTGAAACAAAACCTGCACCTACAGTATGGGCCTATTCTTATTTAGCTTCCCACTTAATTTATATGTAAGGAAATTATGATCACACGCTCCGAATTTATTTTTGATGACCACCTGCTCTATGACTTAATTGCTATTTACAACTATCAAATCTTTTGTAGGTTCAGTGATGGTTTTGTGAAGGAATTTTTCATCTGTCATATTGAGAATTATAGGCCTAAGGCCCATTATGATCATCAGAGATTATTCTCTGGTCCATAACTCTAAAGTTAGTTTCCCCATGGCACCATAGTTCTTAGTGGGATTTGTGTCTTTTAATATTAGCTCTCTCCCTACATACCCAGTTATGAACTTGAACGGTTCACAGCTGTTTCTGAGCTGCACCAGTGAAAAGCCTCTTTTAACTTTCTGAGTATCACCAAAACAACCTATAGCATCACTCATGTGATGATAATGCACTATTCTCATCTTCCCTCCTAGCAGTCCTGAGCAGCAGAGTATTTTAATACCAGGGAAAAATGTTACTCTACCAGATTTCTGTTACTTGCATGATAGCTAGTTAACACCCCATATTAGCCAAGGTCTTCTCAATAGTAGCAGGCGATATAACCAGGGACAGTGGCAACAAGCTGAAGCTTGGGAGGGTCAGGCTGAATTTCAGGGACAATTTTTTTTACCAGCAAGGTAATGCAGCACTGGAACAGGTACCCAGGAAGGAGGCGGTATCTCCACCCTTGGAGGGTTTCCAGACTTGGTCGGACAGAATCATAGTGACCTGATTGAGCCAGAGGCTGGATCAGAGACCTCTGGAGGTCTCCTGCCATCACCACTTCTATGATTCCGCAGCATCACCTGAGATTGCCTGTAGTACACAGGCACCTGCCTCCCTGGCCTCACCCACTTCCCTTAGCTGAACTAGATAGCCCTTTGGCTACCTATTTGCTGCTGCTGCTTCTCTCATCACAATTAGTATATTCTTTCCCCTTGTCGTTGAGGCCTCTGCCCATCGATACCTCCTTATCTGTCATCACATAGTTATTTAACTGGTTTTTGTCTCCCTGACTATGAAACAGATACACAGCCCTCTCCCAGCAGCTGCAGCATGGCTGAATGGCTCTCTTGAACATGATACCTACGCAGTAAAGTTACATTTACCAGACAGCTTAGTAAATTGCACAACTTTTTACCAGAGCTGTTTGTTTTAGGCAGGCTGATCCAGCATGCAATGGATTGCAGCTCCGGAGAACAAAAGAGAGTCCCAGCTTTAGCAGATGTCTGGAAGGATTTGATTATAGAGAAGAGTTTACTGCTCTGCAAAACAAAGTCTGTCACAACTGCTGTGTTTGAACCTCTCTGCAGGCAATGGCCCACAACTCGTTTCACAGCCACAGCACAGGCTGCAGACCTCCCCCAGCTCCTCTACGTAAACAGCTAATGGGAAAATCTGCTGAAATGCCGTTTTGGCCACACTGGAGCAGGCAGAGAAACAAATCAGAGAAAGGAGCCTTGCCTTAGCAGACACCGCTGCGTTTGCCTGGGGTGAAGGAGTTGCACAAACGCTTGTGCTCTGCTTCGTTGGCCGACGGGAATATGTGGGTGCCCTCTGAGAACACAGATAATGCCAGATAATAACATGTAGGGCCAGGGGAGCAGAGATGAGTGCATCTCAGATTGAAGAGGGATGCAGGGACTCACAGGGTGTGCTGGTAGGTGTGTGTTATTACCCCAATGAGGCAGTGGGAGAGCCATGTCTGACAGCTCAGGGCTCCTAAGCATAACTTCAGCAGCAAGAATTAATATTCCTTGTGAGGCTGTTCCAAGAAGGACTGAAGTGGTGAGTGAGGGTGGGATTGGGATGCAAGGGGTAAGTCTGTATCAGAAACCTGTATCTGGCCAGCACAAGGTGCTTCTTGGGCTGGTTTTCAGGAAGTTGTACTGGAAGAGCTGGGGCTGGGGGTGATCATGGTTTCCTGCAGGTGTGTATACATGATTATAGCAGCAAGGGTGAGTTGTGTTACTGCAGGGCTGGCAAGGCTGTGAAGAGAGGAACAGCCCAGCACAGAAGCAGCCATTTTCTCTCTGTGTGTCCGAAAGACAGGGGAAAGCAGTAGTTAAAAATACCGCCAAAGCTTATCCGTTTCCTCTCTCGCATCTCAGGTTTTTCCCTGGGATGTTTTTTCCCAGGGATGTTTTTTCCCAGGAAGCCAGGGTTGACTTGGCAGCTGGTGGTGGCACCACACGCTGCAGGGGCTCGGGGGAGGCTGCCTCGCACCGCCGCACAGCAAACCACCTTCTTTGCAGCTGAAGAAGAATTTGCAGGGAGACAAAAAAAAAACCAAAACCCAAACAAACAAACACAACAACCCCAAAAACAAACAAACAAACAAAACCCCAAACAAGAACAAACAAACAAAACAAAAACAAAAAGAAAACACAACCAGCTTCAACCTCCAAGACTCCCACAAAAAGGGGAGTTTTGCTTCTAAAAAGCAAGTGGACAGAGATGGGGCAGCTTTCAGTGGCTGCCCAGCGGGTCCGGAGGAGACGAGCGCGCACGCCCGAAAGTGCGGTGGGAAACGCTGATATGACACTGCCTTAAAGAGGGACGCGGCGAAAGCCGCCCAGCCGCGGTTTTGGGGATGCTCCTCGATCCCAGCCGCTGGCACCCCGCTTCCCTGCCGCCTCCAGCCTCCCGGCAAAGGCAGAGTTAAGGGGTTTAAGGGTCGGGGCTGCCGCTCCGCCAGAGAGAGAGCGAAAGCGAAAGGACGGGCGGCGCGGCGGCCGGGGCCCGGTTTGTTTCCCGGAACGGGAGGATACCGGGGCTCGGAGGCGGCCGCGCTGCGGGGCAGGATGGCCGAGGGGCTGGTGCTGTGCGGGGCCCTGGTGCTGTACGGGACCCTGGTGCTGTGCGGGGCCCGGCTGGCCCCGGCGGCGGGTGAGTGGCGGGGACGGCGGGACGGGGAAGGGGGGCGGGCTCCGGGGCGGGGGCCGGGGATGCTTCTGCGCTCGCACAGCCCCCCCACCTCCACCCCTTCAGTGAAGGTCTCCCAGGGAAAACTAGGGTCTTCCTAAAGACCAGAGGAGGGTGGCGCAGGGCTAGAGGGGTCCCCTGCCAGCAGGGCCGGGAGAACAACCCCAAAGCGGCCGCCAGCCCCCAGCCTCTCCGTTATTTGTCCCCCCATCCCAGAGAAACTCATACACTCGTCTTTGTTTGCAGTGGGGTTCACGCACTCAACCGGTTCTTTTCCCTCCCTAAAGGGCCGTTGCAAGCTCCCACACCAGCGCCTCCATTTCGCAGGGTGGATATCGCCCTGGACTGCTCCTACGTGGGGGAAGACGTACGAGGCTTGCTGCGTGCCCCGGGTGGCTCGTCCTCCGAGCATCCTGCTACCCTCGTGCTGAGGGGCATCGACGTGAGAGACGACGGGAACTTGGATGATGTAACTGAGTACAAAGTCCCACAGGAAAATCGTGACCCCTCTTCTCCCATTGTCTTTGAAGCCTCAGGTGAGCGGGAGAGCTGGCATGGGAGAGCTGCTGCCGGGGTTTTGGCCACTTACATGCACTCGGCTTCTACTAGATTTTTCTTTAACTGAGTTTAGACAGTTTTTGAAAGGCCACTGAAGTTTCACACATGATTTCCTGAATTCAGCAATTGGGACTTTAAGAAATGAACTTTGTGGAAGATGTTGAGGCACCTGTTGAGGCACCTCTCTCCTGCTGGGGCTATCCTAGATTGCCTGTCTCTTGGGAAATACTTTGTCAAAAATAGGTCGGGAATTATGCTGCTATGCAGTATTATTGCACCCATAAAGAGCGTTCACATCCTCAGTCATGCGGGTGTTTTTTGCTAGCAGGAAGCAGGGGTGCTAAGTGGGCATGAAGCAGAGCTGCGGCCTTGGCTGTCCTTACTCCACTCATGGGTGCCAACCTGCAGTCCAGCCTCTGCAGCCCTTGCTTCACACGTAACTTTGCAAACACAGTCAAGCAAAGGTCTGAGCCTGTACTTCGCTGTGGTCGTCTTCGCTGTTCACAGCGCTTATCTGCAAGCATGTGCTTCAGCACAAGCTTATTCAAGGTTCTGAGACATTTTCAGAGGGGAAGCTGAAGGCCCGGCAGGATCCATTAGCCTGGGTTCAAGATGTCCTTCAGGTAGTGTGGATGGACTTGGCATTGGTGAGTTCAAGCACACTACAGCCGGGCTACCGTCAGGCATTGCAGACAGTTTCCAGTGATGTCCACGGAAAGCGTGTAGGTCACTAGGATGCTTACGCATATGCTTAAGCCCATGCTGTGATCAAAGGCACGGCTACAGTGTGCATCCAGTACATCCAGCCACTCCTGCCTTCTTGCCACCCTTTCTTTCCTTACCTGGGAATCTGTTCTGTTTATTCTCCTTTTCTAACAGCTTCTTTTGCCCAGAGTGAACTCTGTGCAATCTGGTGGGATAAGATACAATCAACAGACAGAGGGATGTAAGACAGTCATGACAAACCTCGTGTATTCTTTGCAGGCCTTCATCTGTTAAACTTAGCCTGGCATTTCTGAGCTCTGACTGACCCCAACAGCGCATGATGCTCCTCCAAGATAATGTGTCTCATCAGCTTGCACTTTCTTTCCCCTTTTGGATTCAGACAAGTTAAGCCCTCTTCCTCTATCCTCACAGCCCAGTTGGTATCCATCCCACATGCAGAGTCCCTGCTGCACGCAGACTGTGAAGGGGAGGAGGTGAACTGTGAGATCTCCCCGTACAGCTCCCAGTGGGCTGTCCAGGGGCCCTGCCATACCTCCTGGTTCATGGCCACCCTGCGGCTCTCCAGCGGGATCAGTATCGTCCTGGTGCTGAGGGGACCCCACTGCGGCAGCCAGGAGGAAGCAGAGGAGCATGATGCAACACTGCACCCAAAGCTGAGGATTCCTATGAGCAAGGAGGGGACGTTGCTGACCACAGGTGACCAGGTGGCCCAGGGTACTCCCACAGCACTGAGGGACATGAGGGGAGGAGACCCTGCCTCCCCCCCAAGTCCCTACCTCTCACCAGGACCTGAGGGCTGCCAGGACCTGTTGTTTAGGGAAAAAGGGGTCATGCATATTGCCCCTCCCATGCCTCCTCTCAAGGTTTCCCATGCCCCAGCCCCTGAGGATGACAAGCACCTTCAAGACCATGACATGCACTTGGTGTCCACCAGTCTCCCTGCCCCACTAAACCCACTGGGCTGGCTTCCTCCAGCTCTTCAGTCCGCATGGCCCCTGGGGCATCACATAGAGTGCCTGTGCCTCCTCCTCCTCCTCCTCCAGGTGTGGAGTTCACTGCCAGCCCTTCCACCACCCCTTCCCACCCGAGGGTCCCTTCTTTAATGACATCTGTTTAACTCTCTGCTTCCCTGTGCCCTTCTTTCTGTTTCTAGTTGAATTTCAATTGTCATCACGCAACACTTCCCTGCGCACGCACCTTGGCGGCTCAGTCACCCTCGACTGCCGCTTTGCCTTGGCTCCCGGCTCCTCGCTCTCCTCCCTGGAGTGGAGGAGGCAGCACCAAGGCAGCGGCCGCGTCGTTTTCCGGTACGAAGTGGGGAGCACAGGCCCAGCAGCCCAGCCAAAAGTCCACGTGGATGTGGCGGAGCTGCTGGGGAGTGGAGATGCATCACTCAGCCTGCAAGGAGTGAGCGTGGGAGACGAAGGGATGTACATCTGTTTGGTGTCCACCCCACTGCACAAGGCCCAGCATATCATCCAGCTGCATGTGGCCGGTGAGGAAGGGAAATGCCTTGGGGCAACATGAGTCCCATGTCCCCAGGCACTGAAACTTTGCCTTGCACCCTTATCCCATCGCTACCAACACTTATTGTCACAGGCAGTCCATCTTCTCTCCCTTGTGGATGGGGACTTTTGTACTCTGCTAACAATACGTCAATTCCCTCTTTGTCTCCTTCAGAGCCTCCAAAAGTTCGTGTCATTCCAGCAGTGGTGTCATTCGAGAGAGATGTGACGACTACTCTGACCTGCAAGATCACTGGCTATTACCCCCTGGATGTCTCGGTGAGCTGGACACAGAAGACTTCTGAAGATGACATGGAAATCCCTCTCTCACATGCACGTTTCTCCAGCCACCGGCAAAGCCAAGATGGCACCTACAGCATCACCTCCTACCTCAGCATCAGCTCAGCCACAGCACGGGCACCAGCCACCTACAGCTGCCATGTTTCACACGTGGCCCTGGCAGAGCCCATCTCTGTGAGCGCCCATCTTAAGGCACCAGGTAGGTGTCAGGGGCAGAGGGGCGAGCTCTTCATCCTGCCTGGACCTCCTCCCACCTCATCTACCCACCACAGGGATCAAAACCTCTGAGTCATACCACATCTGCCTGTTTCTCCATGCTTTCCTTCTCGTGTCATCTCGTACCCATCCTCTCTTATCCTCCTCTTTCTTTTCCCTTTCTTTTCTTCAGCTTTTATTTCACTCCCTGAAGCTTTTGGGGAGCAAGTGTCTCATTTCCTTCAGAGGAAAAGAGATTTTATGACTGAAAGTGGAGCACCAGAGCAAAAGTTTGTAGCATGTGGGCTGGACCCTGCTGGACAGGCACAAGAAAACAGCCATGTCCCAAGGAGTCAGATGCCCAAATGGACTCGCTGTTCAGCTGGAGACCGATGCTGCTTGAGAACTATAGCAAAATACCTGTCTCCCCCTTGGAGCTGTTGGGGTTCTCACTCTCCCTGCTGATGGGAGATTGCTCTTGTGTCTCCTCCTGACCCAGCAGGGAAAAGCAAGCAATACTGAAGTTTAACAAGTTACAACACTTGAGTCCAGCCAGTATAACTGACCCTGGGTCTGTGTGGCTTTAGCTCATGTGTTTCATGTCACAGCTATGTATCCAACAAGAGCATGCACATGGTCAGTTGCTGGGGGAGCTCGTCTAGCTGTGACGAGTTGTCACACTCGTCTGTTCGGCCGCTCCAGCCAACCTAACATCACCAATCCTCCTCTTCCTCTGCAGAGCAAACGGGATCGGAAGGACTGGTGGGGGCTTTCATTGCTACCATCATTTTCATCGTTGTCCTCTTCATTGTGCTCAGGAGAAGAGCAGGTAGGAGCTTAAAATGCTGAGACGCTTCCCTCATGGGCAAGATGGAGCGAAGGGTATCTTCCTCTCCCCTGCACCTCCGCTCAGGAGAGATGGAGGTCAGGATGTCCCAGGATCCTGGAGAGGGAGGTGGGGAGCAGATGAACTGGAGACTTATCTCTGGTGGAAGGCGGCATGAGGTGATGTTTTGCACCACTTTGGTCTTCCTGAATCTTACTTATTTTTTCTTTTTTCTCTCTTCTTTTTAGCTAAACCAAAGTCTGAGCAACTTCTAAGCGCTTCAGAATAGAAGGAACCCTTGTGTCACCCACTTGCACTCCTTTGCCTCCTGTCTCTTGACACATACTGCTCAGGAGAGCCAGCCCCATCCAAATATTAACAGAGCTATTGGTTAGTATGGGAGGGGTAGGGCTGCCCTTGGTGGAGGAGCTGAGTGACTGATCAGAGGTGGACTCGCAGAAAAAACATGTCTTCATCTTGGGAGGGCAACATTGATAGCCTCAGCTCTTTGCTGGGATGCTGCGTTAGATGCAACGTGCATACGTTTTTAGAAAAGCTTCTTCTCCGGTTTCAGGGAAAATTAAATTGTATATAAGTGAGTGTTCGTATGACTGTATATATGCATGTGTATATGCAGAGATATGTATGTATGTGTACATGTTGTAAATAGGTGTACAGTGTTTACACATGTATGTATCTGCAGATGTATATAGGTACATTTGGTTAATGCTTATGAGACAGGTGTTTAAGTAAGATATTTATAGAATCATAGAATGGTTAGAGTTGGAAGATCATCGAGTTCCAACCCCCCTGCAGGGACACCTTCCACTAGATCAGGTTACTCAAAGCCTCATCCAACCTGGCTTTTTATGTATGTATGTGTTTTAACTGTAAAGTTGGTCGAGCCTGTAGGCAAAATTTGTACTTCAAAATGGTGAATCCTCAAACAGAGGAAGTTATGGGTTAAATTGATCGCAAGTCAAGCAATCGGAAAAATATGACTCTCCAGGAGAAAGCTACAATAAAAATTTTAATAGAAATTTCACTGCCAGAAGTTTACAAGATGCAGATCTGTGGTTCTGTTGCTGTGAAAAAGACAGGCACGATTAAACGCTTTTCCTGCCTAACAGGGAATTTGAAGGTAACACTTAGAAATCTTCCCCAACAGGGGGAAAAAAAGCAGAAGGAAGGTGTGGATGGAAAGGAGGTATATGGCACACAATAAAAGTGAGAATTTATGGAGCATAAAAGGGGATAAGGAGTGTTCAAAATAATCTGGAAAAACTGGATTTCTGCAAGTGCTAACAGCACTTGGAAGGAGTTTTTTTTTCAAAATACATTGAAAACCAAGAAATTCTAGCAAAGGCTTAGGCTCTTACTGGGTGGATATAGGTAAAACTGTTTATAGAGAAGATTTCTGATGGAGGCTTTTTGATACAGAGAAGATAGTTATTTGTATCCGGAAAGAAACAGAATTGTGTATTCATACTGCATGAGGATGGTAAACAACTTCCTCATCTATTTGCAAACCGAGGAAGGTTTTAACAGTACCTGTTAAGCGTAAGTATTTTCAGATCAGTAGCCAAGAAAATTTGCATTTCAGAATCATAAAAGGTTTGGCTGAGGAGACATCTGGCCCGATGGAGTTAGGTATTAAAAAATCCTGGCATACTAGAGAAATCCCAAGATTTTGGAAGTGTATTGTACCAGCGTTCACGAGAGAAAGTGGGATGACACCAACAAGTGTTAAATGGTTCCACAGTAATAATCGTAGGTAAGAGACTGTGAAGTTACTACACGTTGGCTAACAAAGGCTTCAACAATGAAAATAACATTAATAATTTAGTTGGGTTTTTTTTAAAAAAAGTTGTGAGAAACAAACCTGACTTCATTCTTTGATGAAATAATACATTTGTTTGATAAAAGTACTGATGCAGACTTAACAAACCAAGAAATTTGTAAATTCTGAAGAAGCAATAATAGTGTATGTGTACATCATAATTTGCATTATACGGATTAATTACTAGCTAACAGACAAATGGCAAAAATTCATTACCCAAAAAGAAGCAGCAATCACTGCTGAAGGTGTGTGCCTCTCTGTGCTGTTTAATATTTTTCACCAGGAAATACAGTTTATCAACAACAAAATATTGTTGATAAAATTTGAAATGGCAAGATCAATAGCCATAGCGGAGGGAGTCCTTCAGATCAACATAAGTCACCTGGCCAGCTGAACATACTCAAACAAGATAAGGTGCTCAGTAATGCCAGTGGAGTCTCCTCAAGTACTGGACCACCACGCTGTCTCGATGGTGTTCATCCACGAATCATTTCCCTGACCTGTGGGAACACATAAGAGTGACCATGGGCAGAATGCAACTGCTGGTGGAAGCAGGTTTTGCTTGTATTATTTCCTCTTCATTTTTGATGTGTTACCAATAAATAAGTATTTTTAGTTCCAATGGTTGTCTTCTGTCTGTGCACCTCTGTGCGCAGAGAAGTCTACTATGTGGCTCCACGGCCGGTGAACAGGCAGGCTGAGCCCCGCACAGAGTGGGAACCAACTGGGACTCAGGAAGGGGACCTCCAAGGGACCCTTGGTGTCAATACCAGTCCCCTCGCTCCCAGATGCAGCTACTCTGGAGCAGGACACAGGGAAGCTCTTTGTACTGCCTGCTGTATTCGAAGACACCCCCAGATAACAGCTGGCTCCTGTGCAGCCAGGGAGGAAGGACAAGCTGCCGAGAACGGGAACCTCACTGGCAACCGCTGGAGAAGTCACTGTCACCTGTGACTGACAACGTCAATTCAGAAGACCAGCAAAGCCTGAAGCTGCAACACCCACCAGCAGGGCAGGCACCCACGTGGTTTTTTAATATGTTGAAAGCTTGGAGGTGGTCCAGAGCAAAATGACAGCACCAATTAGGAAGGTCAGAAAACGCATCTTGAGGCCTTACTCTGGTCATACTAAATCAGTGTCTCTCAATCGCACCACAGAAAATACAGAGTACTGGTGGGACCGTAACCTGCAGAGAAAGGCACAGTGAGAATCAACAGCTGCAAGTTATATTTAGAGTAGAATGTTCAGAGTAGAATAAGACATAATATGCTCAACAGTGAGGATGATTGTCCTAGCCATCTGTCAATAAAAATGGCAAACTATCTCTCAAGGTCTTCAAATAAAGGCCAGGTTATTTTTTTCAAGCTGTCCTTTAATAATAATTAAAAAAAAAAAAAAAAAGTTAATGGCATCAGCTAAAAGAGACACTGGGTAAAATTCCAAGGCCTGTGTTACACATGAAATGAGAGCTGATGGTTTGTCTGCCTTTTTGGCCCGTGAACAGACATAAAGGAAAGAAAAAATAAAGGAGATGTGGAAAAAATGCATTAGGAGTGGCTGCATTCCTCATAAGGAGAAATATCATGGCACTTGATTTTATTCAACTACCTCCTCTCTGATGCTCCCCACTAGAGTTTCTACAGGGAGTCTACAATTACTGTGTCCCTGAAGGTCTCAAGCTGAATTTAAACCACAAAGACAAGAAAGCATATACCTGAAAGCAGAAGAAGTAATACTTACTGATAAAGAAAGTGACCTTGTGTTTTATCAACCATGTTCCTTATATTTTAAATGCAAAGCATTTATTACAGAAAATGCCATTAAGAAAATAAAAGTTCATCATAGATAAACTTGATTGCATTAGAAATAATATGTTCTGCGTCTCTGGGAGACAGCCCATGCTGCCTTCCAAGGTCGAATGTGCCGTGGCCAAGTGCCACATGGCATCACTGCCTGCCCACGTGAACTGAGAAGCAGGAATGTGGTCATCATCTGATTAGCTGCTAGGCAGACCAACCCATTATAAGGTATACTGTGTCAATATTAAAAAAAAAAATATTAAATGTGGGTGTTTAAAACTAGTTCTTTAGGAGAATTATTTGATATTAGACATGAAATTTGGTACAGATATTGTCAACCTGCAAAATGTACAATTAAGTCCTTTGCATTTCAGTCAACACAAGATTACTTAGGGGCTGTGGCTGCATTGCATTGTGAATATGGACAAGCCAAAACTTCTAATGTGGTATGGGAAGAGCAGTCATTTTGCAAAGCCAAGCTCAAGATTGCCTTTTCCACATAGGTTCCCCTAGTTTGATTATGCCTCTGCTCATTCAGTTTAAGCTAGCAAAATAGATCCACCAGTCTAAATACATCGGTTTAGATGCATTTTAGGAGCATAGCTGAAGCTCAGCTGGTATGTGCCTCAAAGAGAACATGCATGTAAAGTATTTAAATAAACTGTGTTTGCTTCAACCTCATACTGTATCATAATTGCACATTCTGCAGCGCTTCCAAAGCCACTGTGGACACTGGTTCTCCAGTGCAGGTACTGCAACACAGACGCCTTGTTCAGTCAAAGCCCTTTTCTGGAACATGACAGACACACTGCATGAGAGGCCACTCTCAACCCTTAAGGTCAGGGTGCAGGTCCTCTCCAGCCATGCAGCTGCTACCTACACGCCACTGGAATTCAATGTAAGCGGCCCCCATTGCAAGGCGCCACAGTAAGGACAGGCTTAGCAAGGATTGCTTTTAAAACCGTAGAGATGTCACTCTCAAAATATGTCCGAAGTCCTGAGAACTGTGCTCACCTTTATGTGTAATTGCCAAGTTCATCACAGATCAGACTAGGAAGAGTCCTTTTGTGCCTGAAGGGTTACAACAATACAGCTCCCTACAGTGGGGAAATTCCATGAGAATTCTAAATTCTATGATTCTATGACAGCTGTGCTTTGTAAAGCTTGTTCCCACCTTGGTACCATATGCTCAGGCTGAGAAGCTTCAGATTCCACCTGCTACCCTCAACCTCTTGCAGACTCATAGTGAAGTGCTGAATGCACAGGAATCATTCAAAGCTAAAACCCTCTTCCCATAGTTCCCCCAGGCAATGACAGACAGTAACTCGTTCAAGCCCAGCATGCAACAGGAAACAGATTTCCACACCGACTGTAGGCATAATGCCAAATTTTCCCACATTGCCCCCATCTTGGTCAATGAACTGCAAGGAGTCACTGGAACCTGCTTGGTAGGGGTGGGCTGGGACAAAGCGTCAGGGCCAGCAGTCATGCTCTCTGTACGTTTCTTCCAGACCAGAAGCTTGAAGCGGCACGCTCCATCACAAGAGCTTGGCATCACAGTCCTTGGTTGGATCGGCACAGTGAGCAGCAGCTGGTTCACCTATATACACAGTAAGGTGACTGCCACATGGCTGCAGCTTCTTGAAAGCCCATGGACATCACGTAGTTCTTCTCAATAGCTGGAGACCTCTTTTCATAGAGAAGGTCATCTCAGCTATGCAATGGCTGCTTCCCCTCCCTAGCACTGCCTGCGGGAACACTGCCCCTGGGCTTCTCTCCGTGAAGAGTATGAAATGCTGACCAAAGACACGTCTTCACTAGTGCTGCACGTTTGCTTTTCTTAGTAACAGCAATCTGCTGCATTGATCACTTTCTCTGACCTGTCCTTCATCTGGAGTTCACTGACGTGAGCAATGATAAGCTACAATGGGTAATGAAGCTCCTGTAACATTCTGTGCTCTCTCCCTTTCAAAAAAAACCAACCAAACAAACAAACAAAAAACAACAACAAAAAAAGACCCAAACAGAAAGGAGAAAGAAGAAAAGGGAAAAGGAAAAAGAGAAAGAAGAAAAATGGAAAAGAGAAAAGGGAAAAGGATTGGTCTTTTATTTTCCCAAAGCCTCCAGCTCTGTTACAACCACCCCCTAACTTGTGTCCCAGAAAAAAGCATGGGACACATACTTCCCTACAGAGCATGATGTGTCACACTATGTCAGTCCAGCTCCCGCTCACTGCCAAAACACGCCCTTCCTCCCAGGTCAGCTGAAAATCCCACTTCTCCCAGCACACAGAATGCATTTTCCCAGGCATCTCCTTCAATGAGTGATGAGCAGATGCTGAAAAATGGCAGATGCCCCCTCTGGATGAAAAACTGAGAAGCTCAAAAAGCCCATCTGGGGTGGAGAGGGCTGATTTCATCCTCCAGGAGAAGCAGTAGCTGCCACCAGTTCCTGGTGAGGAGACACAGCAGAGAAATGAGGAACATCCCCACCCATGTCCCCAGGTAGATGCAAGGGTTGCAGAACTGGGAGGTCCTTCTCCCCCTACAACCCCTGAATCAGGAGAGGAGAAAGGAGAGGGCCACCACCAGCAACTTCATTTCTGGTGCTGACACAAACACACCCCACTGTCACTGCTGCTGTCAAAGTGCCTGGACCAGAATACCTGTTGTGTCCTACAGCAAGAGCCAACCACTTTGCAGGTCCCAGCTGGCTCCAATGCTACCAGGCAGCATCCACCCAACCATGCATCCAAATCCTCAGATCACAGCACACACCTCCCTTAGGCTGGCAGATGACAGTACAAACTTCACAGCCCACTGGGGACATAAGCATCATGGAGTGGTGTGCCAAGCTCAGACCTTCTTCTAGTTCCTCCAGACCCTCTTAGACTCTAGCTGTACTTATCTCTCAAATTTTTATTCATGCTGTCTTCATCTGAAGCCCAAACAAGTCCCAAAACCTCTTCCACCACCTGCCCCTGGCCAAACCGGCCACCTGCAGCTCCAGAAGGAGGATGTTTGATTGCAGGGGTGTTGCTGGTGATTGCACAGCCTATTTCTATTCCCTTGTGCTGTTACCTCCTATGCAGAGGATCACAAGGCATCATCCATCACCAGGCATCCTCAGGTGCCTTCAGGAAGCAGTGGGTGCTGTTGCAGATGCTGTTCTCTGTGACCCCTCCCAAGTGTCTGGTTTGTGTTTTCACCTTATCCTCTCCTTCTCTTCACTCATTCCTCACCATAAGCATTTGTTTTCTCCCTCATTTCTCTTTCTCTAACCTCCTCCTCTTTCCTTCTCAGGGAGAGCTCAAGATGAACAGGGCAAACTTATCATACTTCTCATTAATACTCTTCCAGTCTTCAAACAGTTTCAGGTCAGGGACTTCCTGACTGGACGTGGTTTCTGTGGTTTAGTCACCCTCTGTAGTTTTCCATGAAGCTGTCCGTTCTCCCCTTGAGCCCATGTAAAGTCTTTAAAAATTGGCATCACGTTCACCACTTTCCCCTCCTTAGGTACCATGGTGGCGGTAAGCATGGGTTACACACTGCTCAGAGCAGTTCAGCTATTTTATTCTTGAGTTCCTTTAAGACTCTTGGACAAATGCCATTGCTCCCAGCAAGTTGTTACTGTTCGCTTTGTCAGTGTGTTGAACAGCCTTTTCCACAGCCGCTTCAGTTTCAGACATGTTCATTGGCGAACCCCACCCTGCTGAAGAATGGGTTCTGCCAGGATGATCTCGTCACTCAACACTTAACACAGATGCAGAGATTTCTGCAGTGGCCTTATCTCCCCTGTGCACTTCTCTTATAGCCTGATCACCAGTTTGCCCTTCAGAACATCTGGCAAGTTCCTGACAACGTTTCAAGAAAGATGTAATGCTAGTTTTGATTCCTTTTGCTAGTTGTTCCTCAAAGCTTTGCTTGACCTGACTTACTGTGTTTCTACATGCAATGTGCCAAAGTTTATATCCTGCTCTACTTTTCCCATTGTAGACAACTTCAAGGTTTTTTGATAGATGCTTTTTGCGACTCCAGCTCTGGAGTCCCCAACATAAGAAGGACATGGACCTGCTGGAGCATGTCTAGAGGAGAGCCACGAGTATGATCCCATGAGGAGAGGCTGAAAGAGTTGGGGCTGTTCAGCCTGGAGAAGAGAAGGCTCCGGGGAGATCTTATTGCGGCCTTCCAGTACCTAAAGGGGGCCTACAGGAGAGCTGGGGAAGGACTTTTTACTAGGGCATGTAGTGATAGGATGAGGGGGAATGGCTTCAAACTGGAAGAGGGCAGGTTTAGATTAATCATTAGGAAGAAGTTTTTCACTCTGAGGGTGGTAAGGCACTGGAACAGGTTGCCCTGAGAGGTTGTTGAGGCCCCATCCCTGGAGGTGTTCAAGGCCAGGCTGGACGTGGCCTTGAGCAACCTGGTCTAGTGGGAGGTGTCCCTGCCTATGGCAGGAGGGTTGGAACTCGATGATCTTCAAGGTCCTTTCCAACCTAATCCATTCTATGATTCTATGACTTCCCTCACCCGACTGAACAATAGTTTCTGTATCCCACGTGAAAGGTGTTCATCCCATTTTTCTTGAGCGTGCCCAGTTAGTAAGGATGGCAAAGGGTGACAGAGAGTGAATTCAGGTGATGAATATGAAAATATAAAAGGGGTGGCACTTTTGGACAGGTAAAAGAAAATAGTTGTGGTAGGCGTTGGTATAGGCCATCAATGCTTGGGCAACAGGTCAAAACGACAAAGGCTGCCAAAGCAGAATGGGAAGAAGAGAAGTGGCTGGAAAACAACAAGAGGTAGAGGGCAGGATGTCAGCAGCAGTGGGAAACAGGATTATGGTCCTGAGCCTTGGGATGTCAGACTGAGAAGGGGGAGTGAGAAGTAAGAGGGAACAGCAACATTGCCCCAACAGGTACAGTTGATGTGGTGATATAGCGTTACAACAAGAAGTGGCAGGAGGGGTTGGGGATGACAGTGAAGAGTAGTGGCAAGGATTGTATGGGATGATAACATTGACACATGGTAGATCAAAGCAATGACTGCCAGTGAAGCAGGGCAGCACTGGACAATGCTGATGGACAGCTGAGGAGAGGACCAGATAGGCTGAGTTCATTTGCTGCTGTTCTTTCCATTCAGCTCCCTCTCCTTCCCCTGTTTTCAACAGTATTTTTTACCGTTTTCTTTTCCCCTTTTTCAAACGCTTCTGCAGTCGTGGGTTTGCTTAGTATTGATTTCTTCATGAATTGCTGGTTTTCTCTTCTTTTATACTTTTGTATATATCTAAATGATTCCCACAGACCTGCCCTCCCATGAAATACCATCAACATCTTATTAAGTCCTTAGCATGAAAGATCAATTGCCTCAGCTGATAAATATGTGCAGCCTCATACCAGGAGGTATGCTGCAAATACTTTGAGATCCTTTACTGGCAGGTGATTTGGAAGGCAAAAGGCCCTAGACTCTGTGAAGTGGACCATTTTTCAAGTCACAGTGGAAGATTCTTTCTCTAATAAACAACCCAGCAACCCCACATGTCGTACTTGAGGAAAATCCCTTCCTGACCCCCAAATTTGCCCAGAAGTGTAAACTTCTTGATATGCGAGATGTATCTGAAAGAGCTGCAGTCTTGATATAGAGTTAAAAGAAGAGGTGACAGAATGGGACAGTGTCTCTAATAAAGAAATTTCACTATTCTCAGTATCACTAGAAGTAGTCACTTGCCTTGACTAAGATTCATGTTTTGTTGTCCAACCTTTTCTGCTTAAAAGAAAGGATGGAAAGAAAAAAGAAAAAAAAACTTAAGACATGAATCCAGACATTCCAGGCCCTACAGGGGATAAAACTCAGATTACTTCATTATGAAAACCAAGATGATGCCTAAGGATATCCTATAACATAATCCTTAATTTGAATTTATCAAGCCACATCTTGAAAAAAATTTAGATTCTTTCCCTCATGGACCATTCCAGAGCTTCACATCACTGCTCACCTAAGATCTTGTGAGGGAAGATGTAAAACGTCTCAAGCAAAGGAATGAATTGAACACACCTGAAGAATTCAAAAGGAGATGGGAAAAGGGGGTGATGCCTTCTGCTCTGCCTTTTGAGAAGGGTGTGGTAGGAAGTGTTCCCTCAAGCCATTTGGGTAGGAAATCTGGCCTTACCCATAAAATAAATGGGACTTATAGATTTACTTCTCTTCTTAAGGGCTTAATTCCCTGTGGATTCCCTTTTTGAGGGCATAACTTTTGGTTTATATTCCAGAGGAGGAGAGATCATCATCACCAGAGTGGAGCCGAGAAGCAGAAGCAACATAAAACCACTGAGGTGGAAGCGACTGAGGGGGGCACCTGGAGGGTTACATGGGGCACTGTCAAAAATTGAGGTAAAAACATAAACTAGGTTGTCCTAACATCTAGTAAAGCTCCAGATGCTTGCTGTGCTGTGCTGGGTGCCACATTGAGCTTAGAGGGTGACCAGGCCCAACCCTGTGATCTCTGTCGGCCGGGGAACAGCAGGTGTCGGAAGAAAAACTGGTCTGAGGTGGCTGCACCTGCCTTGAATTTCCAGGAACAAGCAGGAGAGATCAGGAAGGGGGTGGGGACACAGGCCTGGGGAGTCAGGTGGTTGTGATAATAGTTATATTGTTAGGGCTGGAATGAGGAAATTAAAGATTTCAGCTGGGGAGAACCGAGCAGGAGGGGACTCAAAGAGGCTCCATTTTGATCTCCCTGGTTATTAATTGCCCCTCGGGACAAAGCCACCAGAGGAGCTGCTGGGTTTGACACTCAGTCCTACAGCTTTTTCGCTCTCTGCTCTTTCAGCCTGGACTGCACATCCAGCTTCCAGGCAAGCATCAGTCTTAGCTTAGCTATGCTATGGTGGGTGAGAATTTTCATCTGGCCGTTTCCACAGGGGATCCTATATTGCAACCGGACTTTTGAGATCAGTCTCTGAGGAGCTGCCGATCTGGCTGAGTGACCCTAGGTGAGACCCCGCGGTTTAGGGAGTATGCAGCAGAGGTGAAGCTTGAAGGCCCGTTTTCAGCACTCGGTGATTTTCTCACAGAGGACAGGTCACTACCAGTGAAGGTGGCGGCTGACTCAGACACAAAGTAGTATGGCTGATGTACCACTGGGTCTGGGTCACTGGGCTGCTTCAACACCTAAACTGATTCAGTGTCTGCAGGAGGCGGTATCCCTCGTCCTGCAATACAGACATCGGATGGGAGAGAGATAGGTTTTTGAGGAGCTAATTCAGATTTGCCAGCTGGGGCAGAGCACGAGCAGCCGCTATCTAGGCTCTTCTCCCGGCTTTGTACGGCATTGCGGGGCACAAACAGCAATGAAAGACGATTCATACAGGTCTTCTGGGGTCCACTCATGTTAACTTCATTCTCCCAGGTAGAGACTGGGTTCCCTCCACACATTTTCCAGCGGTATTTGCTTAGTCCTCTTATATTATTTTTGCAAGCTCTACCCTACCCTCTCCCACCTTTCATGCTGAAAGATGGGGATAACGCGCATTGCTTCGGTTTCCCCCCAGGGCTCCCTTTTCCATCATCAGAACAGCTCTCTGCAGCCACTCCGCTCCTACAATGTAAAAATGAATAAACACGTTGGAAAGCAGCCTCGTTGGGACATAAAGGTGTGGGAGTGCGTACATGGACACACTCCTGCTGCCCGTAGTATCACTGGTTATTGGGGACAGACACCACTGCTTCCTGGCAGGTTACATCAGTAGCAAGGGAGAAGGCATTCAACAGCCCTTTAAATTGGTTTGCAAATCCCTGATGGTGTTTTAATAAGGATCCTCTTTAGAGATCACCACCTCTGCCTCAAGGGAATCCATGAATCCTGGGTAAACAATTCCCCACTGAAAAGCAACAGCAGCACAAAGTGTAGCCTCATCTCTGCCCATCTTTATCAGCTACTAGGCTGGTGTTCCTTTGGCCAAACACTTCAGTTAAAGCACCATCCATGCTGCTATTCCTTGACAGTTTGGGTCGCTAGTTTTAATGCAGAAAACTATAATCAACTGTAGCTAATCCAGAAATAATCACTGGCTTCCACACTGCAGCAGAAGGAAAACACAACTGCATACACAGATACACAAAAGAACTAAACTGATCAAAGGTCTTTCAAGTAGTTCAAAAGTATGTACAATTTGTTACACTTGGAATCCAGACCAGAAGGGGAGAGACCTTTCTTTTTTTCCCACCACAGTAGCAGTGTGTTGAAAAAAGTGTGTTCTATTTTAAAATGTTGTGTGCATTACAGATCATTATCGCATTCCTACCAGGGCAGATAATAGACATAGCTGGTAAGGAAACATTTCAAATTTGATGCCATAAAAAATGATTCATGTTTACTCAAAGGTTGCTCAGTAGCAATAAAAACCAATCATGCATTCAGCTTGTGAAGATATAATATGCAGAAGCACTGCCCAGAACAACAGGGCGCTTCCCATTTCAAAAGAGAAGGACTTAGCGACAAACACCTGAAGGAAAAGGATCTTTTCAGTGTAAAGCTCCTTGGATCCAAAATGTTGTTAGAGGTGAAGTAAACAGTATTAATCAAAAATTCGGGAAAAGATTTTTAATGCCTGATGGAAGACCTTTCATCCTAATGCAAGACTCGGGATTTCAGAAGACCATTTATCCCATAATTGCTGAGCCTGAATGGGAGTGGGGGAAATGACCAGCAGTGTCAAAACCAGTTTCATCATGCGTGACTTGCCTTGACAGATCGATACATCAAATAAACATCCAGAAACTTGTGAATGGGCAAAATACTCAGAAGACTCTTGCAGTGAGGGAAGTTCAAGACAGGAGCATATCTAATCACCTAAAATATCAACAGGAGTCACTTCTGCAAACCACACTAATAATTCCATGTCACCATCTGTTGTCACACTGAAGTGTGCCTGAGGAAAATGGTACTATTTATGGCTGACAACCTTGGCCAGAAGGTGGTCACTCGAGTGATCTAGTTCTTCTACACATTGGAAAAAAAATAGAACAAAAGCTGGGAAGATGTAAATAATAATAAATGAATAAATAAATAACCCAAAGAGAGCAAATTCTGATGTTCTACAAATGGAGATTGAGGCTGGAAGTTGAGAAGGCAACAGAAGATTTGTTGTTTGCTTTGTTTCTAAAGTATTTTGGGAATCAAGCAGTAATTGTGGTTGTAGGAATGTTTAAAATCAATTTTTGGTTCCTTTGTGAGTTGGCAGTCAATCTGCAGCACACCTATGGGACCACAGGAAGGTGAAGACTTTCACAAAGCCACAGCCAAAATGCGATATTCACATGACTTAAATGACTGGAAGTCACCTCAGGGCTGATGTGTGCTCTGAGGTGTGCCACAACAGCAGATAACGTACGGCAGCCTGGGCAGGTCACCGGCGTGAGAAAGAGGGAAAGGGGAATTGCTTAGGTCACGGCTGACACAGCAGCTGGAAATGGTGAAGGAGCGGCAAGTGTATTTTTAATTCTTTAGAAAAAAAAAATACAACATATGGGAAAAGTCTTCTGAAAGATAAAGCAAATACGTATCTACATGTGCATGTGTGTATAGAGATACATAGATATATGATGTACCTCATTTATACACATGTCAAAATAAAACATATAATACAAGCACCCACACC
>VUYV01000166.1:1148502-1167217 GCA_008711295.1 Anarhynchus alexandrinus | reverse complement strand
GGGGGGCAGCGTGTGGATGGAGAGCTGGGGACCTTGGTGGGGCGCCTAGGGTGGGGGTCAGGGAGGAGGGGGTGAAAGCACCAAGGTTTGGGGGAAGACAGGGATGCAGAGGCAGGTTTTGCAGGGGGCAGGGCTTCCCGGAGCTGCGGTCTTGCAGGGCTACCCCCTAATTCTGAGTTTGTGCTGTAGGGTGGGTCTGTGAAGACGGGGAAGATGACAGAAGGGGAGAAAACGAGACAATGTAAGCAAGAAGAGGAGCAGCAGCAGAAAGAAGAGGAACGGGAGGGTCTCATCGAATTCTACGGTTCCTACCAGGAGCTATTCCAGTTCTTCTGCAGCAACACGACCATCCACGGGGCTATCCGCCTGGTGTGCTCCAAAAAGAATAAGATGAAGACAGCCTTCTGGTCCGTTCTCTTCTTTTTCACCTTTGGCTTAATGTACTGGCAGTTTGGGATCCTCTACAGGGAGTACTTCAGCTACCCTGTCAACCTCAACCTCAACCTTAACTCCGACAGGCTGACTTTCCCAGCCGTGACGCTGTGCACCCTCAATCCGTACAGGTAAGAAATAGACTCCCAGAGCTGTGGACTGCCTTGACTTTAGTGGGCGTAGGGTAAAAGCATGTGCTCTTGTTCTCCTCAAGGTCCTTGACTGTCCCCTTCTGTAGCAGTGCTGGTGGAAAGGACACTTTTCACAGGCCTTTGCTGCTGCAGGGCTTTCACAGCCCTGCATGTTAGTTTAGGCAGCTCTATGTGGTGGTGTATGTTAGCAGGCTGCGCTGTAAACTGCCACAGGGCAAAAGCAGATGCCTTTACTTCTCTCTGACAAGGATGGTAGCCTCCAGCAAGGGGTTGGATTTGCAGCTGGTGGCAGGAATGTCCTGAATCACCCCAGCAAATTGCCGCACGCCTTATTCTGAGCTTTTTATGTGCATCCATCCCTAAACCTGCAGGCTCCTCTCTCCCCACCGTATAGATACAGCGCCATCCGGAAGAAGCTGGATGAGCTGGACCAAATCACCCACCAGACACTGCTAGATCTTTATGACTACAACATGTCTCTGGCACGAAGCGACTGGTCCACGCTGTCTGCACGAAAGCGTAGCTCAAGGAGCCTGCTCCATCATGTCCAGCGCCACCCGCTGCGAAGGCAGAAGCGGGATAACTTAGTCAACTTGCCAGAGAATAGTCCCTCAGTGGACAAGAACGACTGGAAAATTGGCTTTGTTCTGGTGAGATCCCTAGATATCCTGTGTCCAACCCACTGCGGTCTCTGCCTAGCTACTTCTGTCTTGTTAGACCCTTGGCCATGCCTTTCCCTACATAGAAGTCTGATTAATCTGCACTGGCTTTTGCTAATGGCAGATAAAGGTAGAGCTGAATCCTTTGCCCAACGCAATCCTGCTCCCCAAGTCCTGTCCCTGTTCATGTGGGCCTCAGGGGACTCGTCCACGTCAGTGCCCATCTTTTCCTAGGTAGGGCAGGGAAGCCTTGTCCTTCCTGCAGGCTGGATCAGCCTTGCAGTTGCCTTTTGGAGATGTTTATTAACATCAACGGCAGTGTTGTCCAGTAATAGCAAAGTGGAAAGCATTGGATGGCTGTGGGCCATGTGAAATGTGGTCATGGTCGCATTTGCTCCTAGGTAGCAGCTTCTTCGCCCTAGGGTATCTGTGTTTGCATTAAAAAGGCAGTGAAGGACCGGAGCTAATCGCTTGCCAGTTAACTGGTTTTCCCACACCATCATGAAGGTCTTTCTGGACACACCCTGAAGGAAGGGCTGCCCACACAAGAATTTAAAGCTTCTGGTGTTATACCAGGTAGAATTTATGTGCAACAGATCACCCTGCACACCTTATTGCGACCTGCTGCCTCCTGGGTTTTATTCAGCCTTGCTCCTTTGCCTGGTGTTTCCCTTCCACCAAAGAGCTGCCCTGGGTTTGCTTTTCCCCATCCTGCTGATCACTTTTTGGCCAAGGGCAGGAGCGGTGCAGAGCTCGTCCACTCCCTCGGGTTCTTCTCCTGCCTGTGCTGAGGGAGCACAGCTAATCCTCAGCCACAGCTTCGCCTCCCAGACAAGACTTCCCTGACACGGCTGGTTTTCTCCTTCTCTTCTTAACAGTGCAGTGAAAACAACAAGGACTGTTTCCATCAGGCGTACTCCTCAGGGGTGGATGCTGTGCGGGAATGGTACAGCTTTCACTACATCAATATCCTGGCGCAGATGCCTGATGCGAAAGCCCTGGATGAGTCCGACTTTGAGAATTTCATCTATGCTTGCCGCTTCAACGAAGCAACATGTGACAAGGCGTAAGTGGTGGAAACATCCCACAGTGTCTTCCTAACAACACCCCTATTTCGTGCCTCCGTCCAAGGGAAACTAAAGAAACCTGCATTAGAGAACCTCTTTCCCAAGGTGGGATTGTTCCTTGTTCAGTTCCTATTGTCTCAGATGATGTCTCATGAGTCTTTCCTGTAGGTTGTGCTCACCAGGGCCACAGTTTCTGTGACCTGAAACTATGGGCCTTGCAGGATGGCTTTTTCTTTTCCTGGGTTTCACATGAATGAAATAGTTATACTGGTACAAACTCCAGTGTGGGTACAGATGTACAGTGTAGAAGTCTCTTTATTCTGCTCTCTACAGTGGTGAAGTGGTACGTATCAGCCCACATACAGGAGGAGGAAAAGAGAGAGCTGGTACAAAAAGACAGTAAAAACAACGATGTCCCACATTTCTCCTGCCATTATGGTCAAAAAGCCCCAAAGAAGTAGTGAAATGAAACCCATCAGCAAGGGAGGAAAAAGAGTAGGAAAAGCTAAGAGTTTTGTCAATATTAGGAAGATAATGCAGTAATTGCTAGTACTGCAAAAACCCATTTGGGCCCTCAAGAGTTAGCAGGATGAAAAACCTGGTGTAAAAACCTGTCCAGCTCCAGAACATTTTTTACAGCACATTTTAATTGCTTTTCCTGGTTCAAGCAAGTTTACATAACAAATACTGCCCATCTGCTGTAAGCCCCTCTCCCTGCAGGTGGAAAACAGAGTTGTTCCTTTCAGAAAGCCCTTCCCTTGGTCTCGCAGCCCTTCTCACCCCATGTGAATGTTTCTCTTCCCATCTCAGGAATTATACCCACTTCCACCATCCATTGTATGGGAACTGCTATACCTTTAATGACAACAGCAGCAGCCTGTGGACCTCCTCACTGCCTGGGATTAATAACGGTGGGTGAGAGGCACTCTGGTGAGTAAGGAGGACAGCTCTGCTCTGTTTTCCCAGGAGGAGTTATGGGCATCCTGCTGCGCTTTTGCTGGTGGTGGCAGGTTGCTGCCCTGCTTTGTCTTACCCAAGCTCTGTTTTCACCCATGTGGAGATGGCTGTCTCACAGACATGGCTGTCCCTCACTGCTGCCGCACTGAACTCTCTCTCTCCCATCAGTGCCTGATCCTTTTGTTCGTTGCTCCCTCTGGACCAGCGCTGGCCCTTCCTGAAGTCCCCTGTTGAGCTCCAGTGCTGTGCTCCTCCTTCCTGTTTCCAGCAACTGACCTGCTTGTGTTCCCAAACCTCCCGGAACATCTCTACACCCAATCTTCTGGCTTTTCTTCCATCCGGATCCAAGTCTCTCCATGAAATCTCTCTCAGTTCCTAGTTCTGCTTTTTCTAAGCCACATGGAAGAAATCCAGTTTTCTCCTGAAGCCTCCAGCTTTGTTTCTGGCCTCTCTCCAGCCACCCTCCATTGCTGCCCAGCTTTGGTGCAGCCCTTGGTGATGTTTCTCTTCCTTTATCTCTTACGGACTCACTTCTTAACCATTCTGGATGCCCTCTTCTCCTGAACGATGGCCAGCCATGACGTCCCTTGCTCTCTGACGTTCCCTCAGGTCTCTCTCTGGTGGTACGCACCGAACAGAATGATTTCATCCCTCTGTTATCCACGGTGACAGGAGCCAGGGTCATGGTCCACGATCAGAATGAGCCAGCCTTCATGGATGATGGGGGTTTCAATGTGCGTCCGGGTATTGAGACCTCCATCAGCATGAGAAAGGTGAGGAAGCAGCAGGGGTAAGCAGCGGGGATATGAACTTCAGTGAGGGAGGATTAACTTAGTAGATAGATACAGACAGGTTGTCATGGACTTAGTGTGTGTTTAAGGGAGAGGATCAATCACATGGAGTGAAAGGAGGGGAAGAAGAGGAGTTTACTGGACTAGACAAGAAGCATTTGCTTGCAATTTATCAGTGAACAACAAAATGAAGGGAAGCGGGGGAGCTGGCATCCAGAGGAAAGCATAAAGAGCAGATAACTGATGGACAAGCAGCGAGTGGCGTGGAAGCGTAGAAGGAAGACAGCAAAGTGCCAGTTGTTGTGTGTCATGACTATTTGTATTCTAGGAGATGACTATGCGCCTTGGGGGCAGTTACAGTGATTGCACAGAGGATGGCAGTGACGTGCCAGTGCAAAATCTGTATTCATCCCGCTACACTGAACAGGTAACTCATTATCACCCGTCCTGTGTCAGCTTGTTTCCTTACTTTCCTGAAATGCTTCAGTCCCCTAACAGACACGCTTGTCCATGGGCACTGTTAATAATATGATGTGATACAGGCTGTAGTGGGTTTGGTTCCCTTGTTCAACTTTTTCTACCTTGTATGCCTCCAGGTCTGCATTCGCTCCTGCTTTCAGCTCAACATGGTAGAGCGCTGTGGCTGTGCGTATTACTTCTATCCCTTACCCGCTGGAGCAGAGTACTGTGACTACACAAAGCATGTGGCCTGGGGTAAGTGGACAAGAGGAATAGTAAAGCTCATGCCCACCTGAACCTTTCTGGTCCACCTCATGTACATCTCCTCATTGTCTTCAATGAGCTTCCTGGTGCGGGACATCCAAAAGACACTGTTGTCTTGGATGGTTAGTCCCTCGGAGCTTGTGGAAGGAAACCTTCTCTGGATTCCGCTTGCTGTTTGTTGCACATCATTTTTTGTATACAGATACTGTATTTACTGGATTTACTTTCTCTGCTGCTCAGGCTACTGCTATTACAAACTCCTGGCTGAATTCAAAGCTGATGTGCTGGGCTGTTTCCACAAATGTCGGAAACCTTGCAAGTAAGTTTGATTGTCAGTCAGGTAGACTGGGAACTCTTTATTCCTAGAGATGTTGGAAAGCATTAATTGACCAGGGCAAAAGCTTGAGTCAATAGCGGAGCTGCAACCCAAAATGATATTTCTCCCATCAGGAAGCCAAAATGGCTGAGGAGCATCAGTGTCAGCTTGGGGGTGAGCTCCTGAGGACTGTGCAGAAGCTCACTGGGAAGTAGGCAGAACTTCAGCATGGGAGGGAGTTTCCAGGTGTCCCTGGGGATTGAGAAACTTGGCGTTCCTACAGCTTCAACAGCTAACACGGCCTCTTGTCTTCCAGAATGACAGAATACCAGCTGTCAGCTGGATACTCCCGATGGCCTTCTGCTGTCTCAGAGGTAAGGAGAGGGTTTCCTGGCTCCCCAGCACTGCTCTGAGCTCCCATTTAGTCTTTCTTTAACTGGTACTAAACCTACAGGAAGTGACTGTGGTCATGTAACAATTTATTGCACTTTCATTTCAGGACTGGGTTTTTTACATGCTCTCACAACAGAACAAATACAATATCACATCTAAGAGGTGAGCGCCCCTTAACAGAGGTTGCATCTGAACCAGAAACCCAGTGGAGTGTGTACGTTGGGGGGTCATAGTTCAGATTAAATCACTTACGGGAAGAGATTAGGCATGGGACCCGTGGACAAGGCCAGTGGATTTGAGACAGAGTAGAGATAAACTAAGACTTCAATAAGGACTGGGAATCCAAGTGAAGAGTCTGAAAAGGGTTAGCCGCTAGTATGAAAATAGTAAGCCCCAGGCTACTGCTGGCTAGTGGAAGAGTGGGAAGGAGAGCCATGCAGGACCTTGTACTTAGCCAACGTAGGATGCCACAAACATTGGGTTTCACAGCACAGTCTCAGAAGTGCACTGTAAGTACCAAAGATTGTATTTAGTGCACAATGAGGGAACTGTGGAGATGGGGAAGAAGCCTCTGGGTAGTAAACATGGGAGGAGGACAGGGGGCAGAAGGGGACAGAGAAGACAATTAAGCTTGGTGAAGAAATGCAGGGATTGCGGATTTGGGGTTACTGAGCCCCATCTTTCATTTACAGGAACGGAGTTGCCAAAGTGAATATCTTTTTTGAGGAGTGGAACTACAAGACCAATGGGGAGTCGCCAGCCTTCACGGTACACACTTTACTGCCGCGTCCTCTCTAGCCACCCATTCCCCTACGATGTCCCTCTGTATTGGCAGGCGTTCATTCCAGCAGCATTGCTGGCTATCCAGTCTCTTTTCCTGTGGCAGGGTGGGAGGAACCCCCCCCCACTGCAACTGGGAGCAGGCAGGGAGGCAAAAGGCTGGAATGAGGGCTGTCCTCACTGCCCTTTCTCTGTCTCTTGCAGGTAGTAACTCTGCTGTCCCAGCTTGGGAACCAGTGGAGTCTCTGGTTTGGATCCTCTGTCCTGTCCGTGATGGAGCTTGCAGAGCTGATTCTGGATTTCATTGCCATCACCTTTATCTTGGGCTTCCGCTGGTTCCGCTCCCGGCAGCAGCTCTCCCCACCAGGACCCCCTCCGAACAGTCATGATAACACTGCTTTCCAAGACGAGGCACCAGGTCTCAGTGCTCCACACCGCTTCACTGTTGAGGCTGTAGTGACCATGCTGCCATCTTACAACAGCCTGGAACCACGTGCGCTGAGCAGGGACGGTGAAGTGGCACATGAGTGAGGCATGGCTTATTCCACAGTTCAGATGGGTGGCAATTGGAGCAGAGGTTGTACGCTTTCTCTGCGGGACCTGCATTTCCTTATTTCTGGGGTGCCATACCTGGACCACAGCAGAAGACTGCACTGTGGTTGGTCTGGGTTCATGGCTTTCACTACTGTAGGTGAATTCTTCGGTCTCATAAAATACTATCGCTCTGGGGATCACCACGGATGAGAGTTGATCTAATGTATATATTGGGGAGATATCAACTTGGTTTCCTTACAATCCTTGCGCGTGCACACCTACACGCGCATGCATGCTTTCTTTTCCCTGCAACAAGGATGCTGCCACAGTTCTGGTCTGTCGTTAATTAAAGAGGTTTGGCACGTGTGACTGGCCTCCTGTGTGGTATGACAAGGGACAGGAATGGCATCTCAGCTGGGGTACAAGTCTCTCCACAGGCTGAGTTTGTTAAGCTTTTCCTAAAGGTTGGAAACTGGTTGCTCTTTCCTAGTTCTTAATGTCCAGCTTCGATCCAAAGACCAGGCCACCCACCCTCCCCTCCCAGAGAAGAGAGGCTACTTGTATAGCCCTGAGAGATGACAGCCACTGACATAATCTCAATTTATATTATGGACAATACTCTGGGGAGGTGGTTGATGCTTGCTGCCACTCTTAGGTCAGGACAAAACACCCCTGGCACAATAAGGTCTCCCTTTATTAAGCTGCCTGTGTGTCACTGGTGGATCTTAGCCGTATAGCAGTGTCCTTCCTTGTGATAAACCATACACATGTATGTCCAGCTCTTTGATCATTTGCCAGAGCATTCGGGATAAATTGATCTCTACATAGGAGCTATGGAACCAAAGTGCCTGTGCACACCCTCAGAAACATCCCGAACAACATCTCTGCCACCATGAGATCCTGCAAAATAGGCTCAGAATAGCACAGGTCATGCAGTGCCTACTCTGCTTCACTCATCCCTTCTCTGGTTCACCCACAGAGGCTCTGCTGAGGACTGTGAAGCACAGGAGAAGTGCTGCAGGCTTTAATCTAAGATCCTTTCAGAGAAAGCTTTAGTCTATTGGAATGGACTGCATAGGTAATCAAGGCCGGGACAAAGATGGTCCTATTCTCAGGAACTAATTTGGGGATCTTCACATAGAAGCACACATCTTATTTCTTGCGGTAAGCTTGCCATTCTATTTTTTACAAATACTCAGACTTCTGCTGCAATGGTGTTTACACAGCACTTTATGTGGTATCAAGAGAGCAAGGGTGATGTCCTTAACAAACAGGATTATCCACTTGACCAGAAACAAACACAGATACCAGAATTTAAGCACATAGTTTAGGCAAAGACCTGTGGTACCATGTACCCAGTCACATTGCAAACAGCTTCTTTTAAATTTAAAAACTAGTTAATCATAACAAAAGAAAAACTTCAGATATTTTAAAAATGAAGGTAGATGCACTGCCCTTGGGAAGATGGAGGATTTTACTGCAGTATACAAACGGTTGCCTAATTCTTCCCTTTGAGATGTTAAACACATGCTTGTTATACTGCTCTTGCCTTGATTACCTAAATGCACTTTTAACTTCCCAGCAGAGAGGTGATTTTCTTCCTCCTCACAGACTTGAACACTATATTCTTTATTACACAAGTATTCACATTTTTTCAAACTTTATCTCAGTGCTCAGCTGATGACCTTTGTTTGAAAGTGAAGATGAGGTCTCTGCTGGGAATAGAAGCGATTCAGGGGGTGTCCTTCAGTAAGAAGGGCAGTTGGGCAGGAAGGAGAAGCCTGCAACCACAGGCACTTAGAGGTGTGGGAACATGTGTTTCCCCTGGGAGGCCCCCACTGGAAAAAATCAGGACTTCCACAAACATGGGAGAAAAAAAAATCCACTTGCTGTGCTTATGGGTGATTTTAAATGAAATAAATGACGGTGAGTAATGAAAGAATGAAATCTCAAAGTTGCTGTGATGAAGGGACTTTCATGTTCTGTAAAAACACTGCCCAAGAGGCAGAGTTAAAAGCTAAGTTTAGCGGCTAAAACAAAAAAGTAGCTTTGGTCACAATAAAAACAAGAAAGGTAACTAGAAGAGTTAGGATGCTGCACCCATAGCCCAGTGCTTGGTCATGAATTCAGTACTACAGACTGCCACCTGGGGTAGTTTCTAGCACATGAATGAGCAAAAACCTGATGCTGGACACAAAGCTGTTAGCTTCTTAAAACCACCTCCAAATCAAGAAAGGACAAAGAGCAGGTGCAACACCTAAAACAGTCTCTGTATATCATAAACGTATGATGATTCATACATTAAGCATGATCTTTCCAGAATAGCTGAAGAGTAAGACACGATTCTTCACATCACATGGTACCTTGTGATAAAATTGATGTGACCCACTGCATCACGCATAGTTAAGTGGGTAATTAAGGAAGATTAATCAGAGGCATAACTACTTGAAACATTAAATTCTCTTCAACGTCATAAAGAAATAGAGCTGTAGAAGAACGTGATGTAGTCCCTAGGGGAAGCTTGCACCATAATATCTCTCTGCTCTGTAAAAGTGTTAAAATGCAAAAAATGGGCTTTGACTGATGAACTCAAACTAATGGCCCCATTCTGGGTAGCTGTAAATCCAGAGTTAAAAGCCTGTACAAACATGAAGTCATTATACAAGTTGGTAAATAGATTAGCCCTTCCTGTCCTAAGGATCACTGCAAAAATTGCCATCTTGGGAGAAATCCAGTGATCCTCCCAGGAACATCCCTATACTTCTTGTAGGCTGACAGGACCACAAATTATCAGCTCAACAGATGTATAGTAAGTTCGGTCTGGCTGAAAACAAGAGGCAGGTCCAGCTGTCCTGGAGTGAGAGTGTGGAAAATGGAGTGTTTTGCTGAGAATGTGAAGTACTACAGAAAAGGGGAGAAAGTATGCATCTAGAGAGATTTGTCAGTCAGCAAAAGGTAAATTAAAGGCCTGAGATGGGGTGAATTTGTACAAAAGGAGAAAGTTGAGGGTATGTAAATGCTCAGCAGTCATAGGTATGTTAGAAGCATCACACAGTTATTTGAAGGACATAGGAAAGACGCAAGGAACAACTGTAGGTCATACAACACTGAAGAAAAGCAAGTTTTGTTTTTTTGGACCGGGAGCACCCGTCATGCAGGGGGAAGTCAGAGAAGTAGGAATAAAAGTGCTTGAAGGGGGAAGGGAAGTGCAGGAGGAGAAAAATAATTTTGTGGATAAGTTGGAGTATTAGAGTGGTTTGGTTTGCAGGAGCAAGCAGCACAAAAGTAAGTAAGTAGTTCCATGTGCTTAAGAAGAACGAGGATGAGAAAAAGGAAAGTTAACCTTGGAATTTCACGGAATTTTCAGAGTTGGAAGGGACCTCTAGAGATCATCTAGTCCAACTCCCCTGCCAAAGCAGGATTGCCTAGAGCACATTACTCAGGACTGCATCCAGGCGGGTCTTGAAAATCTCCAGAGAAGGGGACTCCACAACCTCCCTGGGCAGCCTGTTCCAGTGCTCTGTCATCCTAACCGTAAAGAAGTTTTTCCGTATATTGGAATGGAACCTCCTATGTTCCAACTTGTGCCCATTGCCCCTCGTCCTGTCATTGGGAACCACTGAAGAGAGTCTGGCTCCATCCTCCTTCAACCCACCCTTTAGATACTTGTACGCCATAATAAGGTCTCCCCTCAGCCTTCTCTTCTCCAGGCTAAAGAGTCCCAGCTCTCTCAGCCTTTCCTCATAAGGGAGATGCTCCAATCCCTCAATCATCTTAGTCGCCATTCGCTGGATTCTCTCCAGCAGTTCCCTGTCCCTCTTGAACTGGGGAGCCCAAAACTGGACACAGTATTCCAGTTGTGGCCTCACCAGTGCAGAGTAGAGGGGGAGAATGACCTCCCTCGACCTACTGGCCCCACTCTGCCCTATGCAGCCCAGGATTCCATTGGCCTTCCTGGTGACAAGGGCACATTGCTGGCTCATGGATAATTTACTGTCTACCAGGACCCCCAGATCCTTCTCCTCAGAACTACTTCCCAGCAGGTCCACCCCTAACCTATACTGGTGCCTAGCATTCTTCTTCCCCAGGTGCAGGACCTTGCACTTGCTTTTGTTGAACCTCATTAGGTTCTTCTCTGCCCAGCTCTCCAGCCTGTCCAGGTCACGCTGGATGGCAGCACGGCCCTCTGGAGTGTCAGCCACCCCTCCCAGTTTGGTATCATCAGCAAACTTGCTGAGGATACACTCTGTCCCCTCATCTAGGTCATTAATGAATATATTGAACAAAATTGGACCGAGTATTGACCCCTGGGGGACACGGCTGGTTACAGGCCTCCAACTCGACTCTGTGCCGCTGATCACAACCCTCTGAGTTCTGTCACAAGTTTACACGATGGGGAAATTACAGAGGGAGAAGAGGGATGAGTGTTCAGGAGCTTAAAAACAATAGCAGAGGAACTGTGGAAGCGTTTGTTGCTGCTGAAATACAAGGAGAGATGTGAACTCTTTCGGGTTGTGGAACAACCCACGGAGATGGGGTATAAAGGGCCTGTAGGACCAGGGTGGTGACAGACATTTGCCAGTTGATTGAGGGCTAAAAGCATTTGGAAGTCACGTGCTAGCAGAGAAAAGGCATACAGACAGTCTGGGCAATGCAGGGATGCTGAAGTTTGAGGGCTCCAATTGTGATATCAGATGAATTTGGGGGATCTGAGAACCTCTAAAAAACCTGGAGTGTAGTGGGAGTGGGGGAATGGAAAGAAGTACTGGAAGAAAGGGAAGAATGGGCCAGTCCCTCCAGGAAGGAGAAAAACTAAGCAGAGGATGGTTGAGAAGGCAGGGAACACAAGGACAGAGAGCCACAGGCAGGCATGCCCTGCTATCTGCTGAAAACTTGTTTCTTAACAGTGTGGCAGTCACAGTTTGACAGATACCATTTTTTTTTTTTAATAAGAATTAAGGTAATATTGGAAATGCATGGAAGTACAACATAAGTGTAAGTGTCTAGAGAAGCTAGAAAGTGACAAAACAACCACTTCAGAAAATAAGCAATACATTTAGAAGAACTAAACTCTGCTTGCTGGAGTGCTTAGAGAAGCTGGACAGAAAAATACAAGGTTTGCCTGCACAGATTAAGGTCAAACCTAGAAGGAATTTGAGGAGAGGGTTACCAGTTTCTTGGGACAGGTTCAATAAAATCTAAGGGGTGGAGATGTGCTACGTCAAGAAATGAAAAGAGCAGCAGTGCTGTTGGTGAAAGGACAGAGGGAACCCACGGAGATCAGGAACACACCAGAAGGATGGCTGTGTTCAGTCCTGCAGTTCTTTACACTTACCAATGTGCAATATTTAAAAGGGTCTTGTAAGCACAAGAGAGGAAAGCGCCTTCAGCTTCCAAGTACATCCTTAAAGGCAATGAACTAAATAAAGCTTAGTATTTGGAGATTATGGCAAATTTGTATTAAAAAAAATTGTACAAGTGCTTTTGGAAAAGAAGCCTGGCAGGACAGAATATGAAAAGAGTTATTTTGGCCTCTGCAAGAATCATTTAGCAGGTCTATGCACTGAAAGGACGTTATAGGGCTGTTCATACTGGAAAACCGGGGAGCAAATAAGGGTGTTCTGAACAACTATCTCTGGCAAAAAATATAGGTCAAAGATTACCAGAAGTATGGCAGCTGAAGTGCAATTTCATTTTGGGCTGTAAACAGGGGAAGTTTTGTGAAGGCACCCACTTATGTGTCCCTAGAGGGAGCATTATAGGGAACCTGGAAGAAACACTGGGCTGACCTCGCATATCCAACAGACACAGCTGAGTTGCCTATTTTGTAAAACCTATACCCTTATCTCTTACATATCTCAGAGAGGAATTATTTGCTTAGAGGTCAGAACAAAGATAAAAACCTCTGTACTTCCCCGTTATTGCCTCTTTCGCCAAGTTATGGCTTCCAACCCCAGTGGATACTTCAGAGCAGGAACCTCTGTCGCTTCACATGGAAACCAGGTCTGTTTAACAAGTGTTGATGCTGCATTCCTACTCTGACGAAAAATGTTGTGTCTTCCCCAGTATCATTTGGTTACTCTCCAGCTGAGACAAGGAACCAACACCCCACAGGCTGATGAGAGCATGCACCCTTCTTCAATCAGTACATAGAAACCTCAAGAAAGACCAGAACAAGGCTTAGGGCATCTAGAAACATGAAGGTTTAAGACATGTCCATTTAAGAGCAGTAAAGTTGAGGCCCCACCAAATCGGAAGGTGTCAGGAAGAAGCAGTTGATATGGGATTTGTATGTTTAAAGGCAGGGTCTGAATTTCTAATTATACTTTTGAAGAAATACAACACACACTTGGCAGGAATTGTAGCATGACTAGTTCATTCAGGTTGTGCAGGCGTGATCTGTGCTGAAGTTTAGACTGTACATGCTGCTTTAATCCACCAGCCAGCCCAGCCTCCCTCCTTTCCCAGGAAGGCTTTCATCTTTTAAAGAATTAGCCTAGCTACGCTGCTCCAAATTCACAATGACCATGCATTGTTCTGGTATGATTTTGGTGATGTTTAAGACTGAACAAAGATTGGTTGCAAGAGAACCACAAGTCACAGGGAGTACTGTTTTACAACCTGAAGTTTGTAACAGCAGGAGCAGATATAAGGGCACAAGTACTTTGTTTTAAAATAAGTCCGCACTGGACAAAGCTCTGTCATGTCTTTTTAATGAGTTTCAAGTATACAGTGAAGCAAAACAAGGGGGCATTTACCTTTATTCCAGTCATGCTCCAAGATACACTGTGAACAGCATCCTACTCTTAGATCGTGAACACATGTCATAACACCAACGGAGAATTGTTTTCTGGGTTTAAGGATCTGAGGATAGGCTGCTGAAATGCAAAAGCAGCACAGCCCAAGGAACTAGAGCTACCAGCAACACACCCTCCCATCGGAGAGGTGCCCCCCAGACACCTCCCCATGCATTACCCAGTGTCTGGGCATCTGGTGGACAGAAGCAGAGTTGGACTGGGCAGCCTCTTCCCCCAGAGCTGCTGGTCCATACCTCTTGTTACAGACTTACCACGGAGTCAGTCCAGCACATGGTCGCAGGACAACTGGAACTACCATCATTGCAATGGAAGACTACCCACTGCTTTGAGGCCCAGAACTTCAGGTGTGTGTAGAGTATGGAAGTGACAAAAAAAAAAAAAGTTCCAAAACAAGTTTGGTATCCCAGCCCTTCCCCACCCACTGACAGACCAGACAGACTCAATAAGGTGGTGAATTGTGTTTCTTAGAGACCATTTAAAGTACATGAGCTGATTACTATAACATGCCAGATTACAGTTGTGTTTATAGAGGAAGGAAATAAACTGCACGTGCGTGAGTGGCTATAATGCTGTGGACAGCAGAGTCCCTTGCTTTTACTCAGAGGGCCTTGGTGATTTTTCTTGCCCATGCAGAGACACAAAGGAGGGGAAAGGGAACAGAAGAAGAGGCAACATACAACATCTAATAGAAAGAAATGGAAGAGACAGCACAGGGGGACTTCAGCCCCCAGAGGAACAGGAGGAATAGGGCACCAAAGGCTTGTTTAGAAGAGTTCAAGAAAATTGCTGGTCTGGGGGCCTCAAGCTTGTATGCCCACCCCCTAAAATGATAGCAGTAAGTAGTACAAGCAGGCCCTGGCTCCTCTTCAGTAGATGCACTTCTGACCGTCCATCACATCTCAGTTCCACAGGGAATTAGGGAAGTGCTCAGGGGACGAGGGCTGCTTCACTCCAGATCTTCATCTCTGCCCTCACCCAAGGTGGAGAGGGATGGATTTGCAGGGAGATGAACTCAGCGCAAATGAAATGCTGGGGCATGGAAGTGAGCATGCAAAACCTAGCCCCTTCCCAGACGCCCTGTGAGGAGGAAAGGGGCTTCCCTGGCACATCCAATGAAACAAACAAAAAGCTTTTGCTCCTCCCAGCTTTTGTACTTCACTCCCATCTGGGAACTCCAGTGATGTTCTCCCCTGCCTCCCTGCATCCTCTTAAGCTTAGAGAGATCCCAGTGTATTCTAGAACCGAGGTAGAGCTTCCTAAATTAAAGGAGTGCACTCTTTCCAGTCTAGATTACAGGCTACAGCTCAGCTTGTAAAAAAAGACAAGATGCACTTTCCTCAGAAGACTCTGCAGAAACTGAGGAATGGGGCTGCTCATTTAACCCCAGGTTTGACAACACACAAGCGACTCACATCTCTTGTTATTTTTTAAAGGAGGAGAACAAGGGTATTGCTTACAGAAAGCCACAGAATTCCACGCTGTAAGTTTTACTTCCAGCAGAGACCATCTTGGATCTAAATTCAAGAGAACCCATAACAAGTAGGAAGATTTCAGTTTGATAGGCAAGATCCCTAGAGATCTAAGCTGCCAAACTGGGACATCTGATGTCACTTTGCAATACCCATGCCCAGAGCAGCATTTTCCTTTGAATCCCTAGTTAACCATTCCAAGTATTTACTAACTCCTGCTGCAAGTTAGGACTTTGTAGTAGCAGAAACAGAACAGGTATTAGTAATCAGAAAGCCTTGTGGCTCCTTCAGTCTTATCTGGAATACCTCCAGTCTCCTTCACCTCCATCTACTATGTAGTGGACTTCCTTTGACATTCCACCCAGTAACACAAAAGCAAAACATTCCCACTCTGCCACTACCCCAAAGTCTTCCAGAAAGCTACAATATAGTAGAAAGCCACAAGGTCCTGGCTTGTGTCTGCATAGATGAAAGGAATATTTGACACCCCCCACCAGACTCCTTACTGTTGTTCTTTTGTTCCTTCTGGCAGGAGATTTTACTCCCACACATGCCTTCTAGATAGTAAAAAAACTCCTTAGTCTGTTGCACTTGACTGAGGTAATCATGTAGGCTCTCCTTTATAATAACCGAAATGGCCATGTTCAGACAGCAAGTCATCTGAAAATAAGGACAGGCAGAATATATCGTTTCTTTAAGTACTCATCTCTCCATGGCTAGAGAAATCTAGATGACTATATAGCTCAGTCAGATGGCTCACAGTCACTGACCAACACAAACTAGCCTTTATTTCAGAAGCTCAATGAAAAGCTTAAGTCATGCTGCCACTCTTTTTAGGCAGAATACTGAATCTCACATGCTGAAGTCCTTCATCCCCAAAGGCACTGCATTAAGGCATTCTTATTTTGCTAGAGTCCACACAGGCACTATTTGACAAGCTCACACCCAAAACCAAGCCACAAAAATTCCCTGCAGAAGAGCAAGAGCATTAGCTACCTGCTCCTCCTCTACTTCCCCTTCCTCTACACTCAGATGACCCTCCCTAAAGCTGCAGCAGCTGTTGAAGAGTCTAACCATGTTCAGTAGAGCGCTTCAGAGTCCTATACAGAAGACAAATTAAAACCAAGAAAGAAATCAATGAAGAAGCTAGGTGGAAGGGAAGGGAAGGAAAGATTCAGGGGCAAGAAGAGACAGGCAAGGTGACAGGGGACAGTAAGCTGCAGACTGAAGGAGCTACATTCAAGTAAAAAAGTAGACTGGAGACAAAGCAATAGGGAAAAAAAGGAAAGAACAAAAGGGCAAGTTACACCAAAGGTCCCTCAGAGACTTCCAAATCCCCCACCAGGGAAGGGACTTGCTAACCCACCCACTCCAGGGTAAACGCCCCTCATACTCACAGGTTTACCTGACCTGGCAGACAGAATTTCCCATTTCTACAACGATGGCCACCCCCAATTCCTTCCATTACTATGTAAAGCGTACCATTTCCACAATAAGGGTGGGAGTTACAGCACCACCACCTCCCTTCCCCAAGGACTGAAGTTAACACTTATGCAACCAAGACCCTCCAGATCTCAAACCAGAAAGAAAGAGTTTAGAGTTGGTGCTTCTTCACCTTTGATCTTGGACTTTTTGGTACTTACTTACAATCACCACCACCACGATGGCACAAATCACTCCCATCATGATCATCATCTGGAGAGAGAGATTGTCAAAGAGAAATACTCAGAAAAGATCGACAAGTTCACATCTTCCCTGACAGACAGGGAACATAAGACAGACCCTGAAGGTAAGATAGCCAAGGCCTCAAAGTCTTTCCACAGTGAAAGAATTCTAAGCATTTGAAATCATTATTAAGCCCCAACTATCCTCTCAAAGCCATGCAGGAGAAGACTAGCCCAATTTCCTTCTGATTACTGAGATCATGGCACTAGGAAACTCACCTTGCAGTTCTTCCACCAGTACTTCCTTTTCAGTTTTGCCGCACTACTTTCAAATTGTGAGGCACCGGCCTGAAGCGCATCTGCCCGGTCATCTAGCTCTGACAGTTTCTGGTCTCGTTGCAGCACTTTGTCTACATTTACACGCATTATATCAACCACCTGCAGAAGGAAAAATAGTAGCAGCAGTTATATTGGTAAGCTGAAAAAGTAAGAACAGTAACTTGGCCAATAACTAACACTGAGATACTAACAAGTGAAAGCCCCAAACAACGCAAAAAAGCCAGGGTATGAAACAGCTTCCAAGTCATTGCCCACTTTGAACTGGGGAAAAAATCCTAGACACCCTGCTAAAGTATCAGTTCAAGTACACTTAAACCAGGTCCTCAGCCCCACATTATCACCTGTTTTTAAAAGCTCTCAAATCCAGCAAGCCTAAGCCACCCCCCCCATAAGCGTAATCATATGCTCACTCCCTGATAACAGCAAGGATAACTTAGAGCTACATGTTGCTGCCACAGTGAGGCATAAAGTCGTTACTGCATGACAGCAGCCATGCCACAGACACCGACCCTGGAAAGTCAGGCAAGGTTCCCCGCACATCACACGTTGAGCCCACACACAGACGGTTCCCTTGAAGCAGCGGGTAGGGATTAAGAGCCGTTCTGAATGCTGTATAGCTTTATTTCTATAACAGATGCACAATGCAAAGTACCAAAAAATCTAACCGGCTTGCTCCTTAGAAGTCACATCTGGAATTAAGCAGCTTTTAAACATAAAGCAATTTCATCTCTGCTCCAGCCTCTTTATAGGTGTGCCATCATACTTTTGAGTATTGACTATTTTTTGGCATTGGCATGATAAGAGCATCCACCCCCTCAGCAACAGACGCCTGTCAAGAACACCGCTGCTGCAGAGCGGTAGGAGAAGAGTCCAGGCAGCCTTCGGGAAGCCAGGGCGGCTGGCAGAGCTACTCACCTCCTCCACTTGAGCCTGCGTCTGCTGCAGCCGGCGGTTACTGCTCAGATTTGGTGGTGGCCCGGGGGGACCCCCACCAGGGGCTCCCCCTTCGGGGGCCCCCGGAGCAGGCTGCTGAGCTGGGTCAGACCTAGGGAAACACACGTAGGGGCAAAGAGAAAACCCAGTCAGCCGCTCAGGAGAGAAGAGCCCCCCACACACACACAACACCACCCCCCCCCAAATCCACCTGAACCCCAGTGTCCCCAGGCTGAGACAGTGCTGGCAGCAGCCCTGAGTGCCTCCACCCTCCCCGGGTGCCCCCCGGACCGGGAGTAAGGGCAGGCCCAGGAGGGCAGCGGGGAGGGCCAGCCCCGGGGAATGGGGGGGCTTTGCAGGTGCGGCCGTGCCCGGGGTGACAGCCGCCTGGCCGCGGGGAGGTGACCGGGAGGCGGCCCGCAGCGTGCCGCAAGCGCCGGGCGGAGGGAGGGGTACGGGGCCACGCCGACGGGAAGACAAGGCGGGGGCGCCCCGGCGAGAGGGAGGAGACGGGACGGCAGCCCCCGGGCGGTTGGTCGCAGCGGTGGCCACCAGCCAGGTTGGCGGCGGCTGGGAAGGGGCGCGGCGGCCCGGAGCTCCCGCACATCACCGGTGGGCCCACGCACGCACCCCCTTTCCCAGGCGGGGGGGGCGCCGGGTGGGCGAGCGGGACCACCCGGGGCGGGGG
>VUYV01000166.1:1109580-1148477 GCA_008711295.1 Anarhynchus alexandrinus | reverse complement strand
GGCCCCCCCGGGGGGGGGGGTGGGGGGGGCGCGGTGCGGGCAGCCCTGCCTGCGGCTGCTGCAATGCGCCACTCGGCCCCGCCGCCGGCCAGGACACAGGCTCGGCACTGGCCCCTCGGTGCCGCTCCACCCCACCCCCTCAAACACGTCCGCGCCCGCCGCAGGCCGCCCGCGATCGGGCGGGCACTCACATTGTCGAGCCGGACCAGGACCCCCGGGCACACCGCAGCGATAAAACTCCGCACCGGCAACCTCACGGCTCCACGGCGGCTGACGGGGCCGCAAATTTATAAGCGATGAGTCCCCGCCCCTAAAGCCGACAGCCAGTCAGAAGTAGGCATAGGAAGGACTCTCCAGGAACGGCGAATCAGCGCTGCCTGTAGGTTCCCCCACAGCCAATCAACGCTCCTCAGTCCTGCGGGAGCGAGGCGCCCCGTGAAGACGGCGATTTAGCCGAGCCCCGCCCCTTTTCCTCTCTCCGGACCTCGGAGGGGACAAGCCCCGCCCCGCCTTTGGGGACGCCCAATGGGAGCAGAGCCCGCCTCTCCCCCACCCCCGGCCCGGCGTGCGCGAGCGGAGCGGCGCCCCACCCCTGCGGAGGGGCCGGTGAGCGGCGGAGCCGGGCGCGTCCCGGTACCTCTCCTGGTCCCAAAAGGGCCTTGGGCGGCCGCCGGGTCCCTCCCGCCGCCAGGCGCTGGGCCCGCCAGCCCCGTGCGAGTCCCGTAGAGCCTGGTAAACAGTTACCTGCCCCGTCAGGTATTTCCCCTTGGAACCCAGCCCGGTGCTGCCGCCGCTTCCAGGCCGGGGCTGCGGAGGGCCTCCCTAACCCCAACCTCTGCAGCGCCTTTGTTGGCTCCGGTGAAGCCGCTGTCCCTGCAATTAAAATATGGCGTGGCTGGCCCGCTTCCACGGTGCGGCGTCACGGAGCAGCTGACGGAGGAGTCTCTGAAGCGGCCACTACCCGCTGGGGGAAGGGGGGCTCCGGCAGCAGCACCCGGGAACAGGCACCTGTTTGGGGCCGTTGAGAAGCCTTCTGGAACTGAAGGGAGGATTCTTCAATTCAGTGCAAAAAGGGAAGCAGGAAGGTGCTGGAAGAAGTCCCTCCTCTGTACAGCATTTGGCGTGGTGAGTAGGGTGGCAAGAAACTGGTTCACACCTATGCTGAACTTCAGCGGCCTTTCATGAGGTGGTACAGGCCACCAATAAAAGGTTTTAGTGTCCAACGTGATAAACTAGTAGATGGACAAGATTTTGGCCTAGGAGCCAAAAGACCATGGCTATAAGGAAGGTGAAGACTTAATAGAGCGCTGTGACTACAGCCAGATGATGTGCAGATAGGGCTGTTGAGGGTTAAGGAGTAACCTAGCACCAGCCTCAGTGGAACCGAAGGTTTTTAAGCTGTGAAGGGACAAGTCATGGATAAAGCTTCTGTAGCTTGGTGACCTTCCCACCACAGTTTGAGGACCGTTCCAATAACCATTGCAAATAGCAGAAGATGGAGCTTGTGGAACTACTGGCCCGCAGAGCCTTTGCCAAGTTGGTGCTTAGGGACTAAGAACTGATAAAGGATCCAAGATACTTTTCTCTGACACTTCTCCAGTTTCTGACATACTTTCAGCCAAGGATTTGCTACACCTGTGGTTTACACATGTAATAACCCCCCGCTACTCTCTTCCAGGTGATTGCTCAGTCTCCACTTGAATCTGTGCACATTTCCTGAATCCACATCACTTTTTGGTGACAGTCCCACAGGTTTACCACCCTGCTCCTGAGAAACACGGACTTCAGCTGCTAGAACAGAGACTTTGGCTTCACCTTCCTGAGGCACAGGCCAAAAGGAAGTTCTTTTCATTCCCTGTGACTTCCAACCAAGTGCTTTTAAAGACAAAGTAGCATTGCTCTGTGACAGGATACATCAAGTCAGCAGATAACTCCCCAGTTACCTAGCAGTTGAATTAACAACTAAGGGAGAAGAGATAGGTAAATACCTGCTCGTCTTACAGATTTTTCTGAAGTATATAATAGTCTTTGTGATACTGGACTAGAGGGATGCCAGCTTTGACTCACCATAACTTCTCCTCTAAAGGAACCAATAACAGTTATGGAAAACTAGAAGCTAGAGTTTTAAAAAACAGTTAAGTGCCTGAATGACTTTTGCAAATCCTGACTAAATTATAAACAAAAGGCCATTTGTCGTTAGTATGGGGTTATGTCATCATCAGCATGAAACAGAGACAAATTCTGTTCTTAAGACAGGTTTTGATGCATTTCAACTAACATTTGGATCATTCACGCTTAACATTAATCACAGATAAATGGAGGACAAGGGAGCAAGCAGTGAGCAGGAAGACATATTGGCTGGCACTCTTAGCACTAACTTGAGAACTTGGCTATGAGGAAAAACCTAAGCTGGAGTCTACTGAAATTGTCAAGTAGGACATGAGAACCTAGGGCTCACAGAGACCAAAAGGATGCTTGAAGGCTGGCCAAGAAATGGAGGACTCTCAGGTCAAGTTTAGGGATGCAGGCTGGAACAGATGCCTGCGAGAAGTATGTCAGAAATGACTGAGGGGGCAGAATGTGCGCAAAGGAGCTCAGGCCTGGCGCAGCAGGACCTTGGGACTGGGCGAGAAATGCACAGCAAAGGCTGCAGAAAGTACTTGGAACCCAACTGTGTGAAAGCAGGTTTTATTCTGACTCCAGCGCCACAAAACCACAGCTCCATGTGCTGAACCCACGGTTGCTCTTAGCGGTGCTTCCCAGTACGATTGAAGCGCCTGTACAAGTACCGGATCCTCTTGTTGAGTTTGTGGTAGTCCTCTACAAACATCCGATCTCCCACCACCTGCTTCTTGCGGATGCACCTCTGCAGCTCGTTCCCCCGCCAGCCTCGCAGCCACTTGGGCCCCACGATGAGGTTCTTCGGGTGGATCTGGAAGTCACCTGAGAACAGAAGGGCAGAGCAGAAAGGATGAAGCCAGGCCTTAGAGGAGGCTGTTCCCAGGGCGGCCGGCCCCAATTTCCCCCCTGACCTCTCGCTGCTGGAGGAGCCGCTTGCCCACAGGTGGGTTCAGCCTCCCTCTCCTCCTGCCCTGGGGCCGCCGCGGGGGAAGGTAGGGGGGGAATTCTTACCCAGGATCCCCACGTTGTCGTAGACCCCGAACAAGGCCCGTTTTTTCGTCCACCGATCCACCTGCTTGGGCTTCGGGGGCTCCTTGATGCGGAAGGCCCGGGTAAGCCCCGCCAGGGGCGAGGAGAGGGGCACGGGGAGGCCGGGCCGCACGGGCCCCCAGCGCGCCCCGCCGGCGCTAATGCTCCGCTCGGCCCGGAGCAGGGGCGCGGCCCGGTCTAACAGGGCTCGCCCCGCCGCCCGTACCAGCGCCTCCATTGGGGTGACCCCGCGGGCGGTCCCCCCGCCGCCGAGGGGGCAGGAGGAGGAGTAGCCGTTTCCGTCGGGCCGCCCGGCCTGTGTTTTTAGCCCCGCCCCTTCCGGTCGCTGTGGCCGTCGGGAAGCGAGAAGACGAGAGGGTGACGTCGCGCTATAACGGTCGAAGAGGGAAGGGGAGCTGGCGATTGGGCGAAGCGCTGCCGCTCGGCTGCGCTGCTCGGCGCTGATAGGCCGGGGAAGGGGGCGGGGCGAGCGCGGCCTGCGCGCGCTGTTTTGAGTGCCCGGGCCTGAGGAGGAGGAGAAGGTGGTGGTGGCGGCGGCGGCCTGTGGTGCTGTGCTGGGGCCATGGCGGCGGCCTGGGAGTTTAACCTGCCCTTAACCTCCGCCGACCTGCTGCGGGACAGCGGCCCTGGGCGCTACGTGGTGCAGGAGGTGCTGACCATCCACGACCTGCCGTCCGCCCTCACAGGTATGCGCTCCCCCCTCCCCGGCCCGGCCCGCTCCCACCGCCGGCTCACGGCCGTGACCGCATGTGTCCCCGTGTCGTGTTCCCCACCCCTCGTCGTCCCGTCCCTCCCTCTCCACCCCTCTCCCTGTTTTCCCGCAGCTTTCCGGACCGCCTTCCGGGCGCGGGGCGCGCTGGCAGTGCTGCAGCACTTCGACTCCGTCTACAGCTTGCTCCAGTGAGTACAGGGTGACGAGTGTGGAGCCGGGGACACCGGGAGCGGAGGGGGTGGAGGAGGGTTGCAGAGAGGCTGGGGCGCTCAGGCGCTCACGCCTCTCCCTGGTGGCGTTTACTTGCTGCCCTCACACACTATGCTTGCCCTGCAGCCGCTTCCAAGCTGTGGGGACTGCTGACAGGGAGGATGCCCTGGAGCTGATGATGCACGGTGGGTATCTGCTGTTTCCAGCTGAAGCAGGAGTAATATATTGCTCTCCTTTGGCAGCTCGATGATGATATAAAGGCTAATGTGACTTGACCAGCAGGGTTGTACCCTCAGCCCATTCCATTAATACTGGTCTGTAATCTTGGTGGACAATGCAGAGCTGTGCGTGTTCGCTGTAAGGGCAGGCCGACATAAAATCCCCTTCCCTGTGTCCCTGGAAAGTACATCTTTGGGATGCATCAGCTCTGAGTGAGTGTTTCTATGAGTTGACAGGGGGCTGTGGGGATAGGATAGGACAGGACAGTGTTTCCAAGGTTTGGGTTGCAGGGGGCAGCCCATATTACAGCTGGTGAGATGTGAGCACACGTCTTTGGTAATCTGATGACTGCTCTAAGTTTCCAAAAGAAAGGATGGCTGAAGGACCTGGTAAGGAGTGCTCATGACTTTCTGCTTCTCTTCAGTGGTGTCTCAACATTCCAAAGAACTTTCTGCCATCTTGGGTGATTCTGGGCTGATCCGTGCAGACCGCACTGCTCACCTCAACGCTCTCAAGATGAACTGCTATTTGCTGACTGGCCTGGTGGATGCCTTTGAAATGGAAGCCTACAAGAATGGTCTGTTGGAGGCAGGTCCTGGTGGGAAGGTAGGTGAGGGGACTAGGGGGAAAACAAGGTGATTAAAGTAGAAAACATTTAAGCTTGCTGAGCTCTGTAGTATCTGTCAGATGTTATAGCTGGGTTTATTTAAACATCACGCTGTGAAGAGCCGTGCATAATGGGGAGTACTGGGATTTCTGTGAAACTGTACGCGGAAAACAGCCACAGGGACAATATGTGTCTAAACATCAGCAGGGTCTCAGATCCCTAGGCCTCTCTGTTTCAGTCTTCAGTGTACTGGCTTAGTGTGCCAGTAACTTATCAAAAGTTCTCTTCTGTGGTCAAAGATGACAGCAACAGCCATTTGATGTGTGCATATAAGCTTCTCATACATCTCACTGTATATCTCTTAATGCTGTAGAATTTGACAGCCATCTTTTTTGAGGGAAGCAGGGTAGAGATAGTGTTTTTTCTGTTGTCAAGCTTCTGGTGTATCACATCATGTAATCTCCTTTCTAGAACAAGAAGAACCGTACCAAATCATCTCAATCCTCGTGGGAAGAGGAGAGGGAGCCACTTTTACGGCTGCTTACGCAGCTGCTGCAGCTGGATCTCCGTCAGCTTTGGGGTGGTTTGACGGTGGAAGAAGAGTTTGTCAGGTATGGGATGGAGTGAATGTAGAATCATAGAATATTTTGGGTTTGAAGGGACTTTTAAAGGTCATCTAGTCCAACCCCGCTGCAATGAGCAGGGACATCTCCAACTAGATAATGTTGCTCAGAGCCCCGTCCAACCTGACCTTGAATGTTTTCAGGGATGGGGCATCTACCACCTCTCTGGGCAACCTGCTCCAGTGTTTCACCACCTTCATTGTAAAAAATATCTTCCTCATACCTAGTCTAAATCTTTCTTCTTTTAGTTTAAAGCCATAATGCCTTGTCCTATTGTAACAGGTCCTGCTAAAAAGTTTGTCACCATCTTTCCTGTAGGCCTCCTTTAAGTACTGAAAGGCTGCCGTAAGGTCTCCATGGACCCTTCTCTTCTCCAGGCTGAACAACCCAAACTCTCTCAGCCTGTCTTCACAGGAGAGGTTTTCCATCCCTCTCGTCTGTTTTGTGGCCTTCCTCTGGACCCGCTTCAACAGGTCCATGTCTTTCCTGTGCTCACAGCTCCAGAGCTGGACGCAGTACTCCAGGTGGGGTCTCACCAGAGCGGAGTAGAGGTGCAGAATCACCTCCTTTGACCTGCTGGCCACGCTACTTTTGATGCAGTCCAGGATGTGGTTGGCTTTCTGGGCTGCAAGAGCGCATTGTCTGCTCATGTCCAGCTTTTTATCCATCAGTACCCACAAGTCCTCCACAGGGCTGCTGTCAATGCCTTCATCCCCCAGCCTGTATTGATACCAGGGGTTGCCCCAACCCAGGTGCAGGCCCACTTCTTGAGTTTGTGCATGTCCCTCTGGATGGCATTCTGTCCCTCAGGTGTGTCAACTGCACCACTCAGCTTGGTGTCATCCACAAACTTGCTGAGGGTGAACTTGATCCCACTGTCTGTGTCATTGATGAAGATATTAAACAGTACTGGTGCCAATATGGACACCTGTGGGACTGTCACACCAGTGACACTTGTCACTGATCTCCATCTGGACATTGAGCTGTTGACCACTACCCTCTGAATGTGACCATCCAACCGATGTAGAGGTGGGATGGGTGACAGTGGTTTTCTGGAAGGGAGGGTTAAGTGTTAAATCTGCCAGTGATGTGGTATTACAGCCCTCCACAGGGTGCAAGTTGCAGGAAACTGAGGAAACTGTCTTGAGGCAAAAGCAATGTGTTTAGGAGCCACTTCCTTTCCTCATGTAGGCCTCTCAAATTCAGATGTTCTTTGACAACTTTTTTAAGGATACTGGAGAATCTTTCTGGTTTGAGAGAAATGTTTGTCTAGTGCAGTGTGCTCGAATGATGTGGGATGAAGTTGTGATACTGAGGTTGACTGTCTCCGTTCTGTGGCTTTAGCTTAATGACAGGAAGCTGCTACCGTATCCTGGAGAATCCAAGTATTGGTCTTCAGAAGTACCGGGCCACGCGGGAGACTGTGACACATCTGCTTGCTGCAGCTCTGATTCACTATGATCACATGTTCAGTGAGTTCCTGCTCTTCTGCCTTCTTCCTGAAGCCATTCCCAGTTACTTTCCCTGACCTCTTTCTTCCTCCTCGAATGCAAAAGGTGCTACTCTGAAGATCACGCAGATGCTGCAGCACTTTGAACATGTAGCCACAGTGTTTGCGCAGGCTGTGAGCCTCTGGGCTACAGAATATGGTCTGAAAAGCCTGGTGGGCGAATTGCTAAGGTGAGAAAAATACCCCGAGGCTTGTCCTTCTATCCCTAGCAACTTGAGGCACCCCATTCCTTGTTTCATCTTTCTGTGCAGGGAAATCGGACAGAAATGTCTGCAGGATCTGACTCGTGATGCTTCTGGAATCAAGGGTTATGCTACCTTTATAACTGAACTGGCTGAACAGATTCCAGCTCTGGTGCTATCCAACATGAGCGTTCTCCTGCGTCACTTGGATGGGGAGGTACATTTCCACAATATTACCTGTCTGGAGAATTCAGATTGTGGAGGTGCTGCTATCCAGTTTTTCTGTCTGAAAACAGATAATTTTTCACAGAGATCAAGTAGCCAAAACCTGCCCTTTGGAATAGGTTCTGCCCTTACCTAAAAGATGCAAAGGAAACAGAAACCATGATGTCTAATGTCTGGTTGTCGCTCCCAGATATCAGAGAATGGGAGACTGCTTACTGGTCTGAGATCCCAGCTGTTGTCCCTTGTTCTTCAGTACTTAATGAGTTTGTCACTGTGTTATGTTTTCTTAAACTGCCCTTAAAACCCATAAGTGTTTCTCATAACAGTTCTTGACTTCTGTGGACCTAGCTGGATAGCAGGGTTGGATTACTCTACCTTGCAGGCACAGCCATGCTCACCCAAGGTTAATACAAAGTCCGTAATAGAGAAATTCACTTAAGGCTGGAGCCTGGAACGTAGAAGGCCCAAACTCTGGGCCACCCTTCCCCTTGGCATATCAAGTCATGTCTTCTTGTCTGTTCCTGGTTCAACAACTCTTCTTTTTGCAGAGTTACACGATGCGAAATGCCATTCTGTCAGCTATGGCAGAAGTGCTGGTGCAGGTGCTGAACGGTGACCAGCTGGAAGAAGCTGCCCGTGATACTCGAGACCAGTTCCTGAATATGCTGCAGGCCCACGTCTGCGACATCAATGGCTTTGTCCGCAGCCGCGTGCTGCAGCTTTTCACTCGAATCGTTCAGCGCAAGGTAAGTCTGCTGGGGAAACAGCGTTGCCTCAGTCACCCATTCCGCTGTTGTGTTTTCTAAGGGAGTTTTTGTCACCCTGCTCTTTGTTTGCAGAGGCTGAAGTTTAACGGAGAAAGGTATTGTCCCTGTGTACTGTGGTGTCTGCAGTTCCTTTTTGCCAAGACCAAAGATGCTAGGGGCAAGGGAACTGGGGAAGAGAAATTAAATGCTGCTCTTTATTATCAGGACAGATTAGAAAGAAGAGTGCAGTATGCAAGCTCTTTTTGGACATTGGTATGGGAAAACAGAGATTGAATCGGAAGATATCCAGAGGTCACTTCAGACCTAGACTTTTGTATCAATCTATAATCTGTGCCTTTTAGTACGTTAATATGTCTGCAGTAAAATAACATTTCATGAGTCTCTAGGCCTTCCTGATAACCTTGTCTATGCTCTCATTGTGTGCTAGGCCCTGCCTTTGACTCAGTTTCAGTCTGTGGTATCGCTGGCTGTTGGGCGTCTCAAAGACAAATCTGTGGTAGTAGTTAAAAATGCCATCCAGCTCCTGGCTGCGTTTTTGTCCAACAATCCCTTCTCCTGCAAGGTAATTTCGACTGGTTTGATGGATATGCTAGATGTCTGTTTGCAGGTTGAATATCTGCAGTGTGCTATAGCCAGGGCAGCAGCCTTTCTGTGTCTTGTGGGAGGGACAACGTAGCCTTTGACGCTGCAGGTGGTTTTCCCAAGTTCAGATCTTGCTTTCTCTGGCTTTTCCCTGTTTCAATGTAATTGGTAGGTATGCTGAAGGCCAGCAGCGATGTGTTTGATTGTGGAAAAACCTGCAGCAGTTTGATTTGAATCTGCTGTGGGGTTTCATTCCTTAGGATCAGAATTAGTCTTTTAGAACATTCTGCACGGAGCTGGAGCTCTTTGTGTTTAGGTGCACCTCCTCCTGAGCTTCTGAGTCTTAGACTGGCAATTTACAGCAGTTCCCATTCTAGGATGATGGCCAGAGTCTACTATTCCAGTTTCCAAAACCAGGGTTATCTAAGGGGACTGCCAACTTAAAGCAGGGAGTGGAAGAGAAAGGAGAATTCTAGCATTTCAGAAAAAGGAGGATAAGTAACATATTTCTTCTTCTTTTCCTGGCATGTTCAGTTAAGCTGTACTGACTTGACCGAGCCACTGAAGAAAGAGGTGCAGAAGCTGCAAGAAATGAGGGACCGTGGCAGATCCACAGCAGGTAATTTCCCTTCTTCCTCTTTCACCTTCCCAGGGCATACCAGGGCTTATTTTTCTTCATCTTACAATTTGCTCCCAGGTTGTGGTGGCTTTTGTCTCAGATCTTAGGGTGAGACAGTGAGGCCAGATAACTGGAATTAAACTCAAAATGGTTTTTCATACAGTGGCGTTATAAAAGGACTATATGAATGTCCATATCTAGATCAACAGTCCATTTAGCTGAATATCCTGTTTTCAGGATAAGAACTGAAAATACCTATGAACACCTCCTAGGTTTACATTTTCAACCATTTCAACCATTACATTTTCAACCATTGAGCTGTAATTTTGGTCAGGTATTAATTTAAACTTGATTAGCCTTGGACCCAGTGATGCCTACAAAACAATAAATAGCAAATTATGGTTCTCTCTTACCCGTCACTTTTTTATCCTCAGTGCTTTCTGTATGCCAAAGAGTTCTTGCCTATTCTTAGTGCAGTCTGGGTAGGATCAGCAATGGGAATATAGGGCCTGCCTGTGGTGGGGCAGAGAGGGGAACTAGAATTCCTAAGTTCCAGATGAGTTTCCCTCCCCATTTATGGTGTCATTTGAGTCTCTGTTTTTCATTCCCTCTGTTTGGTTGGGTTTTTTTTAATAGCTCCAGCAATCGCCCCAGAGGAAGAGTGGGAAGCAATGCTGCCAGAAGTTAGGGCTGCCACACAGCAGCTCTTTCAGCCACTGGAGGAAGGGGAAGAGGAGGTACTGGAAGTTGAGGAAACAGTGGAGAGTACATTGGAGCAAATCACTGGGCTGCTGAGGAAGCTGAAGTACAAGTAAGAAGGCTTTGTAGTTTGAGAGTGTTTATCCCCAGGGATGTGTTGGTCTCTAGTTCTCTGTTCAAGAAAGGTTTGAGCTCCAGGGTAGAGGGATGATTTCCAGTAACGTAACTCTGTAGGAAGAGATTGACAAGGGCACCCAGCACAAGATGCTGTCAGGAGCTGCTTTCCCAGATGTTCAGGGCAAAGTTGGATGGTTTCCCTTGTGTCCCGCCCTGACGGGTTGCTGATGTTCTTCTCTTGGGCAATGTCATTGTCCAGGAGCGCAGCCCGCCTTACGCAGAAGGCCCTGTGTCACTTCCAGGGGAAGGACCCCTTCAATGGCCCTACAGAGGAAAACGAGGAGGCAACAATCTTGGGTGTTCTGAAGAGACTTCACACAGGTAACTATTTCAGATCACGCTGTCTCTTCCCTAAGTCCAAGCTGATCCCAGAGCTAGACCAAAACCCTCTGGAATGCCCTGTCCTTCCTTCTGACCCATGGGGCTCACTGCGTGTACTTGACAGCTTGTAGAGCTGCACCGTGTCTGGATCATTTGCTCATCTAGTGGCCTGATGTCTTGGCTGGATCACAGTAGTCCTGTTATTTAATTTCTGGTCAGAATAGCTCCACGTTCCCATTAGAAGTGCATTTCTGATGCTTTAACTCGCATGTTAACTGCTGAGAGGGGTGAAGCCAGCGTTACCCACTCTCACTCTTCTGTCCTGTCTAAATTTGTCAGGAGTTCTGCTTCCTGAACAGTTGGTGGCACATAATGCTTACCCTTAGAGGCCTTGACCAAGTATCTGATTCAAGCAAAGTCTTGCTTATCTGGGCTCAAGCCTCTGGGCATATTCTTAAGACTTCACATGCTTTATATTTGGTGTTTGTTTCAAAATCAGGTTTCCTAGCCAATCCCCTTAAGCTCATTTCTATCAAAAGGCTACCGCCTAAATAATTTAATCTTCTTAAGTTTGTCAGCTCTCCACACTTGCACAAACTTTGCTAGAGAGTAGTAGTGTTTGCTTTCTTCCTACTCTGCCCTGATTCCCTTTTAGGGCCTCATCTATCTCTGGGGAGCTGTCAAGTTCAGATTAACCCCTTCAGCATTTTAATGGAGTTTACCCCAACTGGACCATGCCTTTCTCCACCCCTGTCTTAAGTTGGTATTTCTGTGGTGCATCACATTGTAGTACTGGAACTTGCTCTACAGCATGTTGAGATTTTTGTCTTTTCTAAGCCTGATGGCAGAATTTGGATTTTTGTGGAAGTCTGGCTCTTGGAAGGTGTCACTATTGAGTGGAGAGCGAAGGGTTAAAATGCACCGAACTGTGCCTTTATCTCTTGTACCTTCAATACAAACAAGTGTTTGTGCTGTGCAGATTCATGCCCAGGTGCGAACAGTGAGGATCCTCCACGTGGCAACAGTAGTCTTAATACTGAAGAAGTTGTACCAGAAGAGCAGCTTCAGACAGAGCTCGTCAAACAGGAGATGTTGGTGCAATACCTGCAAGATGCTTACAACTTCTCAGTGAAAATCACAGAAGCCATAAGCCTGATCAGCAAGATGATGTATGAAAACTGTGTCTCAGGTGTGTGGAATAGCCATGGGGCCCTTTTTCCCCTCTTCAGTGTTTCCAAGTCTTTCCCCTTGCTGAAGAGGAGATGTGGGAGTGGTGGAGCTCCGGGGGAAGGGGAAGAGGTTGGAGGAGCTGTTCTTCATTGAGTAGATGTCACAGGATATTAGAACAGCAAGCACCATCTAAATGGGTGTCATGAAGAGGTTGCGTTAGGGCGTGAATGGGCTTTTTAGGAATCAATTTTTTAAATATGAAGGTGGAAAATGTTTTTGAAAGCCAGGTGACCAAAATGACTACATTTATGGAGGCTCCCCCCAGCTCCTGTGGGAGGGGATGTGTGTTCATTGTCTCAACTGAGGTTCTCCCAGAGTAAGCATGGCCAGGGAAGCTGGGTTCTATTATCTGCTCAGTGCCCTCATGGAGCTTCAGGTGGTATGCTGGCCACAAGAGGGAAACTCAGCAGCTTCTCTCGTTCACCTCACCTTTCCTTAAACTTTATTCTGCAGCTAAAAGTGATCCTGATCAACAGGTTCTGTGGGCTGGTCCTCTTCAGTACTGTAGCTAAAGGTGGTTGAAGAGTAAGCCTTTGAGTTAGTTCAGCATATTTAACATTAGAGCTACTGTAACCAGTCAGACCTTTTTTTAAGTGCTTGTCCTGAGTCAGCACCCCCAAGGGAGCTAGGGCACGGAGCAGCACAGCTCCCTCCTCTGCCATCCTCTCTGGCAGATCCACTTGCCAACCGCTCGCAGAGTTCTGCAGTACAGATGGGTCTGGGCCCTACAGCACCCTAGCGTCATGCAGCCTCTTCTGAGAACTCATACGTTACGCGAGATAAGCATGTAGACTTCCCCAGTAGGGTTTGGATGTCATTAGCTGTTTGCACACACAAAAAACGAACTCCTGAGTTCAGTGTCTTTACAGGTCGTGTGCAGTTCAAGGCTGAGAGGGTGCCCCCTCACCTGATACTTAAACACCTGGGGTTTGGTTTATTTTTTGGTTTTAGGGCTGTGCAGATTTTACTAACTTTCCTCCTCCCTGTTGTCCTATGCTGTAGCGTAAGGAAGGAAATTTGGGTGTCTGGACAGAGGAGACATTTTGAGACATTGTCTCCATTTGGAGACAGTATGCTGCTGGGTGAGGTGGATAGTGATAAGGGATGTCTGTGCTCAGATTTAGGGTTTTTTTTTAATTAAAGATAAAAGATTTAAGATTTAAAGATTTAATTTTTTTTTTCTGTTGCAAATATGTATCTTCTGGTATGACTGGAGGCAGGGAAAGCATACCAGCTTGTCTAGATACAAACGTGTCTGCTAGGGGATCTTTATCAGATCTTTATCCAGATTTATAATTTGGGGCTTATACTGGTGTAAGCTCCCACTTAACCAGAGGTCAGACTCTATGAACTGCTCATTGTACAGTCCCTCTAATCATTACTGCGGCTCTCTTGTGAATGCTCTCCAACTTAATGTTTTTTCTTGTCTTACGAGCAGAAGGCTGGACAGTATATTTCAGGATTAGTTAAGCTGGAATCAAATACATTATTCCTTATGCCATTTATACATCAAATAGCTTAGTTATTCTGCCTACAGCATTGCACTGGGACTTAATGCTCAGCTGCTTTTATCTGCTGTGACCATGATATCTTTTTTTTTTTCCAAAGCTACTGTTTCCAAGAATTTTGTGCTTTCTCAGACGTGGCCTCCGTGCTCTTCTCCTAAATGTATCACATTTACATTTAGCTGTAACACTTTCAACATGTACCTTTTTCCTCCAGGACATCTGTCTTTGTACTAGTGACCCCATTCTGACTTGAGCCCTCTCCAGACAGTAGCCGTGATCTTAGATGATTGTAGGGCATGCTGTGAGAGCAGCAGGCCTATGAATTTGTTTTAATGATATTTCTAATGGCGATTAGAAAAGAACTGCACTAACACAACTGTTCTTCTCTCTGCAGTGGTGCAGGAAGCCATTGAGTTCTTTGTGACAGTCTCGCAGTTTGGTGTGCCCCAGGCACTGCTTGGAGTCCGCAGGATGCTCCCCCTCATATGGTCAAAAGAGCCTGGTATTAAGGAGGCCGTGCTGAACGCCTACAAGCGGCTCTATCTGAGCCCCAGTGGGGATTCAGAGAGGTATGGGTCTTCGTAATCAGAACGTTTTTTTCTTGGGTGGTTTTTTTTCTTTTGTTTGTTTGTTTGTTTGGGATTTTTTTTTTTCTCCTCTGTTTCTTCTTTTGGGGAGCTGTTGGGAATGGGGTAGGGACTGGAAGAGAAAGTTTTCACGCTGAGCTGAAACGTAAGGCTTGTGTCTACTAGTAAAGATGCTTTCTCTTTGAGCTGTTACCAACACTTGTGCAGTTCTAAGATTATTTTTTCTTTTTATATAAATATATATATCTAAGTATCCCAGTCTTCCTGTGGGACCTACTGCTGAGCTTCTGCTTTTGGTTTGTCATGGTGTTCATGTGTAGGAAATTAATACAGCAAAACTCCATGTGAGACCTTACAGAAGGAGAAGCTGGGAATTATTTTAAATGAAACTGTTATGAGGCACGCATGCTTAACATGCTCATAAATTTCACTCTCATACAAAACACCGCACCAAGATACATACAAATGATCTGGGTGGGGTGTCTATGTGATAGGGTACAAAGGGTGTCAATTATGAACGTTTGTCATGTAAGTGGGGTTCTTGATTGGCAACAGTGAACTGATTTTTTGGACAGCTATTTCAACCCCTTTGGGAGTCGACTGTTGTTATGGGATCATCCCGCGTCTAAGTGTCTTGCACTCTTCACCCTTGGTGGGCAAAGGTGTTGCCCAATATCTGTTGCCTTATTTTGGGTCTCTTGTGGCTGTAGCCGCTCATCCTATTGGGATCATAAGAGGAGTGGTATACAGTGTGGTCTAAAGTTAGAGCTCTGTTACCAGAGCTCAGGGATTTTTGCTGGCAAGTCATGCATGCCGTGGCCTTATCTGAGTGTAGGCATTCTGCTTCTGATGTACACAACACATTCCTCAGTGTTTACTGGTTTTCTCACTGTCAGTTGTGTCCTTGATTTTTCAATATACACTGTTTCTTTATCGCTTACACTATACAAGGTTAGTTATTATTATTGTTTGGGTGCTTTCACACACATTCCTATTTGTGTTTCATTCAGACTGATCCTAAATCTTTCAGTAACAAATTTCTACACATGGCAGATGAGAGAATGTTAATGAGCTCTTTGTTGCTGATTTTTATTGAGGATTTGGGGGTGGGGTACTGCTTGCATGCTTGTTTCTTCCACACTGGAGAGGAGCTGTGTCTCCTCTCTACTGTGGCACTTGCTCTTTTTTTCTTAGCGCTTGCTCACTTGTAAATCCTGTTGGATACACATTCACTAAGATAAGTGTGATCCCTGGTGAGATGCACCATACCTCAGCCTTGTTTGTACCGTCAGGACGATAAAAAGCACCCACTGCTTCTTATTTCTTCTTGATAGTATTGCCTGGAGATAACTCTCCTGCAGTTTGAGCTCTGGCCTTATTTGTTCATAGAGAGATTTTCGGTTTCTTATGCTCTAGTACTGTGACTTGTGGTTGAGAGCAAACTGGGAAGTGGCTGGTGAGTGCCTCTTGTTGGGTCTTTGAGCACTGGGAGGAGCAGCAGTGCACAAGGGCCCACGTCATGCTCATTGGCACTTGAGCTGGGTGACTTGGACAACTCAAACTTGAGGAGGGGGAAATTTTCGTGTCCCCAGGGATCAGCTCTGTTATTCAATAGATGTCCTCAGCTCTCTGAATAGAAGACTAATTGTGACAGTGGCTTTTTCTTTAACTTTTATTTTTTTTTATTCCTTATTTTATTTCCCCCCTTCTTCAAAGGGCCAGGGCCCAGGGCCTGGTGCATTCTCTCTCTCTCATCATGGTGGATGCATCGCTAGGAACAATACAGTGCTTAGAAGAAATAGTGAGTACTTGCCTTTCTTGGGGTTGAATTGTATTTGTGATCTTAGATGTCTGTTATATTAAAATGGTAGTAATTGCAGTTAATGTCTTTTTTGGTTTGAAATCCATCCTTCTCTGCCTCTCCCTACTTGTTTTATTGCATTTCTTTTCCAGGTCTCAGAGTTTGTGCAGAAAGATGAAATAAAGCCTGCTGTGATCCAGCTGCTTTGGGAGCGGTTCACAGAAAAATCTCAGTGCTCGTCACTAGAACGACGTGCTGCTGTGATGCTGCTGGGGATGATGGCACGGTGAGCCCAGGGCCTGGTCTAATCCTGCGGGTGGGAGGATGTACAGGGAGTTGATTTTTATCGAAGGACTGTGGGTGCTGCATCAGCTGACCCTTTGTTCTGCAGCTTCAAAATTAGTAGCCAGGTCATGAGGTAACGAAGCCTGGAATTAAACATAGTTGTGCTGGGTCCCACCAGCATGGTCTCTGAATGAGTATGATGACATTACTTTCTTTGTGTTCTGAATGTCCATCCCTTCTCAGGGTTTACCATGTCACAGCTCTGCAGCCTTGTCTGTGTTTGGATAAGAACAGTGAGAAGCTGCTGAGTAGAGATGTCTGGAGTCTTTAGTATGGTGGGGAGATGAATCTACTTCCCTTTCTGGGAGCAAGAAGAGAGTAGTTGCACTATAAGGCTTTCATTTCCTCACTTTTCCAGCCCAGTAACCCTTTGACATTTAGCTTATCTGCCGATTTCTTCTCTCTCTCCCTACTTCAGTCCTTCATCTGTCAAAAATAGGCCTGCATAATGATGATCTTGAAGTTCTTGGCTCTAGAGTTGGAGCCATTTCTGGAGCTTACGGCCAGTTCCACAATTTGAGCATTAGATATTTTTTCCAAGGTATTTCTACCCCCCTATCCCACATGCTTGCAGCAGAATTGTAGACATTGTCTCAAAATTAATATCCTTTCTTCAAATTGTGGGATATAAAGAAAACTGTAGGTTTCTGGGGTATTCCATGAGATCCTGTGTTGAGTCCATGGGTATGTGTGTGTGAAATAAGAGCAGTATTGCCTGATTTTGCTTTTGTCCTATAGATGCCTGTTACAAACTTTTTAGATTCTCATTTAAATACATTAGATACTGTTCTTGTCTTCTTCACCCACTTAATTGTATGTTCCTCAGATCAGGCCTGGTCTGAGGAATATACAATTCTATCTTTCACGGGTAGAAAGGAGCGGGGGATGTGGGAGTGGGTTTTGGGGTTGGGTTTTTTTTTGTTGTTTTTGTTTCCCAGAGTAGGGGAGGAACTGTCATGTCTCACCAGTCCTGAGCTGCTGGACTCTTTTCTGTTTTGCAACATTTTTCTTTGTCTTACCCTTTTAAGTTTTGTTCCTTTCTGATAAGAAAGAAGAGTCAAGAATCTTCCTTCTTTATGAAGAGGCAGTATGCTCAGTGACGTTTGCTTTGGAGAACCTTGTCTCTTAATGGAGTCTGGATTATACTGGCTTCTGTGGAATATTGCTTGCTGCTTCTATAACTATATTTTGAGTCACTGGGTGGATTTTTTTTTTCCCTGTCTTACTCAAACCACTGCCTTCCACAAAGAGTATTTCTCTTGGTTATCCATACTTCTGTAAAGTTTCAACAGCAACTTGTGTAATACCTCCATGCCTTCCATTCCAGAGGGAAGCCAGAGATCATAGGTAGCAACCTGGATGTCTTGGCGACATTAGGGCTGTCTGAAAAGGCATGTGAAGATTATCGCCTGGCTCAAGAAGTGTGCATTGCAATCTCCAAACTTGCTGGTAACCCTAAGGTAAGACTTACCTTGTTCTTGAGGTCATCCAGAAACACAGTTATCCAGAAACAAAGAAGGGGACTAAAATGGCTTGTATTGAGAAGAGAGAGAAGTGATTAAATTTTTACGGATTTTGAAATTAAGTAGATTGAGACCATTCAGCAGCACTGTCTGGAAAGCTTAGCACACATCAGTGAACATGTAATAAAAGTATTTTCATTAGGCAACAGGCTGAATTCAATTAATAAAGAGTTCAGTGCACAAGAAAATCTGTTTTCCTTTCAATTCTCTTCCTCAGGCTCCCGGTTCTAAGCTGATTTGTGTTTCCTCAACCGTGAAGCCCTTTCCCCTACTGATATTTTCTGATGATGTGATTCTTTTGCCCTCCTTATTAATTGATATTTGGGAGTTGTCAGCTGTACAGCTGAATATAAAACATGAAAGGTTTTCAAACCTGTCCATGTTGTACTTAAAACAACATGATGGTTGCCTATCAGATGGCTTCTTTGTCTGTTGAACGGTTTATACTTTTTTTTTTTTAATGCACTTGGAAAAAAAAAACCTCTTTGTTTTTTTTTTTGACTCAAGCATTTAGGGCGTTTTGGTTCAGGAGTTCCAGCATAAAAGCAGCCCTCTTTCGCACAGCACTGTCATTCTGCATTTGCGTCTTCCACTGGGGACATTATTGCAGGACCCTCATGAATTAATGTATATCACAGCATTCTTAAATTTTCTGAAGGTGTTTTTAATTCATTTTTAGGTTGACTTAACTCTGCAGTTAAGTTTGTATGTGACAAGGGACTAAACTGTAGATGAATGACTGTGGTAGCTCTTCCTCCACCTCCACAACCAGAAATTCAGTACAGAGAGTAGGGTTGTAGTGAATTGAGAAATTTTGTTTCCAGCTACTGAAAGCTGGTAAATCCTTGAGCAGTAGCTTGTTTTGGTCAAGTATATTTTAATCAGGCAGCCACAGATGTGCTGGGATTTCTTGTGTATTGTCATACGTGGTTTAGTAGTTCTCTGGGTTATCTTATTCCCAATGTAAAATGTGGTGGGACTGCAACAGCTTAAGTGTGAGGTGGGTGTTGGATCCAGAGCTATGCTCTGTTATTTCTACTGATGATATTTTGCTTTTAAACAAAACCTCATGGTTCTGGAGTACCCTCAGGCGAGGGCATCAACTGACTTCCTGTTGATAACTCTGAAGACATTCTAAAAGTTTCCCTCTTCATTCATTGTGGATAATGAGTAAATAATAACAGATTTAAAAAGAGTTATTTTGAGATTTCAAAAGAGTTACTTTGATTTAAGGTGAAGTGTAGTGGAACTGTCTGGGTTGGCCTAGGATCATCATTTGGCCAAGCTTTAAATCCACTCAGTGCTGCCACCATGTCTTCAAAAGTGACAGTAATGTCCCTGCTGAGTGTTCAGTTGCAGAGCAGTACTGGATGTCCCTGCCATGGGCCTAGCATAGGTTTAATTAGCATTGTGCACACAGCAAAATTAAGTACCAGGAAGGGCATGGGGGAATCTCTTATGTGGTAAAAGTAACTCGTATGTTCTCTCTGCAGCCAACACAGGGGAAGAACAATGCACCTTTTCGACTGCCGCAGAACCACATGCTCTTTGGTTGCCTAAGTGAGGCTGTGAGTAAAGGTGAGCTCAAGTCAGCAGTAGGTTTGGAGGAGATGGAGTTGGGCTGTGAGACAGCCTGTGTTGTCGCTGGTGTGTGTGGTACATTGCTCCCTCTTCTCATCAGGCTTTGCCCAGCCAAGAGGTCACTGGATCCCCTTCATGGAGGCAGCGGTAATGCTCATCTACCAGCTAGCAGAAGGGGCAGAGGAGATATGTGCTCACATCCTGCAGGTGTGCAGTCAGCAAGCTCTGGAGAAGCTGCAGGAGGCTGATGGGCAGGAAGCTGGTGAGGAAAAAAGCTGGTGAAGGAAATCTGTACCCATGATTTCTAGTGCTGCAATTGAGTGGCCTGGAGTAACTGCAGGAGGAGAACAGAGCTGAGGGGCTAGTGGAGGTGTTGGCCTGGAAGGGTGCGAGTGCTGTGAAGGAGTTTGTGGGGCGTGGAGATGGGTTATACAGTAAGAATTGGCAGCAACCAATGGGGGAAGAGGTCTAGATCAACACTGAACTGTAGTAATTTTTCTCCACTAGATCCAGGGGTTTCTCCCAGCAGAGTTTCTGATGGTCCTAGCAGTCTCCCCACGTTCCTGCTGATGCATCTGCTGTCCCTTGTGGGACAGGTGGCACTCCAGCAGGTAGTATATTTGGAAGTATCAGTGAGTGCAGAGCTACGCAGACGCCGCATCCTTAGAGACGAGGAAAAGGCCAAGAAGCATTCTGACAGCAGCACAATGAAGCAGAGACCCCAGGTGAGAACTAAGAGGGTTTTTTGTTTTTCCTGTGGGCAGCTCTTCTAGTGTCCCAGCTATTGCCACAGCAAACTTCTGGAGAATGCACTCCTGAGGATGCATGAGGTCTGGGGTAATGCATGCTTGGGGAATAGAAATGGACGTGTGTTGGTCAGCATTAACAGGGGAGAGCTGAGGTCCTTGAGTGACCCTGTTCAATAAAACTCTCACACTAATCTTGGGTTTTGAACAGACAGAGGAGAGGGAATGAAGGGTGATGCCCTAGCCATGTTTATCTTCCTGCTTCAGGCAAATGCTTTCTTTCCATTCATTTGCCTCCTTTCTTACCAGCGCAATCTTTTGCAATTGCTGCTAGCAGTGACAAACACCCATTTGTGCCCTGAGTTTTGGAAAAGGGCTTCTGGAACCTTGATCCATAGGGCTTGAGGGTCCTATCATCTCTCAGGTAGTAATAATGAAAGTTTAATTGTAGCCTTCTTAATAGGACTTGTATGATAGAAATACCCTGCTTGGTTAAGTCTACCTCAAAACATTTTCCAGAGTGTAGTGAGAATAGAGAAAAATGTTGTGTGTCCCTAGGTATGGAGTCTCTATTAGATGCCTACCCTGCTACGTCCAGAGAAATTTGTCTTTCATTTCCTCATCTGCCCTGCTTATCAGTGTCACTACCATTTCCCACACAGGGGGAGGTTCCTAGGAGATTTTCCAAGAAGCAGCAGTTGGATGAAGATTTGGTCCCCGTGCAATACCCATGTCTCTTTCCTTCCCTTATGTTGCTTTTGCCTTGCTATAAGGTTTTCCATGGTCTTGCTCGCACGACCAGCAAAGGCCACTTTGAACTTCTTGCTTTTAGGATTTGCATGTTCTTTAAGTTGTGCCGTACGCGAGCATTGATGCTAGATGTGTCCTATGTCTGTCTCAGCTTAGTAGCTTAGGCTTTCTTTTCATTGGTGTTCTGTGACACACGGACTGGCAAATCCTGGACTACCCTTCACAGCTCCATTCAGTTCTTGGGGAAAAGTGGGTTATGAAACTCTCCATCAGTCTGTTGTTCTCAACTCTAGTCGTGCTGCTGGTAACAGGCAAGCACCTCTCGCCCGAGAGAAGAGTAGTTCGTGGAGGAAGGGGTTATGGTTGCCTGTCATCTTCTTTACAGTCTTCCTTTCTGCACAGAGCACAGGAAGTGAGGCTACTATGGAGGAGGAGCTGGGCCTCGTGGGAGCCTCAGCTGATGACACAGAGGCTGAGCTCATCCGAAGTATTTGTGAGACAGAACTTCTAGATGGTAAGTGTGGCTGCCACCAAGGGGCACTGGCTCCGTCTGCCTGTGTGAAAGCAGACGTATGGCAGTTAACAGATTCAGGAGGAAGGCTGTTTGCTTCAGAAGGAAATACTGTCATTTTTGTCCAGTGTCAGTTTCTATGTAGGCTGTCTGTTTCTTTGCTCTGCCTTGCTGGAGGTGGTTTTTCAATGGTGAAAGTGAGTCAACCAGTTCTATAGTCTGCAGGAGTTCTAGGATAAATTGAGTAATTGTTCTTAAAGAGGGATGCACAAACAGTGCTTGCATAATTGCCATCTTCATCCCCACTCTCTAGGGAAGCACCTGTTCTCTGCCTTTGTTCCACTGGTGCTCAAGGTCTGCAACAACCCTGGGCTCTACAGTGATCCGGCGCTCTCCGCTGCTGCAGCCCTGGCTCTTGGCAAGGTCTGCATGATCAGGTAACACCCAGCCGTGCCGGTGTTCTCTTCCCAGCCTTCCTAGTAGTAAAGCACAAGCAAACATTGCAACTCCTTTCCTGTGGAGAGAACAAACACAAAAGATCATTCATAGATTTGATTTTTTTTTTGTCTCATTGCTCTCTGAGAGATGAGATTTTGGTATCTATGCCTTCTTTTCTGTGCCCTATCCCGTCAGCTCTGAGTTCTGTGACTCCCACTTGCGCCTGCTGTTCACTATGATGGAGAAGTCCACTCTGCCTGGTGTGAGATCCAACCTCATTATTGCAGCAGGAGACCTGGCCATCCGTTTCCCTAACCTGGTGGAGCCTTGGACAGCACATCTCTATGCTAGGTAATGCTACCCTCATTGCTGGGAGAGGACAGGTGACGAGAGCTCTGTGGGAGGGTGACACTGGGCCTCTGGAAGGTGGACATGATCCAGGAAACCAAATTTTAAAGGTGTTGCTGCAGAGGGACAACAGACCTGGGCTGTGGAATAGGCTGTCATGGGTATCACTAACTCAGCTGTTTGGTAACTATATGCTTCTGTCAGGTTGCGGGACCCCTGCCCAAGTGTGAGGCAGACAGCTGGACTGGTGATGACTCACCTCATCCTCAAAGACATGGTAAAGGTGAAGGGCCAAGTGAGCGAAATGGCAATTCTGCTTATAGACCCAGAGGAGGCAATCGTGGGAGTGGCTCAGAACTTTTTCAGTGAACTCTCCAACAAGGCAAGTGGGTGCTCGGGGACCTTAGTTCACAAGAGTAGGGAAGGTCCAGTGGAGGCTTGGTCAATGACACAAGAGTTGAGTCCTGGAGAAGGTGTCAGTGGTGTAGAGCAGCTGTCTGTTCCTCTTTGCCTAAATGAGGGACTATAAAGGAAATTTTGCAACATGAGTTTTGTTTCAACCCTGCTGTTGCTGAATTTGGCCTCACCCATTCACACCAGAAGGGAGGCTCCAAACCAGTGCCTTGTCCCTTTGCTTTTTTGTGTATGCCTAGCACAGGGTTGGGAACAGTTTTCTGCAGTTTACCTTTAGGCCTTACAACAGAGTTCTCTGACCTTATGGCTCAGGCAGTGCATCATCTCTGAAACCTTTCAAAGATGTTCTTGGCTGTGTGACATACTTAAATTGAAACAGTTGCAGCCCAAGCAGTAAGAACAGTAGCAGCATTACCCCCTATACACTGTTAATTCAACATGAGGGCTGCTGGGGGCCCTTCAGAGTTTCAGATTTACTGCCTGAGAAGCTGCAATGATACTGGGGCTTTACTAACTTGGCTTGCTCTGTTAAAAGCAGAGCTGGCCACCTGACTGCACTGACTTACTATCTCTGCAGTGTCTATGACAAAACCATTAAAAAGCAGTGGGAAAGGGAATCTGGATTGGGCCTTTTCAGGCAAGATGGGAGATAGTTCCTTGACCTGAATTGCTGTGTAGGTTTCCTTTATCAGGAAGCTTTTGTGTTGGGTTGTGACAACGTTGGAAAGCAAAGAAACTGCATCCAAGTCTGCCAAAGAGCAGAGGTGTTGCAAACCAAGGGTTACAGTTGTTAGCTTGGTTGGTTGTTTTTTTCCCCCTTAGCCTCAGCCAAGTAATTTAGGTTTGGCTGGCTGTGTATAGCTCATTTCAAAAAGCTGATGTTTTCAGTCAGTAGATTTGGGGCGGGGGGAAAGGAGGTGATTTTAAGTGGGCAGCTTATTGGGCTTGACTCAAGCTGTACTTTATAATTCAGTAGCTCATGTAGAACCTTGTATTCTGCACAGGATAATGCCGTCTATAACCTGCTTCCAGACATAATCAGTCGTCTCTCAGATCCTAACTGTGGTGTAGAGGAGGAATCCTTCCACATTATTACAAGGTATTCTGGAGTTAAAGAAACCTTTTTTGACCAGGACTATGTTTATGCAAAGGGGGTGCCAGATCCAGGGAAGAGAAACTACAGTGACCTATACAAACTGCTTTTTCAATTGTTCTCCTTGATCTGACTTTTTCAGTCCGCATATGAAATGGAGTCATGCTGAGGGGAGCCTATTCTAAAGCCACATAGTTGGGGATGAGGAGAGACTCCACAAAGAGTTTCCCCTAGCTCATTCAAAATCACTTTGCTTCTAGAAAAGGAAAACAGTTGGGTTTATGCATGGGAACATGAATATGCAACATTAGGAGAACACAACAGATTTTAAAGACTCTGCTGCCTTTGTCATTTTGGTGGCCTACTGGATTTTTGTAAGAAACTTTAGTAAAGCTGTAGTTAAGGTAACAGATTTAGGTTTGGAGGGCTTTTTTTTTGTTTGGGTTGGGGTTGTTTTTTCTTTAAGAAAGCCTTAATCCATAGTGTAGAGACATACTGGAATATTTCAAACTGCTCATAAGCAGACAAAGAATGTCTTTAATGGTAAATTACAGAAATTTTCTTCTCATATCTGAAACTTAACCACACAAGAGGGTTTTTCTGAGTTGCCTGAATCCCTGTGGATTACAGAGGGGAGTGTTGGACAAAACAAAAGTATTGTTCTTGCTGAAGAGAATAACAATAAAATCTCTGGTAATTTTTTATTTCAACATGTCTTTCTGTCCGTGAGACTCCGGTGCATTTAGGAAGAGGGATGGAATTTTGGACAGCTAGGAATTGCAAGGCACAGAAAAGGTCTATTAGTGAGGCTGAAATTGAGACTGAAAGTAATTTATGGCTGCAAAAGTATATGGATGTTTTGGTTCAGCTTTCAGTAAGGAGGGTAGTGTGAAATAATGCGAAATTCAGCATGTCACTACTGACAGCATACGTAGAAGGGTAAGTTAGTGTCTGAAGTTGAAGCAAACCATCACAGAGAAACAAAAAGAGTGCATGTATAAAAAGAATGGGACATAATTCCAGAATTTTCAGCACAATTTTTAATAAATGTCAAACTGGAGGTGTAACCACAGACCTAGAAACTAGTAAGTATAGCACTTGCATTAAAATGTGATTAGGATGGTTAAGACTATAGATTGAATTTTCTGACTTCCAAAAACGTACAGGGAGATGCCTGGCAAATAAGAGAAAAGGCAGTATTGACTTAACAAAATATAGACAGGTATCAAATTAGTCTAAAGCTAATTAATTTTAAAGAAGACCTGATCATCATTTAGCACGCCACATCATATCCTTTAAACGGAGAAAAAAGGGAATAGTAGTTAAAACTGAAATATTTCCCCATGTAGCACTATATGAAATGCTTACATTGTGGAAAGGATCCGGTTTAACTCAGAAACCGTGATGGGCAAAAACACAAGCTAGGAGGAGCTTATGCTCCAGGGATATTTGCCACACTGGAGAATAGGGAGGTGTGAAAAAGATTGGGATAGTGGGGGGAGCATTGCTGTTAAAGGACTAACTCATGGAGAAAGAGAGGGTTACAGTAATAACTGAGATGAAGATTAGCAGAACAAAGTATAAGGTTGAACGTTTAGAAATTGTTTAACCCCTGCTGTAAAGCTATGGCTAAAGTTAGAGATGTATTCCACTTGCTATTTTAGCAGTCAAGGTATTTCTGGTTTACGTATAGGGAAGCTTGGTAGTGCTGGTGAGACCTTGCCTGGAATGCTGCCATGGTTCTTGTCACTTTAACTGAAGAAAGATGCTGTAACAAATGCAAAGGGAGGACTATTGAGGGTTCTGTCTCTTTTCCATATCTGAGAAAAGCAGCTTGGTGTGGTGGTTGTAGACATAACAAAGACTGAACAAGGATGTGCTCAGAGCAGTTATATCAAGGCCAGTGGCAACCTAACTGAGCTTAAACTAACAGAAATGTTGGTACAAGAAAAAGGGAGGCCATCACGACCTTCTTAATAAATAGAAGTGATTTCTATGAGGACATCCTGCAAAATTTAGAAGTACTTAACTGTGTGAAAGTCTCTTTTCTGTCTTTTCCTCAAGAAGCTAAGAAAAATGCAGGATCAAGTTAGCATTTAAGTTCTGTTAAGTTCTGTTCCCACTTTAGTGCAAAGTAACACTCATTTTCACATTGATCCAAAATATAGCAACACACCTTCAGCAAACTAATAATGAAAAAAGTCACAGGAGTGGTTTTGAGCAGGGGAAAAAAAAATACTGCTCGCTACCCCACTCCCCTCAAGGTCTGCTTGTCAAACATTCTTGTCTGCCAGGGCAACTTGTGAAGTGAGGAAATCGTCTGGAGGCGTTGTATGCTCTTAAAACTGGATGAAAGGAACTGATCAGAAGTTTACACTGTGGCCTTTTCAGCATCCCTCCTACCTCAGACCCTGCACAGACATTAGCTCTTCTTACTCCAGACCTACCAGGGTCTTTGCTTTAGCTGGATTTCTTAGTTTCATCCTAGGCAAGTGCTATTACACAAACACGCAGTTTTAATTATATGTTATGTCACAGCAGTTCTCCCCCAACAGGGACTGCGATTAGTATGTGAAATATATATATATATATGCTCATAGCTTCTCCTGAACCAAGTCTGAGGAATGCAGAGCAATCTTGTCTTCTTTTAGAGGACCACCCAGCTGATCACTGGGTAGGATAGCTGCAGGCATCCCATGGCGTAGGCTGAATGAGGTTTCCTCTCTGGGCTCTCAGCTTTCCCATTTGTTTCCTTTGCAGGCATCTCTTCTCCTATATTACAAAAGACAAACAGACAGAGAGCTTGGTGGAGAAACTTTGTCAGCGATTCCGGACTGCCAGGTGGGTTGTAATCCTAATCCTTTTGAGAAGCAAGTCTGCTTCTTAGGAATCGTTACAAGAAACTAGCTTGTATACAGTGGTTGCAACAGGTTCCCATCATATTTTTCACGTGGCAAAGTGACAAGTGCTGAGATAATCTGGATTAGGCTCCTTTGGAGTCCGTCGNCCCCCCCCCCCCCCCATCTTCATTCTAAAAATACATGAATAAATACATGTAAATTAAGGCTTCTGGTCTTATTACACTGTGATTGGCCCCTCTCCCTTGCCTCCTTTCTTAGGGAAAAGGTTTTGTTACAATTTACATCTGCATTACAGCTGAGCAAGGAGACATCCCACATCTGGGTTTTATGCACCTTTGTGGTCCTTCTCCACAAGCTATTCCCTTGTGTCTCGGCTAAAAAATCAGCGTGAGAAGTTGGGGGTGATCTCAACTGTCTAGTTGATATAGGTCTGCGCTTGATCTGCGTGCATGGGCTGCTCAGTACTAACTATGCCTGAGACTCCATTTTCTTATTTAAGTGCTTGTGCCACTATACATTTATGCCTTTGCTCTGCTCTGTCTGCAAGATGTGTATACCTTGCTTATGGTGCCGATTACAGAGTATATAGTGCAGAACCCATCCCATGAATCTGGGATATCATTTTGCTTCCTGGGTTTTGGGGTGAGTTTTTTTGTTGCTCCTTTCCCCAAACTGTAACTTCACTGACACAGACATGTACTGCTTCCCCTCCCCCCAATAAGACAGTAGAAATTTATCTGCCTCTGTCATGTACTTTCAGTGATACCTTTATTTTGGTGCACCCTGCCTTCCTCCATTCCTGTGGTTTTCCTTCTCCATCGTTGTGACTTTGCCCTTGAGGTTTAAGCTGTGTCTGTTTATCTTGGCCATTTGTACACAATGCCCGGGCACGTGACCTGCTCAGCTGCCTCAGGGAGTTGCATATTCCCCAGAAATATTTGGATTTTGTTTCCTAAGCTGGAGTGCAGAGTGGCCCCTCTCTCCAAAATTGCCTCCCAGGAACACCGGTGAGCTCTTCACACCACAACTGTAAAGAACCATCTGTGTGTAAACGATGTCTAGCCTTTACTAAAATATCCTAATATTTCTGTACCACAAAGATGATCAGTTTAATGCACGCTAGCAGGAGTGCTAGAACAAGACTCTCACTCCAGGCTAAAACAGGAGTTTATCAGAAAAGATTTTGAAGTCACTATCACCCTTCTCAGCATTTCTGGAGTTCTAAACATAGCAACATGCCAGGTATCATTCAGACTTTAAATGTGGAAGCACCTGGTTGCTGCAGCTTTGTTCTCCATCTGTCTCTGTTTGGGCAGTGCATTCTGAGAGGGTACATGCAAGACAGACTTCTGGCCCTCTGCTTTTTATATATTAATAACAGGGGCTTTGGCCTAGTTTTTTTTTCCTCCCATTCCATCACAGTGAGCTACATTAAGAATGTTAGTCTGCCTTTTTCTTTTCCTTTTTTTTTTTTTCCAGTAACTTTTGCTGGAATTTGAATGTTTTCCTCCTTTGAAACAGCAGTTGTTATTTGTTCACTTTATATCTTAATGAAAATGGCCTTCTTTTATGTAACTGGCCAGGAAAGAGAGAAAGAGAACATCAAATAAAGCTTCTGCTTGAGACTGTCTCAAACATGCAAAGATGAGCAGCCAGGATTTTTTTATTATTCAGCTGAAATATAAGGCCCTTCAAGAAGAGTCCTCACCGAGTGTATTTTTTCATCCTAGTTGGCAATAACTTCTGACACTTTTTGAACAAGTGACTGTGTTCTTTAACAGTGAAGCCTTCATGTTTTTCTGACAGACACTAAATCAGTGTCCGATGGAATGCAGTGATGGTTGTGAAGCGGTTGGTATGGCACAGCACTCTGTGACTGACCTGTCACAGAACAACCTGAATCTCATGTTCTGCAGGGCAGAAGCACCTGCAGGAAATGCTTTATCCTCACATGCCATAGTTTTCAGTAAGATGTGCTCATCCTTACACATCCCTTTTGATAAGAGCTAACGGTAATCTTTGTCTTTTCCAGAACTGAGCGTCAATATCGAGATCTGTCCCACTGCCTGACTCTGCTTCCCCTCTCAGAACGGGGCCTTCACAAGCTGCAGAACAACTTTGACTGCTTTGCAGACAAGCTCCAAGACCCGGCTGTCTACAGTTGTTTCCAAACTGTGCTGGCTCGATTCCACAGAGCAGGCGGCAAACCTGAGACTAAAGTAAGGATGGGGGAAAGTGTCCGGGCCAGGAAAACGACTGTTTTTTATACACAGTGATTGGAAAACTGCAGTTTTCCATATTAAGCATGCAACTCCTTACCCCCAACAATTTATCAGACAACCTGATGGCAGTTCTGCTATGGATGTAACACTTCTCTCCCCCCATCTTCTCTCTTCCCNCCCCCGGTTACATCTCCATCAGGCTGTGGCTGAAGAGCTGGAGCAGAAGCTGGCTGCCTCCCATAACCAAGGGCTGGATTCAGCAGAGACATGTCAGGAAGGCACTGGAACTCCAAAGCCAGAGCCGGCCAAGCGGAAACCAGCAGGAAGTATGTTCCTTTTGTGAGACTGCAGCCTTCCCCCTGATCCTGCAGTCCAGCAGAGACACCTAGGGACTTTTTCTCACCCTGACAGACAGAATGGCTGCTACCTTTCTCTTTTTGGTGTGTTTTGTTTTGTTTTTTTCTCTGCAGGTTCATGCCGCCAGCCCCTGAGCACAGTCAACAGGGATGAAGATTTTGTCACACCCCAGCCTCGCAAACTCCGAAACCATAAGCGTTCCCAAAAGCGCCTTCCACCCAAAAAAGCTGTTATTGCCTTCTCCAGTGATGAGGAGAACAGCTCTGAGGACGGTAAGGATTCTATGGGTATGCTCAAATGGTGAAAGTGGAGAAAGACTATAGATTTGGCCCCACAGGCGTGTACCTTTGGTAATGGGCAGAAGGTGTATGGGGCTTCAGAGCACTGCCTAGGTTGCCTGTAGGTTTCTCTGTTCAAGGCTGTGGACCACTGGTTATTGACACATTTTACTCTCTCTAGAGCTATCAGGAGAATTAAAAGAGGAAGAAACCCCCACCAAAACAACCCCCATCACCAGATCTTCAGCCCGCCGGCTGTGCTGAGGGAACCGTCTGCCACTGTCTTTAACTAAAAATAAAACTCGTTTTATGCAGCAGTCGTTGTCTTTTGCCTGAACTACCCCATAATATGACAGTGCTTTAAATGAGGACAAAATGGAAGTTACACACCAGGCTAAAGCAATTGCAGTCCTGTCTTTTGATATCTCCACAAAGAAAGGCGGTGATGAACATAGCTGCTGCTTTGACTGGTTTTGCTCTGGCTTTGCAGATGAAAGTAAGCTGTTCTGATTTTAAAAAAAAAAAAAAAGATCTTTGGAAGAAAGTACTCTCTAAGAAGAACCAAACTAACCACCGAGTACAAAATACTAATTTCCTTCCCATTTTATACATGGTTATAAGTACACCATTCAGCTTCTCTTAACACAGGACCAATACAATTTTGCTGGGTTTAGGCCCTTTTATGTTTGATCTTTTTTGAAGCTCATGTCCTGCAAAGCCCAGCAGGGCTTTGAGGGGAAGTTACCTACATCTTTTTGTTCTACAGGTCTCCTCAAAGAAGAGTTGAGGGATTGGGGGGTGAGGAGAGAGAGAGAAAAGCTGACTTAGACTATAGCTAGAATTCTTCAACAGAGAATATGCAAAGTGAATAGGAAAAAAAAAACTTTTAAAAGTTTGGGTTTTTTCTTTAAAAAAAAAAAACTAAACATAAAAAATTTAGTATTATCTTTGCCTAATTCTGATTTGCTCAAGTTACCAAGTATACTGGTAACATTGGTTCTCACTGCACTTTTTGGAATGTATTTGCTGCCAACCCAATTATGTTTCAAATAAGACTGGCACTTAAGCTCTTTCCTTCCGGCAATGCCACATCAGTGTTCAACTCCTTGGACTGCCCTGTGAACATGAAGTGCCCTAAATTTGAATTTGTGTTAATCACATAAACAACCTTTAACCTCCTGTCTCACAGGCAAATTGGCATTTGTCCCAGAGCTATTAGTACAGAATTATTTCCTCCCACCTGTCAGTTGCCTAGAAAGCAGACTAGTCACTACTAGGGCAGGAAACTGGAAGGGTCTTCCTATCAGCAGGTTCCTGCAGATCTTCCGCATTCTCTGTCTTTCAGGATCTACCACGTTCCTGCAGTTGTTGTGGCCACCCTTGGTTTGCCAGCAAGTACAGCCTGCTGCTCAGTTCTCCCCTGGCCTGCATAAGTAGTGATAAAAGACTGCTGCAGCTTATTTTGATCCCAATTAAAAAAAAAGAAGTATTAGAAATTGCATAGCTTTCCATTGACCTGGGAATACTTTTTTTTTATGCCAATAGCATAAAACAACAATAATGTGTTATATGCTTGTAGAAACGAGTAGATGAGGGAACGATGGGGTAACAGGTGCATTTACTGGGCTGGGACACGTGGACCAAACGCCACACCACCGCTCGGTGGAAAGATCTGCCCTCTCGCCACCACTAGTGTAATAGCCCCAACTCCAGAGCACACCAGTAAGAACAGAATAATCACGTGAAATACAAAGATCAGAAAGCTACAGCAATATTTTCCCTCTCTCCTATCCTCCCTGATAAAATATTCAGTGAAGGCTATAGGAGACAGAGGCAGCAGCCACGGCATTAACAGTAAATATGACACACAGTTGTGCATACTGTATATGATTCCCCCAGAACCACCCACAGGGTATGTCACTCACAAATGGGAATGAAAGAAAAAGGACGGCGTGTATGGATTTCTACCCAGGCTCAAGGTTTTACAAGTCTGTGCAATAAATCTTGCGTATATATGAGGTAATATGTTGACAATACTGCAGTGAGGGAGATATGAATGGGTGGATGGAGGAAGCAAGGTGGCCATAAAACTGCCTAAGCATTGGCTTACCTTCAGGCCATGCTTTTCCACTATAAGTGGTTAAACTTTTTTTCTTCAGGAGAGCCGCATAGCTGCCTTTCTGAGATGGAAGGAGGGTTTGGCAGTCAATGACCGGACTGACATGGTAGCTCCTTCACTGCTTTGCAGTTCCTCTTTTGCTCTTTTCTGGGCACAGCACTGCCTGGTCAAGTGATAATGGAAGGTCAGTGAGCTCCTGGTGGTCCCTTTCTGCTGTTCAGGTGGAGCATCCCCCTATCCTCACTGGCCTCTGCTGGCATTGGAGGAATTGGCAATCCTGTGTCAGACAAAGGAAGTCCTGCAGAAAGATGAAGCAAAAACCAAGACGGGTTTGAACAGCTACACAGTGGCTGCTACCTTAAGCAGCTGGTTGCTGCCCTTCTGTTCCTCACAAGCAGCTATTTTGGTGGCTGCCACGATGACCAGGAATTGCTACTGAAGGAGTAATCCCATTCCCTCGCTTCTGAAGCAGTGGGATTACTCGGTGCCAAGACTGGTGGTGTTTCCATTCTCTGAGGGACTCCTGACCATGGTGGGCTCCAAACTCCTACACATGGTACCAGCGGAATGACGTGAATGTTGTCCTTGCTTCTAGAACCTGCAGCAACCATCAGCCCTTTCCATCACCATGGGCCAAGGGGCGTTCCCCCAGTGTACTTCACCCAGTTTCTAGTCCTCCCACTGTCCAGTTGCCCTGCTCTTTTCCTTTATAAGCAACTGTTTGCAAAAGACTGTGATTCAGCAGGAGACCACTTTTTTGGTGGTCCTGCGAGCTCTAGAATCAGTGCCCCAGCGTCAGAGGGGGAAGGGTTTTTAGAGAGGAAACTTGTTAGCGCCAGAGAGGAAAGAGGGACAATAATCTATTTGAGTCTGGGAAAACTGGGGCAATTGGGGACTCGTTGTCTGCCAAAGCCTTTTCACTTCACAGTCATTGCCAGGACGTGTCAGAGCAGCTATTCACTTCTACTGCGGTCCCAGCAAGGATCTGGGACACAGAGCAGCTGCAACTTCACAGCACCTGAGTCATCAAGCAATTTATCCAGGCTTTGCTGGATTTGCAACAATTTGCAAGAAAATTTGCTATTTTTCTACAGTCTCTTAAGTGTCTTGCTTGGTATGGGACAGTGATGACTCCTTCCCTCTTGCTAGCCCCAGCTTTTGCTGGACCCAAGGAGAGGACTCGTCACTTGAAGGCTCAGAGCCTTTGCATCCCTGCAGGGCTCAGTCTTCGTGCAAGTGGGCTGGAATTTGGAGCAGTTGCAAACACATTTCTGGCATTCTTCTTGCCGTATGAGGGCCACCACATTCAAGGGATGCCAGATCAAACCACTGCTATGTTTTGTATCGAAAACAAAGCATTGTTGCTTTTTTACTTACCTTTTCCTCGGGAAAGAGCTGACTCCTGGAACCGGTGCATTCAACCTGAGATGCACCTGCCTGCGGCTGTCTTGCCGGGAGCATGAATGCTGTAGCTGACTGACTCAGCTGCTTCTGGATGGTCAAATGTGACTAGAATGTACAGAACAACATTCTCTTGAGACATCTTGCATGTGGGATGAACACGTGCTCTCTTCCCATCCTCCTTCCTCTCTTTCCCACCCCTCTGAAACTTTCACACCGCAAAGCTCCATCCATACCCTACCGCATCCCGCACACGGAGGGGCTGGCTGTGCGCACACATCCCACACTCTGTTTGTGCACAGGCACCCTGTCCGAACGCCCACGTGAACAGCACATCCCGTGACTCTCCAGCAGTCACCTGTGCTTCATAGTTTAAAAGACTGGTACGAAAGTAAACCTGTTCCCCACAAAATGTCTCAATGGAGGCCGTTAGCCAGGGCCTAGGGAGCCCCTCCATTTGCTGGCACACCCCAGATAGCTGGCCCAGGGGAGGGGGTGACAGGGGACTGCCAGACAGGATCACCAGAGCATTGCTCTGGAACCAGCACAGCACCCACGGGTCGCAGGTATCAGGTGGACCTAACATACTTGGATGTCCCCACCTGTGCAAAGTCTCTCCTGCTTCCAGTGTCAGTGCTCCGGACTGAAGCCCCACACTCACTCATCATGGACTGGATGCAAAATGGTTTGTAGAACATTCTGGCTCCTTGGGCAGGGAAGAAAGGGACCCATAAATCTGCATCTGCAAGTGCAAAATGCTGGGAAGGAAGAGAGGGAAGAAGGGAAAGAAAGACAGGGCAAATAGCTGAACTGTGACTTTTGTTATCTCTGCAAAAGACTTTTTTTTTTCTAATTTTCTTCTTTCCTTAAAAAAAATAAAAGCAGGCAGCAGAACACTGCCTGTCAAGTTTTGAGCCAATTGCTTTGTGCAACAGTACTGAAGAAAGGGAAGTTTAAGGTGTTTTTAAGCTCACTCAGCACACCTACTACTAATCCTGTACTGGGGTACAGTCCCCCCATTCCTCTCCCCTGACAAACTTTCCTGATTAGTCTCCGTCTTCACACCCAGGCTGACTTCTGCACCCTGATCTCCAAACAGTGACCTCATTGCCTTGTTCAACTGGTGAGAAACTACAGTAAAATGGGAGAGGTAAACAAAGGAGGGGGAACTAATGGCCAGAAGATTTAGGAGGTAGGAATCTGCTCCTTGCCGTCCCGCTTCCATTGTGCGCCTGAGCTTGAGAAAGTGCAAGCTGAGCCTCGACGAGCTCTTTTCTGTGCTGGTTCCTCTGGAAACTCAGCCCGGCCCTCCAGATTGTGACTCAGGACAACCAGCTTGCAAGTTATATGCCCGCTAGTACTGGACCCACGCTCCCGCCACTATTACAAATCCCGAAGAGTTAGTGCTGGAATTCGCACACCTTCTGCAGCAAGGGCTTTTCATTCCCAGGCCAACCAGCTCACCAAGACATAAATATTAAAAATGAAAGCCTGTATTGTCACAGAGCTGCATTTGTCTCAGCTCCGCACAGCCAGCAGCATGCCTACCACTAGCTGAGCTATAGTTCATGCTCACGCTGATTAGAGAAATAGCATTAAGAGCACTGTGCCTACGAGGAGTATGTTCAGTATCACTATACAACGCAGCCTTCAATATCCTCCTTTGGGACGTGTTTCAAAGTGTCACCCTGTTCCTGACCCTGACAGATACCTCCAGGTCCTGGCCAGCAGCAGCTCAACTCACATTTGTCTTCCCAGACACTCAGTAAACACCTTTGTGTCCTTTTTCTTTAGAGGAAGGGGTCTTGCTGAGCTCACCCTGAAATATATCACCCTGGACAAAAGGGCTGAAAGGTTAAGGAGCTCCGGGGGGTAGTTCGGCAGAGAGCTGGGGGCCAGGCGCCTGCCAGAACCAAAGCTATAAAGGCAAAGAGGGGCTAGGGACTGCATCTGACACGGATGCTGCAGGTCCTGCCTCGCCTCCCACAAGCCCTGGGAGAAGAAGAAGATGCTGGGGCTCCAGTCGTGGCCTTGCTCGCTTTTCCTCCTCTTAGTTCTGCTCTCTGCCAGCGTTCAGACTGTGTCCTTATCAGGACAGAGGCTACAGGTAGGAGGGACTGGGAGAGAGCTGAGGGAGGTTTCAGGAGCGGAGGGGCAATTTGGGGAGGTCGTGTTTGAACCTGGAATGAGTGGTGGTCCCAAATTCCAGCTACCGGAGGCTGCTGTCTATTCTCACTGCTCCCTCCCCTTCAGTCCATCAGCCTCAGCTCTAGGGTGACTGCATCTTTTATAACCCAGCTCCTAAGGAGCACCAGCATTACAGGACGGCAGACAAACGCTTTTTAGCGCTCTCTGGCCTGGGGCAGGCTGCCTGTGGGACTCCCCACGTTGCCTGCAGAGGCTTTTAACAGTAAAGAGACGGGTCCTGTCTAACTCCGCCCTGTGTCAGCAGCCACCAGAAATTACAGTCATGTCCCTCATCATCTTCAGTGCCTGGTTCTGACGTTTCAGAGGGAAGATGCATCCTGTTAGGATTTTCACTCTTAAGCTCAGTACTACCCCCAAGGAGCCCCTCTTTAAGGCCAAGAGCCCCTGCCAGGACGCCAGCTGAGGGCTTCCTCACTTGGGTAGATCTTTTATCCTCAGCAATTACAGCAATAATACTTTTGACTTTCAAATCTACCCAGCTTCCTCTTAGCCAAACCCTAACCTGAGGCCCAACACCTTGCCTTCACGTCACCCTGGGAAAGCTACCGGGAAGTAGTTAGGACGTGAACTAAAATCACAAGACCGATCCTGCTATGACTCACCGCTTTCACTCCTCGCTGAAGATGCCCGTGTCCGCTTCAATTAACTCACTACCGAAAAGAGCTGCACAAAGGCATCTTCAGCCTTAGCTCAGCACCCACGTGAGGAGCAGATGTGGAACGGCTACCGCAGGCTGCTTCCCTGGGCAGCCATGCCATGCCTCCTCTGCGCCCAGTGCACCTCCCAACCCTTGTCTCCCTACAGCCGGAGGCTGCTGGCAGTGCCGGGGGTGTACCATCAGCACACGCCCGCCTGCACAGATAACCTTGAAGATTCTCAGCAGATGAGGAGTCCCCCTTCCTCATACCTGCTCTGCTCCTGCATCCCCTTCATCTTTCGCAGCAGGTATTTGGGGCAGGTCCGTCCCCCCACAGGCTCCTCTGGAAAAAAAAAAAAAAAAAGCACATAGCAGCTTAAGCACATGGAGGTGCTCAGCATCAGCAAAAGGAGCAAGGACTGAAGCCTGTTACCTTCCAAGTACAGTGGCGGGGGGACGGCATGACAAGAGCAGGGCAATCTGCACGCAGGCAGAGGCTCACAGCAGCTGCCTGCCTGCTCTTTAGGACATAAAAATCCTTTCAGCCTGCAGGAGCTGCTGGCGTAGCCCTTCCTGCTGTCTGGATGCAATGTCACAGACACAGTGCCTCTGCGCAGGCACCATTTTATGTCCTGCCCAAGCCCTCGGGAAGGTGTGGGCAGTGGGGTGCATGGGGGTACAAGGCTTATTGCCTGGAGCACAGGCAGCTCCGCTCTCACCCCCTTCTCCTCTCTGTTTGTCCCAGATGCTCCTTTCCCAGTTGCTGCCCCTGGAGCCTGAGTCCACGCTGGCCGAAGAGGACACGAAGGAGGGGTCCAGCTTCGGCCCTCAGCTGCTCTCCTCCACTCTCCCTTTCCTCCCGTCTGGGGCGAGAGCTGCCCGTCCCTCTCTCTGGCGCAAGACCCTCGCCAGTCGCAAGTGGGCACCGCCTGGAGACTGGGCCTGGAAGGCCATGCCCAGGGGCTGCTTTGGGCTGAAACTGGACCGGATCGGGACCTTCAGTGGTTTGGGGTGTTAGCCTTGGGAGGGGCTCCGAGGTGAGAGGGTCAGCAGCGCGGGCTCGAACAAGCGGGCAGGGAAGAAGGAAGGGGAGACCTGAGAGCAGGGATGGCGGGGGAGGACCAGGAGGGAGGGGAAGGGGGTGCAGCAGGGCAGCCTGTGGGGCCACCACCTGCCAGCAGCCGGGGCGAAGGCCGGGGGGGGGCACACCCCCCACACACACCGTGTGCTACCGGGGATGTGACGGGGGCCCGGCCGGGGCGCGGGAGCAGGCGGCTCACCAGCCCCGCGCCTCCGCAGCCGGAGGGAGACCCAGGCGCCCGCCGCACCGGCTCGGGAACCGGCACGGCACGGCACAACCGGCGGCCGAAGCCCTGAAGCTCCTGCCTCGAAGGAGAGCAGCGGCGGCGGCGGGGAAGCGGCGCGCCGGTAACGAGGCGGAGCTGTCCGGCTCCGCCGCTGCCCCTCGGCCGCAGCCCCCTCCCCTCCTCTCCGTGCTTGAGGACTCGCTTGCTAATTAAACAGAGCTGTATTAATTGCCGCGTCCCAGCTAGGCGGCAGCGCCTCCGCGAGCGGCCGTGGCTGCCCCCAGGCCGGGGGCGGGGTGGGTCTGGCGGCGGGGGGCAGGGCCGGGAGATGGCGGCGGAGCCCGCCGCCCCCCGGCCCCCAGGCGCGGGGCCATGTTGGGCGCGCGCCGCCATTCNGCACGGTTGCAGCGCGGCGCTGCCGGGGCCGCGGCGGCGGCAGCGGCAGCGGCAGCGGCAGCGGGGGGGGGTGTGGGGGTGGAGCGGGTGAGGTATCGACCGGGCGCCGGGGCAGAAGGGCCGCGTTGGCTCATCCCAGCCGCACTCTGCCCCCCGGCGCTGCGGTGTTTGCCGAGCAAACACAGGGGCCTCCTGTTTGTGCAGCAGCTGCCCCTGAGAGCCCCCACACCACCACCCCCTCGGCCCCTCGGCGGGTTGGGGCACCGCGAACCCCGGGACGGGCTTGCACCCCTCCGGCCCCACCGCCGTACCACGCCAGCCATCATCCCCTGGCCTTTAAGAAAAGGTCGTAACCTCGGCCGGGTCTAAACTTAGCCACCGGCCCCCCGGCGGCACCGGGAATAGCAGTGGTATAAGGCGAGTTGGGTTACGTTCGAGCTGCGTGACCCCTCTCTGCCCCCCGCCCCCGGTACCTGCGTGGCACCCCCATCCTGCTCCTGCCTCCTCATCCTCAAAGCCCAGCTGGAGCCCAGCTCAGCCCAGAGGGACAGTCCTGCTCCCCATACCCCCTGCCAGCCCGGATCCGCATCCCCACTGGTCCCACACCTTCCACCAGGACCCTCTGCCCAAGGGATGGTGTCTTTCGGGCGCGCTCTGGGCCTTGTGCCTAACGCCGGTTTGTCTGGCAGCCCTGCGCTGAGCCGGGGGGGGGATGCAGCCCGGCATGGCTCAGTGAGGGAGCCTGGCATGTGGGGGCAGTGAGCTGGGCAGCGGCGGCGGCCATGCAGGGAGCGCTCCCTTCTCGCAGGCCGCCGGCGAAAGGCGGGCAGGCGGGCGGAGGCAGCGGACGGGCAGGATTTCCGCCGTCACGTCCCGCGGGTAGCAGCAGTGCCGCAGTGCCTCATTACGATGGTGCTCACGCTGTGGCGCATGGCCTGCCGGGCAAGTGGCCGGGCCAGTGGCCCCATCCATAGCACACGCATGGCTAAACCCACCCAGGGGTGCCAAAGACAGGCTGGGGGTGAGGAAGGGGTGGTCCCCAACCGGGGAGCAAGAGAGCTCCCAGCCAGCGCCCGCTGCCTCCCAGCGATGGGGGGAATGGGAGAGGCTTGGGGACCCGCTGCTCCCTCGGGGTGTCCCCAGCATCTCTGCGGCCACTTTGCCCTTGCCGCCATGCTGGGGGAGCAGGCGGGCTGGGAAAGGGGCACAGGCTGCAGCCGTGTGTGGGGTGTGTGTGTGTGCGTCTCTCCTTTGTTACCGGGGGAAAGCAGTGCACGCCATTCCCCGGGATGCTGGCGGCAGCGAGCCCCGAGGAGGCAGCCCCTCATCGGCCATCACCGGAGGGGGGGCCTTCCCGCCTCCCCATGCAGGGGCCCGGCCGCCCTTTCCCCGCCCTGGGGACACCTCCCCCCCGCGGGGCGAGGACCCGGCTTCGGGCGCGGGAGCAGCATCTCTCACCACCATCACCATCACCGCCACCGCCTGGGGGGGTGGCTCGGAGGGAAGGTGCAGCGCGCACCCCCCGCCCCGCGGGGACCGTTGCGGACCCCCCCCCCACTCCCGGTGCGGGGCCTTTGTTGCGGGGGGGAAGGGGGGAGCGAAGGGGGATGGC
>VUYV01000166.1:1083362-1108906 GCA_008711295.1 Anarhynchus alexandrinus | reverse complement strand
CGCGGGCTGTGATCCCCGTCGGTCCCGTTTGACCGTCGCCCCCCGGGCCGGGGCAGGGCGGGCTGCTGAGTCACTTCCCCCTGCAGATTCGGGGTGACTCACCGCGGAAGCAACGCCGCTGTCCGCCTGCCCCGGCCTCCCCCCCCACCCTCCCCCCGGGGGTCCCCGCACCCCGGCGGCGGGCTGCAGCCCCCCACCGAAAGGTCGCCCGGTGGATCGTGTGTCGGTGGCGGCACCGGGGACGTGACCTTCTCCCACCGGGCCGAGGAGTAACCGGATCCCCGGGGCCCTCAGTAAATTTAGCGCTTGACCTTTCCTGCGTGGGGGTCGCTCTTAATCTTTAACCGAGGTGCTTCGGCCTTTGGACGCGGCTGCTGGGCTCCCTCCCACCCCGCCGGGCAGGGAGCGGCAGATGCTCCCGAGGGAAGGCAGTGGGCTGTGCCCAGCTCGGCAGGTTCCTTGTCGCTCCTCCTCATCCGTGTCTCTCTCCCCAGATTTGGCCGCATCGGCCGCCTGGTCACCCGGGCTGCTATCCTCTCTGGCAAAGTCCAAGTGGTGGCCATCAATGATCCCTTCATTGATCTGAATTACATGGTGAGTTGTCTTGCAGTGCCCCCTTTGGGTCTCTCGGAGTAGAGCTCCTCTGGCTCTGTTCTAGTACCTTCTCAGGAGAACCGGGTGTGGGGTAGAGGCACAGGGTTGGGAGGTTTGACACAGCCGAGTACAGCGCAGCAGTTGGACAAGGTCACTGAGGAGGTGGGGAGCTGAGATTGTGGTGTAGGCAGAGCAAGGCTTGGGGAGATGGCAGCTGGGGTGCCTGACCTTCCCCCCTCTCTCCTTACTAGGTTTACATGTTCAAATATGACTCTACTCATGGTCACTTCCGGGGCACTGTCAAGGCTGAGAATGGGAAACTTGTGATTAATGGGAATGCTATCACCATCTTCCAGGAGTAAGTATCTCGCTCCCTCTTGCCTCTTTGAGGGATGAAAGCAGGTGTCTTGCAGAGCAGCTCTTACAATTTTGTTCCTCCTCAGGCGTGACCCCAGCAACATCAAGTGGGGAGATGCTGGTGCTGAATATGTTGTGGAGTCCACTGGTGTCTTCACCACCATGGATAAGGCTGGGGTGAGTATACCACACACAGAAGGGATACTGCCGCTCCTGCCTGTGGGGGACATCGCCATGTATGATGTACAGAGTTGCTCAAGATGGGGAGGAGGCGGGGCTGGGAGGGAGAAGAGGTTGTCTGAAGAAGTGAGCTGTTGGAGGGATTCTGGGTTACATAATCTCCTTCTTTTTTTTCCAGGCTCACCTGAAGGGTGGCGCTAAGCGTGTTATCATCTCTGCCCCCTCAGCTGATGCTCCCATGTTTGTGATGGGTGTCAACCATGACAAGTATGATAAGTCTCTGAAAATTGTTAGGTAAGGAGACAGGAAGATGCTCTCTGGCCTGGAGCTCTCGCCAGCTGTGTGTGGGGTCTCATCTCACCTCTGTAGATGTGTTTCCTCTGGCTGATGAGCCCCTTTCTCTTTTTTCCAGCAACGCCTCTTGCACTACTAACTGCCTGGCGCCCTTGGCCAAGGTCATCCATGACAACTTCGGCATCGTGGAGGGTCTTATGGTAAGTGCGGAGCTTGCCCCTCAGGAGGGTGCCTTATCCACAGGTCCCCTCATGTGAAAGGAAAAGCATCTGTACTCCCTGTGTGCCCCAGGATGGGGAGGAGGTGTTTGGGATGCTTTCTCTGGAGAGTATCGGCTGTGTTCTTACTCCTGTGCGCTCTTTTCCCAGACCACTGTCCATGCCATCACAGCCACACAGAAGACAGTGGATGGGCCCTCTGGGAAGATGTGGAGGGATGGCAGAGGTGCTGCCCAGAACATTATCCCAGCATCTACTGGGGCTGCTAAGGCTGTAGGAAAAGTCATTCCTGAGCTCAATGGGTGAGTGTTGTCTCTCTCTGGGTGTCAGGAGGTGGCAGCTGGTGCCTGGCCAGCTCTGACCCATCCCTAGCAGAATGAGGGGCTGGCAGATGGGTGCTGTTCCCTGCTGACTCAAGTCTCTCACAGGAAACTTACTGGAATGGCTTTCCGTGTGCCAACCCCCAATGTCTCTGTTGTGGACCTGACCTGCCGTCTGGAAAAACCAGTAAGTGTGGACAAGGCTGTAACAACCTCCAGACCTGCCCCTGCCTCCTCTAAACTTTTGCCTGGAATTACCCTCTCTGCATTTATCTCTTCCCTAAGAAGATTTGATCTTGTTGAAAATGGCACCTGCTGTGCATGACTGCTGCTGTGGTGCTCCCATGTGTCTCCCCTGCCCCCCCCGGTGGACATTTTGTGTGAGATGACATCTGACCATCTTAAATGTCTCTCTTCTCAGGCCACATATGATGACATTAAGAGGGTAGTGAAAGCTGCTGCTGATGGTCCCCTGAAGGGCATCCTGGCATACACAGAGGACCAGGTAAGTAAATTCTACTCTCTTGGCCTGTGGTTATTGGTGCTCGCCTTGATTTTTCTGATGGGAGCAGCCTTCCTGGGATCTTCGTTTGGGCACTTCTGGTTCAGGCTGTGGGTACAATTTTCTCTCTGTTCCAGGTTGTCTCCTGTGACTTCAATGGTGACAGCCATTCCTCCACCTTTGATGCGGGTGCTGGCATTGCACTGAATGACCATTTCGTCAAGCTGGTTTCCTGGTAGGCGCAGCCTGGGGGATGGTGGGGGGAGATTTTGGGGGGCGGCAGCTGGCACAGACAAGTTACAGACGTCTGTCCTGTTCATTGCTGCCTGGTTGGCAATGCAGGGTGATACATAGGGTGGCTCCAACACAGTAAAAGTCTCTGTGGAGTGAAATTGCTTCTTATCTTGAAATTATTATAGACTTCTCATTCCAGTATTTGGAGGGTGTGGGATGCTTCCTAATTTATTTACTGAAAATGGATGGGAGCAGGAAAATGGCAGGAGGGGGGGAATGCAAGAGATAGGTCAAGTCCTGACAGCGTTTCTGTTTCTGCCCACAGGTACGATAATGAGTATGGATACAGCAACCGTGTTGTGGACTTGATGGTCCACATGGCATCCAAGGAGTGAGCCGAGCACACAGCCCCCCTGCTGCCTAGGGAAGCAGGACTCTCCTTTGTTGGAGCCCCTGCCCTTCTTCACCACCGCTTAGCTCTGCATCCTGCAGTGAGAGGCCAGTTCTGTTCCCTTGTCTCCCCCACTCCTCCAACTTCTCCCCGAACCTGGGGGAGGTGGAGAGGCTGATAGAAACTGATCTGTTTGTGTACCACCTTACATCAATAAAAGTGATCACCATCTGAAATGCCTTGTCTGTCTGTCAGTGGGGAATGGGGGAAAGTGGTGGGTAACAAGCAAATGTAGGTGCCTGCTTTAAGATGGGCCCTGCCAGCCTGGCCGCAACTGCTGGAACAGCTCTTGTAGGCAGCGCTATGTGGACACCATGTTAAGGCTGTGAACCCAGGCGGCATGGGAGACATGGGAAAATGCCAAAAGAGTTGGACAGTTTGGGTGGTGTGTAGGCATGGTGCAGCCCTGGCATACCCAGCTTGCAAAGAACAACAAGTGCCCATCTCCACTGCGTGCCAGGCTGCAGCCAGCAGAGCTGCGGAGCGCAGACTGGAGCACAACCTGTGCCAGATGCGAGAGGCAAGGCTCCTGCCCGCCAGCTGAAATCAGGTGTGGTGCAGGGCTGCGCTCGCAGGACTGCGTGGCAGAGCGAAAAAGGCAGCTCCGCTGCTCCATCCACCTTCTCACCCTCTGGATTTGCTTGTCTGATTGGGTGTGTGCAGAATAAAGTGCTGAGCAGATGACCTTTTATTTTTGCACTTGGTTTGGCAAAGGGGCACAAGAAACAGGAATTCTCTCTCCTTCCCCCGGGGGCACAAGAAACAGGAATTATTTCTCCTCCTTCCCCCTGTCTTAGTAGAAATGTTACAAGAAGGAATTTTTTTTCATTTGCTTTTACCTCTTGAGATGAATCAACTTGCCCTGGAGGAAATGGCTGCCTGGGGACGTGTTGGAGGCCGGTGTTACCATGGTGGTAGCTTGTCTTAATTCTGGCTTAATTCTGTGAGGAAGGAGGGGCAGCTGCAGTTAAGCTCCTGAGCAGCAAATCTCTGCAAGGTGAGTGTCAGCCCTCTGCCAGGGACTGACTGCATTTACCTCCTCCTGCGAGCACGAATGAATGCTGCCAGGCAGGGGCTGAGCCTCCGTGACCTATGAGCAGTAGGGTAGATAAGCGATGCCCTGCACAAAATCATGTGGCCCCTCTGTTGTTTGTTTGGGTTTTTTTTTTTTATCAGCTCAATTTACTGTCTCGGGGGTGATGAGTTGTTGCCTCCCTGGCGGGCAGTGTTGGAGCTGTTGTCCGGACCTCAACTGCTTTAGACCCTGAGCCGGAGAAAAGACTTAAGCTGGAGGACTTAAGCTCCTGGGATCAAGGTATGTTGGACATAGTTTCCCCGGAGCCGCTTATCTCCAGCGGTTGGGCTGCATAGAAATTAAATGTTTACTGGACGAGAGGGCGATGACTCAAAGTTGCTTTGCAAAGAGAAGAAGGTTGAATAACCTGCCTGTGGATAGGAGCTGGGACTCCGAGCAGCTCGTTAGCCCTGGGACAGCAGCAATACCAGGCTTGCCCCACAAATGGCCCCGTGGGAGCGTTGGGTAATTCTGGAGTTAAATGGGAGCTGCTGGGGCTAACTGGAGGCAGCCCTCCCGTGGCGCTGGGTTTCTGCTGGGGAGCGGTGTAGCCTGCAGGCCTGTCAGGCTTACAAATGAGTCTTGGGTTGGTCCCATCCTGTCCTCGATTGCTGCGCTTGGGTGCTTTGAATGGCTGTCCTGTGCGCTGCTGCCCGCATATTTGTGTGCGTGCCAGCGAAGCGCGCCTCGCTTGATAATCTGGACGTGCAGAGAGGCTATAGAAACACCTTGTTGGGGGGGGGTACCTCTTTTCCCCACACAAAACAAAGATATTTAGAACTGGGTTTAAAGTAGGTACGTATCAATAAGTTACCTTTTTCATCTAAGAAGCCTTATGTTTCCTGAGCAAGGGAAGGCTGCCTGAAAATCCACCCACAGCAAAGAACTTGCGTTATTTAACAAGAGCGAGCCCTATCCAACCTGAGATCAAATCGCTGTGGGAATGCGCAAATTCATACGAGCTGGGGGTGGGGTAGGTTGGGTGGAGGAAGAGTGCGTGCTCTCAGACCAACAATTGCTGTGAACGTCTCCCATAAAGGTTCGCTGTGTTTTAAAACGCCGTTTCAACCGGTTTACGATCTGGCTCGAAATTCTTGGAGAAAGCGAGGCAAACCGGGAATCGCAGAATTTCAAACACCGTTGCTCTTGTGTTGAGACAGGGAGAGCAAGCGTGGCAAAGGAGCGGTGCAGCCTTTGGACCGCCTGGAGGGCTGGGTTTCCTGTCTCATATAAGCTCCCGAAAAAGCACAGCTCTTCTCCTGAATCCTCATTTTGTATCCAGACACTGTGCCTGCAGATGGCACCACAGCAAGGGCCCTCTGGACAGATGGAAAAGCTAGCGCAGTGGTCAGCCTGTCCAAGGGCTGCAACACTGTCCTAAAAATCTTTTCTTTTTTTTTTTTATTTTTGGGTCAATTTTTCAAAATGATATATATGACTGTGGGTGGCGTTGGTATAAAGATGGGAGATGTGCTGTGGCAGCTGCTTCTCTCTCTGGAGAGGAGTTTTCTCCTAAGTAGGGGAGCTCTGGGTTTGCTTTTAAAGCATTTCTCAGGAAAACTGGTAGAAATGCTTAGTCAGGGAAGGACGGCGGCTCAGACAGACATAAAGAGGCTCTTGTTCATCAAAGGAGCTAAAAGCGATCATGACGCTCTGCTGGGACAAACCGTCTCTGCCAGCAGCTGTGATAAGCCAGGATCCATCCTGGTTTATGAATGCCTTCCAAGGGGAAGGTATGGAAAGCCACCGATCCCGGCCGAAGGCATGACTTTTGCCTTCCTCGCCTGGCCAGGCACCGGGGCTGATGGTGGTGGGCCATCATGGGAGAGGGATGCACCTGAGATACGGGTTCATTCCTTCGCAGGGCTGTGCTGACACAAAGCTCCCCGGCTGGCCCAAGGGACATCTTCTCTGATGGGCAGCCAACCATCTCCAGGGGTGGTGAGCTGCACTTTTGTTTCATTTTTTTTAAGACAGAGGAAATTCAAGTGATGCTGTGGTATAGTAATTAGCAGTGGTGTTACAGGAAAATTCCTCTTTAGGGCAACTTTGAATCTTTAGAGAAATTATGTCATACTTCATTGGCACTTGCACACACCACCACGCATGTATCATTACTCCCCCAAGAAATGGCGAGTTGCTCTCGGCCCGCCGCCTTCTCAAGATGTCAGCCTGAAACTTTGGCATTAAGGAAGAGGCCACGTAGTGATAAGCATTTTGAGCAGATGTGGAAACTAATTAAGCTTGCTTGCAAAAAAAAAAAAATCACACCAAAATGTAACAAAATGGTGACTGTATAAGCACAGTAAAAAAATCCTCGGCCATTTAAAGCATAATCTGTCCATTTCTAGAGTAAATGAGTCTTTGAGCAAAGCAATCCACAAGGTCTGTGCAAGGAAGCTGAGAGCCAGGGCTCCGATGGGAAAGACTATGAAGCAAGGCATATATTGGACAGTCGTATACGAGAAACATCTTAAACAATATCGTTCCAAACTCTTCTTTGTCGCAGACGCCATTCACAAACTGCAGGTTCCTGACTTAAAGTCAGGGTACGCGAATGCCACTGCAGGCACGGGCAGTACTCACAGAAATTGGGCATTTCATCAAAAACAAGCTGCCTACGTTTGAGCAATCGTACCGTACACGCACTGCAAACCCAAATAATTTGTTTCTTACTCTTCTGAGCTGAGTATAATTTCGTACTAGAGGACAGCTAACTTACCTCCATATATTATCTTACTATAGAAGTGTCATCTTCTTGAGGGAGTTAGTCACAATTAAATGTTCCCGGAAGGGACAATAGTAATGGGTTATGCTTTACTGCATAAGGTTTGAAAAGCCAGCCTTCAAAAAGCTGAAGCTGTAGTCAAATGAAAACAGAAGAAAAACTCGTAAGTACCAGCAAATTAAAATTAAGAGCCTGGAAATGGCAGATTTTTTAGAAAACCTTTTTCAAATGCAGCTTGGAGACAAGAAAGCTGCCAAAAAGCCATAAGATGGTGAGAGAGTGATTAGGGAAGTTAAGGCAACAGCAGAAAAGTAAAACCAATGTTTTGCCATCAGACAAGCTTCGAGGTATTCCCAAACAAGAAATTTTCTTTTTTTCTCCTCAGCAACAATGAGATGAAGCCCCCATTGCAAACGGAAGTGGCCGGACGTGAGAACATGTCTGTGACATGAAGGGCAGAAAACCCTTAAAACCAGGTGCCAGACTCAGATGGTCTCCAGCGTGGAATGGATGAACAGGTAACCGCGTTGTAAATTCACCGCTCACATCAGCTCCCATGTGATGAAGAGCAACTGGATTTAGGAAGAAAACAGACTGGCAAAATTTTTGCAAGAACCTGAACTGCCCCATGACAGGGAAGCCCACCCTCTCCGGGCTGAAAACTAGTGGCAAAGCTGGTGGGGACTGGGTGATAAGGTGTGAGCAGACAGTGTCTGAGGACATCTGCCCCAGGTTGTTTCTGTTCAACACCTTTAGAACAATTTGGAGCGTGGGGTGCCAAGGTTTGTTGCTTACGCAAAATGATGCCGAACACTCAACAGTGAATCAGCCTGTGGAAAAGCTGCAGAAGGATCTTGTGACCAGGTGACGGGGCTATTACAATGGTGGGTGAAATTCAAGGTTGCTAAATGAGAATACATCTAGTTGGGGGGGACAGACGACAAAACTCTGACATTGCAGGTCTCAAAGCCCTCCTGTAACATTGCCCAACTCTCCCCCAAACAAACAAGCAACCTTTGTTGGCCTTGCTCTGAATCCTGGGACAGGAAACAAAAAAAAAAAGAAGAAAAAAAAAAAAGGTGGTTTGTAATTGCTGTAATCTCCAGCTTTTTAGTTACCAGTTTGGGTACAGGTTTAGATGCTGGAGCCCAAGCAGACACTGAAGTCTCACTGAATGCACGTGGCCTCCAGCTTCCTCATCTCAGACTCCTACTATGCCTTTCTCAGCCTGACTAAACTCCATCTAGACCATCATCGTGAAGTGACTTTAGGCACTGGGCAAAAACACTCACTCNTTTTTTTTTTTTTTTTTAAAGGAGCAAAATAACTAAACTTTTCACTCTCAAAACATTTTTCTCCAGCCTGGAATCATGGTTAGGAGTCTTTGCTCCATCCACTCCAGCTTGTGATGCAAAGCAGGACAAAGCACACCAATGTCACGTGAGGATAAAAGATGTTTAAAGATGCCATCAGCTTCAGCGTCTGGCTGAGATCTCGCCCAAGGTTGCTTGTGAGCCCTGCTTCCTAAATCTTTCCAGCCCTCCTGGGGATGGTTAGTCACCAGTATTTCTTGCTCTTAGATGTACATATGCATAGCTTAAATATTGGCTACATATGTATGGCAACAGAACCTATGTTTTGACTCTAACTAAAATTATATTTTAATGCCTCTTGGCCTTTTTGACTGAGATATTTACTCCCTTTGAGAGTCCATAGCATTTTTGCATACCAAAAATGATGTCAAATCCTTGCCCCTCCATAAATCTGTGCAGATTTTTTCCATTCCTTTGTGATTTCTCTCCTCCCCCCCCCCCCCCCCCCCCTCCACTGGTTTCTCATTGGTTTTCGTACATGGCCTGTCAGACTAATCACTGACGTCATCCATTCACCCAGGCCTTTTTAAATGTCTTCCCCAATGCATTTAAAAATTGACAGCAGCAAACCGTGGATTTCAGCAGCTTTTTCATCACCACCGAGGTCAGGGTGTTTTGCAAAACGCCGTTTGCAGGAACGCAGCGACAGCGCTGGGCTTTTTCTTTTTTTTCCCTCCTCCAGCATCACTTACTCCATCTCCCCAAGCAGCCTCAGGCTTTGTGCAGTGGTTTGTTCACCGCCACGGCCCCCGGTGCACCTCTCCACATTCGCGTGCTCAACTCGAGGTCATCTGTGCCTGGAAATGTAGACGTGTGTATTCTGAGAAGATCCTGTCAAGGATCCTCCTTAATTGCTAATGGCCTGGAAAGTGCTTCATCATTTGCCTCTGACCACATTCTGCTATTTCCAAATACAGAACAGACATATCTGGTGAGTACTTCTCTTTTTTTGCCTCATTTTAATTTTTTTTTTTTCCCCAGTTTCAGCCAAGAAAAAAAGGTCTCTATTACTGCTAGGATTGATTTTTTTTTAAATATAACTAGAACAACTTGTTAGTGTCCTTAGACATCCAGCTACCGTGTTTTTTTTTCTTGAGGTGATATGAGTAGCTGAAGATCTTTTTTATACAGCTGAATTATTTTGCTGTCCCTCTATTCCTTTTCTCCCACCCACAGTTGCTATATTTGTTGCAAGGTTTATTTTTATTAATTAAGGGAAGGCTTTATTTTTCTTAGTTATTCTTATTTTTAAGTACTATTGTCACATGGCCGCTTATTCAAGGAAATAGTTTTCTGAAAGCTATCTTCTCATGCATACTAAATCGCAGCTTTTTGGATAACTGGAAAACTCTCTTCTTCCCAAAGATCTCCCACTTAATCATAATTTTATTAATACTTCCCCTAAACAATTTCACTGTAAGGAAAGGCTACATAAGACCACGCAGTTCTGTTATGGCATTTTTGTCCTGGGTGATGTCTTGATTTGTTTCTCAGTTGATCCCTTGGCAACCATCAATCCTAACACAGTCTTCATCTGTCCTAAGGACATCTAAAATCATTGCCTTACTTGGGCATGCCATCACTTACAAGTTGATGAGAAACTCTCCACAGCACAGCATATTCTTCGCTATCCCCAGCCAAAGTCTCCCATGACAAGAGAATTTTCCTTTTTGCACAAAGCAGGGAGGTACTCACAAAATAAATCACCATGTTTTGTTTGGGGATTCAGGAGGATATAAAAGACCCTTCAATGCCTTGATGAAATTGTGTGTCAGAGCACCTTGTTTGGCTGTTAGCTCTAGACTGAACGTGATTTTTTAGCACAGCTTGCAACCCCAGTTCACAACCGTTCTTGTCTATTCCACCTTTACCCAACAGGTTAGACTGGTGAGCTAGCAGTTCTACTATGTGGCCGTTAACATTAAAAATATCAATTAACCACATTTCTTCCTACCCTGAGAATTTCTATTTCCTCTTGCACCTTACTCAGATGCAGTCTGCTGCCGAAGCTGAAAATGCTGCCTCTTCCCACCTGTTGTGATATTGGTCCAGCTTGATCACGATGCCTTTTGGTGGCCACTCGAGTCTCCCTTTCCGTTGCATTACCTTAGTACCTTCCCAGCTCTTACAGCTGCTCTCCAAGCTATGAAACCTACACCCCCCCCTTTGCCAGAGGACCTACAGCATCCTCTCCTTGTTCCTCTCCCAACAGAAAGTGGCCCAAGCATTTAGAAAATTCACATCTAAACCACCTGTCAGTCTCACATCCACTGCAAGATTTTCAGTGGTGACTGGGCTTTCCTAAAGCTGTCTGTAGCCCATCCAGCTTTCCGTGCTGTCTTGTTGTCGTGCCCAGCATTAATCACCATGCGTAGGGGCTTGCAAGACATTTTCAGGAGTCTGTCCGTGCATCATCCAAGTGGACCTCCAAGGAGAGCACGCTCCACTGTTAATTCTGTCCTCTCTTCTTGAAAGGTGGTTTCTTACCTGTAACCAGAGTATTTGACATACATATCACATGCAAGTTCTGGGGCGCTCTGTGCCACAGTTACCTGAGACAGCAACAGCCATAAACATATAAAGAGTATGGCCTTCTTGAGAACAAATGAGGCTTTTGTAGCAGAGGTATGAGGCTTAGGAAAGCCAATCTCCTAGCTCAAATCTAGAAACAAGAACAACTTTCTATGCAGCTTTGATCTCTCCTGCCTCTTGGCTAAGAAACAAGATAAAGAGAATAAACAGGTTACCAGGGAATCAAAAGTTGCTCCGGCGAAGGCTGTCAGGGTAACATTTAGGTCCATCTAAGAAATCCTGAAATGGGGAAAAGCTAATTCACACAAAGCAGAGTCGTGTGCGACAGGTGACAAAGCGTCTTCAGCAGAAAGGTGCTGGGTGGAAAATATGGGACCTGAACTGAACAGACAGACAAGTCAGACTCTCTCGGTTCTGAGATATGATCTAAAATAGATGGGATTCAAGAATGAGTGAAGGGAGGGAGCAGGGAAGAAGACCTGGGCTACTTAGTGGTTAGGCTGACTGAACCCTCTCTAGAGCCAGTAAGAACATCCCACATCCATGTGGTGAGGTGCAAGGAGGGTGAGATTCCTCGGTGAGAAAAATCTGGTAGTCTTAATCTAGAAACTCAGTGGGCCTGGTCTCAAAGTTATCTTGCCAGACAGGGTCTCTGAAGATGAGAGCTCACATTTCAAGTAACTTCACCAGGGAAGGGGCAGGGGAGGCCACTCTGCATGCCACAGGATCAGAAATGCATTCAGCAGGGAGGCAGGGCTCACTTCTGGCACCATTTGTTGAACTCCCTTGACAAGAGGCACAGGGGAGCATGGAGAACTGCATCGTTCACCCCAGTTCAAAGGCTGATCATGTCCCTCAGCGCCTCATGGAGGCAGGATGCTGACAAGTGGATCTGTCCCAGCCGGGGGACAGCTCGGGCCTCAAGAGAGGGTTTTTGTGCCATTCCCGCTGCTGATATAAAAGTTGTCCCTGTCACCTAGACACAACAGTCCAAATGTTGGAGACTGAGAATCCAGAGCAATCACTAGCATGTTCTCAGACTACCCAAGTCTCCACCAACATGGACTTCTGTAGGGCAGGGAAGCTGAACCAGCCTGCCTAAATATTCAATGGGAGGACCTGACTGCCGATCCAGAGAGACATGATCCTAAAAGGATGGTCTTGGACAGATGTTCATGGAGGTGACCAGAGAGCAGCTGCATGTGAAGAGTCCCGAGATGGATGCTGACAGAGGGACTGCCCAGATGCATCCTGCCATGTACCCCATTCAGTAAGACACATCTGTGCTTGGACTGTACTTGGGCAATAAACATTCCCATTAATGCGTGGACACTGAGTGAGACAGGACATGCCAAGGTATGCTCTAGCGCACTAAGGACCATGCCAGTCTCAGCTGCAACATGCTCATGGGTAAGCACGGTCAGCTGGAAAGAGTAACTGACCTGTTCCTCCAAAGTTCATTCCATCAACTCATCAGCTGGCTTGAGAATAGGAAAAGCCCCCCCCTCCAGCCATGGCCAAGCTGCCCCCGCAACCAAGACTTTGAGAAAGTTTAGGCCAAAGATTTTTTTAGTGGTCTGGAGTCTAAGGGTAAATGAGATACATGATTACTCCCTGTGAGATGAATACAGGCCAGCAGGTGTTCAAAAGATCAAGCAGCCAAGACCTGGGTGTTCGCTAGAAAATTTCTTCTGATATTGCTTCCTGAGCAGGTGCTGTCTGGTGTCCTGGAAAAGGGATGAGGTTAGGGAAACAAGAAGCAACACAGCACTGAACAGTTCCTAGACACCACAGTTCACAGCAGGGTTCATGGTGCAGAAAAGCAGGCTAGATACTCCCCAAAGAATGGAGAGGAGCCCACAGAGAAGAGTTAAATAAATGGAAGGTCCGCATCTCCTCCTATCCAGCATCAAAGATGTGGGGTCACCACTGATGGACAGGCAGATGCAGGGGAGATGGCCTGGCTAACACTGGAGGTCTTGGGCTGCGGTTCCCATACCGAGAAACTGCTGAGGCAAAGGATTAGTGCCGTGTGTCCTGCCAGTGAGATCTCATGGGCTTTCACACTGGTTGGGGAATGGAGCCTACTGCTGGTGATACAATTCACCAGAGAACAGCATCTTGCACACATAGATGGGGGAGAGCTCAGTTTCACTGCAGATGAAGTTCTGACAAGCAGTGTGGGACTGGAGGGTCCCCACGGGTCCTGGTACACAGGCATCTGGCAGCACCAGCTGCCCCTCTGGGCAACGACTGCTCGAGACGGAGATATTGGTCTTTCTATGCTTCGTGCTTGAAATTTCTCAGCGCACATGCTCTACAGTCCTGTGGGTTTCTTACGCAGTACCGAGAGGCCAAGATACGCATGTCATGGATTACGCAGGGGGGAAGCCAGATTTAGCCATTCACAGACCTCTCCGCAGCAGAGAAAGGGCAGAAAACACCGCAAAGAAATGTACGGGAAAGGGGATTTACATCAACCAAAATAGCCTCCGGGCAGGATAGAAAGTGATCCTTGAGCTACTGCAGTGCAAGGCATCATCACTAGAAAGAAAAAGCCCAGATTACAATATTCCCTCTGGCTGTAGCTCTTTTAGGAAGAAAAACAAATAGGGAAGAGGGAAAGAGACAGAGTCAGGGCAGGCACCAGGGCTGCCCGTGCAGCCCCTCGCAGCCAGGGCAAGGGGGGAACACGCCTCTGCTGTAGTCCAGCACCCTGTGGCTCCCGCAAAATGCTCTCCCGGCTTCCTCACGAGTGGCGAAGGTGGCACCCGCTGAGTCAGAGCCCAGCCACAGCAGACCATCGGCTGATGAACCGCCATCTCCCCACGCCAGCAGGAATGACCTGGCTGCACCCTGGCCTGGGGCGGGGGTGTGTGGGGGGGGTTCCTCAGCTGCCATTTGCAGGGCCTCACCTCCCCTCCCCCAGCTTAGCCCACGCGGAAACCCCAACACGTGCCTTGACACGTCTTGCAGGCAGAGGACCTCACCCTGCTCAGACGCCGACCCACTGCACTGCAGCACATAGATGCGATGGTGCTCGCCGCTCGAGTGCACAGCAGCATTAGCCACTCAAGCCAAACCTAGGGAGAGAAACCCCCAGCCCCCATTTTATCTACCTTACCTAATCTTAGAGAGGATGCAAAAACTCTACCACCATCTACTTTCTCCTCCCCTCTTCAGGAACTTTCACGAGCAGTGTTTTTCTCTGGAGCTTCACCTGCCTCGGCTGCGCAGCCTGGATCCGCTGCTCAGCGGTCGGCCCTGCAAAATGCTGCCTCTCAGCAGCTGCTCACCCCCTCCTGCCACCCTCCCAGCCTCCTGTCACCGGAGGAGGAGCATCTGCTGCGGCCACCCAGGCAAATCATAGAACCACAGAATGGTTTACATTGGAAGGGACCTTGAAGATCATCGAGTTCCAACCCCCCTGCCATGGGCAGGGACACCTCCCACTAGACCAGGTTGCCCAAGGCCACATCCAGCCTGGCCTTAAACACCTCCAGGGATGGAGCTTTCACAGCTTCCCTGGGCAACCTGTTCCAGTGTCTCACCACCCTTATAGTGAAAAACTTCTTCCTAATATGTAATCTAATTCTACCCTCTTCCAGGGGTATGCTACAAGAGATGGTGGGACAGGGGAACCCCCACTGCACTTACACCAGGGTTGGACTGGGAGCAGGAGAGAAGATGTTCTGGGATGCCTTGGTAAAAAGCTGATGAGCTAGAGGCCAGGCTCTGGGAGAGGAAGGTCCGCAAGGTGCAAGCCGTGTTCGGCTTCATTTTCCCCACAGGAGCCGAGACCTTTCCAATCCCTCAGCCTCAGCATTGATGACACTCCAAGGTTAAGAACAAGGCAGACCACACAGCACTGGTGCTACACACAGCCAGTCAAGGGCCAGTGGCTCCCAGAACAGGGATCTCTCCACCATCCCATCTGCAGCCTCATCTGGCACATCCAAGGAACAGGAGTGTCCCACAGGAGGCCCCTCATTGACGTGGGCTTGGGGATCTGGCAGAGGATGCCCCCCACCTCGAGCCACGCGGTGCCCACAGCAGCACAGGGAGAGCCCACACCCAGCAAAGCTGTAGAAAAGGAACTGTCCCATTTAATGACCTCTCGCCCCCGTAACACAGACGTGAGCGTGCCGCCAACGCGCGGCAAAGCAAAGTGCACGGTGAGTGGGACTCAGACTCTGCCCCAGAGGAGGCGGGGGGGCTCGGGGTGCCCGGCATGGGCACCAGCTGGGCACCCGACCAGAAACAAGGACAGAGAGAGAACCCCGGGCTCAGTCCAGTTGGCACCAGTGTCAGGTCCAGTTTGCAGGGAGGTACGGCTCTTTTTCGGCTCCATGTGGCGCAGGGAGGGCAGGGGGCAGGTCAAGCGTACCAGGACGGAGGACAGAGAAGGTGGGTCTGGGGGGAGCCCCGGCACAGGTCCCGGACAACGCCGCCGTGGCAGGTTTGGAGCCTCTCTGCCCCAACCACAGTTTAACCAAAGCAGGGGAAGGGAATAGAGAAGGGGCTGGAGGCTGAGCGGCCCAGGCGAGGGCCCTCGGGTCTATCTAGCTATTCCCATTTGCAAGATATCCGGTGGTGGTGGGGGTGTGGGATCTGCCAAGCACCCCAAAACGGGAGTGAGCGAGCCTGGGCAACAGACGTTTACCAGCAGCTCCACGTCCCTCACAGTCTCTCCCAGTAGGGGCTCAGGCACCCCCGTGCCAGGAAGGGGATCTGGGGGAGCGGGACCTCCCCTCATTATCTGATGGAAGCATCGCTGGGGGGGTCACGGTCAGACTCCTCGCTCTCCTCATTCGGCGCCGACTCACTGTTGGAGGCTGGGGTGAAGGCAGGAGACTTTCTGCGGAGAAGAGTAAAGGGCAGCAGTCACAGCACCATTGAGGAAGAGGGAAAGGACCCACTTTGGTGTGGGCAGAGGGCACTAGAGCAAGGAGCAGAGAAGGTGAAGTGCCCCTCTCGCTCCCCAGGGGCACGCATGGCTCCATGGGAATCCCTGGGTGCTGGGAAGGGTGTCCCAGAGGACACCAGCCGAGAGGTCCAGAGCATGAAGCAGAGCATAAAGCATGACCCTGCCCAGGCATGTGAGGCTAGGGGTCACTGAAAGCCCACCACAGAGGTCCCCAGCCTGGAGCCACCCTGGCTCCACATGCCTGTGGGGACCTATACGATGTCCCTGCACAACCGCAGCTCCTCTCTCCATCGGGGGTGTCCAGCTTCACCTGTCAAAAAGAACTCCTGCGTGCAGTCCACCTTTTGCAGAGGTGGCAACCACAACCTCTGTGGAGGCTGGTCACCAGGAGTCCCAACAGCCTCTGGGAACTGCCCTCTCTCCATGCCACACCAGGGCAGGGCAGAAGTACTCCCCCATGCTTCAGCTCCCACTCACTACCACCCTGGCTCCAGTCCTCGCCCACAGCATGGGTATCCCAGCCCTCCCGCTCAAGCTCACCTGTCCCCAGACTGAGTGATGAGCCGCCGGCAAGTCTCCATCTGCACGTCCAAGCCTCGCTTCATGCTGCACATTTCCATGTACTCGTGCAGGTGCCGGTTCATGTCATTCTTGGCCGTGGCCAGCTCCAGCTGCACAAGGAAAACAGTGCAGAGATGAGCGCAGGGCATGGTGCGGTGCAAGGTGGGGGGCATGGCCAGACCCGAGGCTGCTGCCCCCCATTACCAATTACCTGTTCCAGCATGGTGTCTCCCTCCCCCAGGGACCCACTCCCCCATTTCACCTCCTGCTGTCCCATGAACTCCCCACCTCCCCCTCCTCCCACCTCTATTTGGTCGATGGTTTCCTGGTACTCCTTCTCACGACTCTTGAACAGCGACTCCGTGTCCTTGATCACCTTCTCCAGGCTGTCATCCTGCTGTTGGGGAGAGCACACAGCATGTTTAGAAGCAGGGAGGTGTCCGACATGGGGAATAAAAGTCAAGAGAGAGATATCAGAGAAAGAACTGGCAGCACTGTGAAAAGAGGAAGAAACACAAGCAGTCGGAGCGAAAAATAAGGCACAAGTCAGTCCTTCCAACACGGGGTAGAGAGACCCAGGACTGGCCCCACTGGGCAGTGAGGACATCAGCCCAGAACAAGCCCAGCAATGCACAGAAGCTTTAGAGAGTGCAGACTGTCCCCGAGTGCAACATGTCCCCAGGAGACTGCTGAGGGCCGAAGACGTGGGATGGCAGGGGCTTTGGCCAGACAGTGAGGCCCCTGTTTGGGTAGTGTTGCTGCACAGTGGGCAGGTGGGCTGGAGAGCCCGAGCAAGGGACCACCAGAGCCCAGCCCAGCCCAGCCAGAGGAGGTCGTCTCTTCTGGTACGGCTGCAGCTGGAAAAGGAGCCTCTCCCCATGCGTGTGGGCTGTGCCCTCGTCATGCCTTTCAGGCTAGAGGACTTTGGTCTGTCTAACAAGGAGACCTTTACAAGGATGCAGTATCATATTTACATAGGGGTGGCTGGAGGGAAACATTGTACGGGCCTGCAAGGGATGGAAGGGTTGAAGTCTGGTCTTTGAGGAAGCATCTTTCCAAGGCTCAGGCAGGACCAAGCGTCCCAACCCAGGGCTGGATCCCCCAAGGGAACTAGACACCACCTTTACCTCCCCCTGCACCTCTGCAGCTGCAATGGCGTATCCGGAGAAGTCCTCCCAGAGGAGCAGCGTTTCTTCTGTCTCCTCCCACGTGAGGCTGTCACAGTCATCCTCAAAGTCATATTCCCTCCTGCAGGCAAGGGAACAGCACGTCAGCACCCAGCAGGAAAACCCAGCAGGCAGGGCAGGCAGGGGGCTGTGCCAGTGCCGAAAGCTTTGCCCTGCTCGTAGCAGGGCTGCAGCTTTTGGAGGTCTGGCCAGGGTGAGCTCAAGTGTGCCCAAACCCAACAGCTGGTGGGGAAGGGGCTGGCTTTACAGTCAGGAGCCCCAGCAAATTCAGACAGTGGCTCCCAAAAAGCAGGAAGAGGGGTGAGAGGAGGGGAGCTGGACCAGCTCCCACCCACGGCATGGGCTCAGGTCTCCCAGGAGGGCAGTCCCACCACGCCACAGAGCGCAAGGCGTAAGCACCTTGTGGCAGCAGCTCCCATCTCGCCCTCCCCAGGGAAGGGGAACCATAGCCCACCCCTGCCCACCCCATCCCGGGCACTGGCAGGGAGCCCGGTGCCGGAGCCTTGCTCAATGCCGGTGGCAGAGGTGCGGAGCAGCCGCACTCACAGCTGGTTCAGCATCCTCTGCATTTCCTCATTGATACTCATGGCCGTGGTCTCGTCCTCCTCTTCCTCTTCAGGTTTTCGGGAGGCATCGCTCTCCGACAGCGAGGTGTCTTCATCGCTGACCTGCTTCCGCTCCCGCTTCCGCCCCACCGAGGCTGGGACCTTAACGGGAGACAAGTGCAGAGACTACAGAAACGAGGCCGGGTCCGAGGTCAGGAGCAGGTAGTTGGGAGGAGATGGAGGGGAAAGGAACGGTGGAAGGAGAGAAAGGCGGGGACAGAGAGAAAGAGAGAAAGGAAGAAAGGAAGGAAGAAAAGCGAGAGAGAGAGAGATGGGCTCATTATGATCAGGTTAAAGATGGTGCAATGGATAAAACATGGTTTTAGCATTTTCTAAAATTAAAACTAAGCAACTAAAGATGGAATCTGTGAATCTGATGAGCAAAAACAATGTGGTTTTACTGCAGAAAAACTCAAATCGCCCACCACCCCAGTCCAGAGACAGGGAAACACAGCGACAGAAACAGGAAAAAAGAGACAGAATCTGAAAAAGGTGAAATATGTCAATATTTACAGTCCGACCTTATTTATAGAAAGTTTAAAATTTGTACACTTTCTCAACTGAATGGAACTAACCAGTTGCTTCTGTGGGGACAAAGAGAGCGAGACAGAAAGGCAGCGACATCCAGAAAGAGAAGAGAGACAGAGACAGAGGAGACAGAGAGAAGATGACGGAGAGGGGAAGGGGAAGGAGAGAGATGGAGTTAGAGACAGACACTCAAGCAACTTGTCTCCCTCCTGCAGCTGCTCCCCTACCACTGCGGGGTCCCCGGGCCCAACACAACAGGTCAGCGAGAGGATGAGGAGACTCTCGATACCCAAAGCAACATCTAAAGCTTTCCACCTCCTCTCCATGCCCTTTTGCCAGGTCCTCTTGAGAGAGACAGAGAGCAAGGGACTGCAAGGAGCGAGGGTGAGGGTGACCAAGTGTCTCCCCTAGCAGGGGGCTGGTGTTGTCTCTTCTACCTCCTTCAGGAACTCTCCTCCCCAGAGCCAGCGGCTGAGCCTGGGGCAGCAGCAGGCGCTTCTCACCTGAAACATCTTGATCATGTCCTCGCAGTTCCGCTGCTGCGCCACGTCGCACAGCTTGGCAGTGATGTCAATACGTCGGCAGATGTCCATGTCCACCTTCATGGCCTTCTCCTGGATCTTGGTGTCCAGCTCTGTGATATTCTGAACCCATAGCACCGCAGGAAGGGGACAAAGGAGGAGGATTAGGCAAGGCAAACAGCAATCAGAGCCCCCACGTTCTCCCCTGTGCTGCAGAACTGCCATCTGCATCCCCACTTTGCTTACTGCACCCTGGACCAACCCTGCCAGACCACCTCTGTGCTGGACGTGCCCCACCAGGCAACTGCTTTTCTGTGCAGCCTCACCACTCAGGTAGGACACTGCCACTGGGTCGGAGAGGGGTTAGGAACTCACATTGCTCATCAGTCCCTTGAAGACGACAAGCTCTGCCTTGAGCTGCTCCACCTTCATGGCCAGCTCCTCCTGGCAGGCTTCAGCCTCCTGGGCTTCCTGTCCCGGGCAGAGGAAGGCAGGCAAGTCAGAGTCAGCATGGGGCAGATGGGGTGCAGGGGAAGGTGGGGGGGGGGACAGCGATGCTCACCTCCTGCAGCTCAGTCACTCGGTCCTGAAGCTGGACACGCACCGTGTACTCCTCTTCCCATCTAGGGAGACAAACGCGCTGGTCAGATCCCACCAGCCTCGCCTCGCCGGCTGCCGGAGAGGAGGGAGAGGCAGCTGCTCACCCCAAAGCTATCCAAGAGGGGGTGATGACGGCACTGGGGCGGGAAGGAGAACGTGCCCTGGAATGCATCGACCCTTCTTTCCAGAGGACGGCAGCTGCCAAATGCTCATCAGCTTCCCCCCCTCAAGCCATGAACTGCCTCACCACGGTACCCACTACCCTCGCCATGGGCTGGCCGACAGCTGCCTGCTCCGCAACGGGGGGAGCTGGGGACACCAACTACAGGCTCCACGCAGCAGATGCGCTGCACACCCTGCCACGCCGGGGCTGATCCACGAGCCTGACACAGCCCCATCACCTCTCCATCCACCCCTCAGCCTCTTGGCCTTTGGGTCACATTAGGTTCAGCTCTGTCCTGGTTTGAAGCTCCAACGCTCCATAACAGGCTTGCAGATGTTGCAGAGTCAGCCCCATCTTCATCATAACCACGCTACATGCTGACCACGTTAGGGCACGTGTGACCATGATGTTCATCAGCATGAAGGGCTGCTCTTCTGCCTATACCAATGCAGAGGGCTGCCCTGCGCCAGCCCACGCTACCCGGGCAGGGGCAGAAGTCTTCTTGGCCATACTGCTACGTAACAGGTCGGATTAAAAATCCCCATTATTCTGTCTTGCAAGAAAGTGGGAGGGATTGTCACGATTTATGCCCAGTTGGATGGTGGGTACTGTATTCAGCTCTGCAGCTTTGCAAAAGGCTGAGCTGCAAGGTGCCCGGCCCTGCTATACACAGACACGTCGCCTAGCAATTATTATATTATATTTCACTGCCATGAGATCATCATCTTGGGCCACACTGCGGTGTTGGCCCAGTCCACGGTCTGCTGGGAGGCCACTGGGCTGTACTGCTCTTTGCTAAATGACTATCCCACATTGCAGATGGGTTGGCACACACCGCGGTGCGGCACGGGGCAGGGCTGCTGCATTCCTACCCGGCTGCTGGCTCTTCTGGGAGGAACAGATTTCTCTGAGAAAGCGGGATTTCTCTGGGAAAGCAAACAGAGCTGGGCCCTGCCTGGTGCTGTGATCTCCAGTTTCTATTTAATGCTTGCAAGCACCAGCACAGGCGCTGTGACCCTGCACAAGAACGTGAAAAATCTCTCCTCTCGCTTACTCACACCAAGTCTGAAAAACAAATCCCAAAGTCTAGGAGACTAGAAAGCCCACGAAAAGCCCTCACATTTATTATCACAGGGTATCAAGACAATCTGATGACATGGGAGAGTGATGAATTTCTAGGCTGTTAAGGCTGGCAACACTGCTCCTTACTCAAAACAAGGAGAAAACACGCAGTCCTTGTGTTGGTGTTGACTCCATCCCACAACTACAGAAGGGGAGTCAAAGGGGGTTCCCATCCCTTTGAGGGAAGGGGGAGATGAAGAGAGAGGGAAGGAGAAAGTTAAAAGGTAGAATTGCCCTTATATGGGAACTGTTCAAACAAGGCCTCCCTCCCCGGGGAGAAAAACGCCTTCCACCGCACGAAAAAATTTTCAGCATCTTTCTCAGCGTGGTGTGTCCTCTCTTTTTCAGTCCCCGCCTCCCTCCGGGTCTCTATACAGCCTGGACTTACTGGGGACATAAAGCATAGCTGCAAATCCTTGGAAGAATCCGTTTCACGCCAATACTATGGAAGACGAGGACAGATGAGACAAACACCGACTTAAAGCCAGGAGGCAACAGAGGTTCGCCCCTGCAAGCCATGCATCTGCATGCCCATCCGTTCCGAACCTCTCTCCCGCTCACCTCCTGCCTGGCTCCTTCTCTCCGGCTCCCTCCTGCAATGCACCACTCCTAATAATAACAACCCGCCCGCAGCACTGCGCCCGCAGCACTGCACCCCGCAGCCCAGCGCAGCCGGCTGCCCCTGCCAGGTCGCTGCTGGCTGGGAGCAAGGCTGCCCCATGCAACCCCATGGGAAGAAGCGCTTCCTTCCCGCACCACCGCAAGGCAGCAGCCCGCCCAAAAGCCTGAAATGCAGGAGAAGGCAAGAGAGCGAGGGCAGGAGGGTCCCAGCAGCAGCCAGACCTGGCCACCTCCTGGCTGGCTACAGGCTAGCCCTCCTACAGGAGGGGAAGTGACAAGATGCAGTGCTGTCCCTTCAGCCCCCCCTCCCCACCTCCCTACAGTGTGTCCCCTCAAGAAGTTCACTTAGCAAAATAAACACACACACACCCCCAACATCTTTAAAAGTCCTGTTCACTACAAAAGGCACTGGGGTGTCTTACCCTATACTGCATGGTTAGTGCACACCTGTGCTGTGGGGACACCTCTTTGGGCTGCTCGGGGCTTGAGCCTCTCTTGCCACGTTTGAACTATGTTTGAGCTTCACTTTGATGGTGAACGCCCTGCAACCTGGTGCAGGTCCTTGGAGGGCAATTGCAACAACAAAAGACCTTCTGGTGGCCTTTCAATATATAAAGGAGGCTTAGAAAAAAAGATGGAGACTTTTTACCAGGGCTTGTAGTGACAGGAGAAGGGGCAACACTTTTAAACTGACAGAGGGTTGGTTTAGATTGGACATAAGGAAGAATTTTTTTGTGATGAGGGTGGTGAGATACTGGAGCAGGTTGCCCAGAGAAGTTGTGGATGCCCCATCACTGGAAGTGTTCAAGGTCAGGGCTTTGAGCAACCTCATTGAGTGAAACCCCATGGCAAGGGGTTGGACTACATGATCCTTAAAGGTCCCTTCCAGCCCAAACCATTCTGTGACTCTAACACACTGCGCTATAACACTATTCACCCCACACCTCCAGTGTGTCTTTGCAGCATCCAAGATAAAAACTACTTGGGAATACAGATGTAGCAGACAGCACAAACCTGATGATACTCTCAGATCCCCAGCACTTGGCGGGTCCGTATGATACTTGCAGGCACCCTTTGCCCCTCTCCAGGCCACCTAGCCTCATTCTGCTCCTCCCAAGTACAGCTCCTGCAAGCCTCTCCTGCTGCTGCATCTCTTCTCATCCCTCCCTATTGCCCCTTGCACCCCTCCTAGATCCCAGACTTGAATTTCAGGCCCTGCATATCCAGAGAGAGAAGCTCCTCCTGCTGCGCTGCTGTGAGGGCCGTGGGGTGGATGGTGGCAACGATGCCCTGAAGAAAGTGCAGGCTCGAGCACCCAGGCCACGGGTCAGGGAACTGGGAACTCCTGCGTTAACACAGTCTCTTCCCTCTGCTCCCAGGCAGGTGGCAAAGGGATGACGCTGGCCACACTGTCCCCATGGCAGATCAGAGCCCACCATGGCAGGGAGGTATCTGCTCCCCGGGGGATGTCGGTGTCAGCCCTCAGCATAGGGAAGGGTGTGGAAATGGGATCCTCCTGTCCCATTCCCCTGTTTGGGACCTGGCTGCACCCGTCAGAAAGTTCCCAGTGCTGGAAAGGGTCTGGGGGTGGGGTCTGCTTTCCCCCAGCTCCTGGTAACACCGTCCAAAAATAGATCCCACCAACAACATTGGCCAGCAGCAGCCCGTGGTGCCCCCCTGCCTGTCCCCAGCGTCCTCGCTCCCTCCATTCCCCCCACCCCGCAGCCTTTCCCAAAGCCCACTTGCCAGAGAAGGACAACCCTTTCTCCCAAAGTTTCAGCCACACCGACAAACCCAACTTGGTCCCCTCTGGCTGACCAATTTTAAGCAGGTGAGGCTCGAGCCCTGTGGGCCGAAAAGGCGGCTCCAGCTCCCCGGTATCTGATCTGAAAACGCAAGGCAAGGAGAGCTGCCCATCCCTGGAGAAGGAGCCCGACCCCTGGCTTTTATTAGGTGGCAATCGGTGGGAAAGAAGAGATGCTGACTCTCTCTTCCTGCATGTCCGGCTCAATGCCTTCAGAGCATCCGACAGGCAGATCTGCTCAGCCAAAGCCTTATAAAGCCAAAAACATAAGGTGTCATCTTGGATCCCCAGCCTTGATCTTGGCACTGGAGCCCACAGCTGCTCCCGTGGGCAGCACTCCCCGTTTCACTCCTTTGGGTACGCAATTGTTTACTTTCTAAAGTGCTTCGAAAAGCATCATAAAGTGACTTTTCTTCTGCAAAAGAAGAATCAGTCGCTCGGGTGGTGTCGGTCGCCAGCGATGGTCGCGGTCTGCCCCGCGCCCTGACCCAGTGACGCCAGCCCGCTGCCTGATCTCATCCTACGTGCGGATCTGGGAGCAGCCTCAGAAACTGGCCTGAAACAAAAGTGCTGCCGGCGCGAGGCGAGAGTGGCGACCGCCCCACACGAAAGGGAAAGAAGAACCGGCCAAGAGATTAGCTTTGCATTCTGCTTCGCCCTTTGCCGAGGCACGTGCCAAGCCGCAGCTATTTTGGGTCAGGAGGAAAGCCCCTGAGGAGTGGGGTGATCCCGCACAGCTCGCTGCTGCTGAGGCGCTGGCTGGGAGAGCGCTGGGGAGGGAAAGGGCCTGGGGGAGCCAACTGCCTTGCTGAGGAGGTTCTCGGCGCCTTCCTACATACCCAGAGAGTCCTCCTCCCAGCTGCCTTTTCCAACCCAAACCTGCTCAGTGCCGCTCGTTCACCTTCCTCACCTACTTTCCGGCTGCTCCTCCTTCCCCGAGTGTTTCCAGATCCCCTCCCCTTTAAAACGCCAGCTCCTGGAGTCATGTTATTCCTTCCCTGCTTGGAAAAAGCATTCCTAGTCTCTAACGGCGGGTTGGTAAGATGGAAAAAGGCGCGGCGAGCATCCCGAGAGAGTTTAAGCAGCGGCAGGCAAGTGAGGAGACGCAGGGGCAGATGAATGCTTTCAGGGGTCTACATTTTTGCCTGACAACCTCACCCCACGCTGCCCGGACCCGGCGCTCCCAGGGAGGCCAGGGCTGCCTCTTCCCCCCCAGCATCGCTGGGTAGAGCCCTGCAGCCACCCCGGCGGTGGTTGTGGTCCCTCGGGGCAGGAGGGACGGGACGGGACACGACCCTCCCGCCGGCCCCTTCTCACCTGCGCTTGTACTCGTCCCGCTCCCTCTTCACCTTGGCCAGCACGTTGTAGAGGGCCCGGATCTCCGGGGTGATGGTGTCGATCTGGACGCCCACCCCGTCCGGGTGGACCCAGGAGACCCCCGGTCCTTGCACCAGGGTGGTCTCCGGCCCCGGGCCCAACCGCCGGGCTTGCGAGAAGGACCAGATGGTACCGGGCATGAAGCGGGAGGCGGCCGGGAAGGCAGGCGGCGGTTGGGAGGGTCCTCCGGGCCGGCAGCCGGGGGAACCCAGCGCCCGGGCCGGCGTTAACCCCAACCCCAACCCCAGCCCTAAAGTGCGGATGGGGCCGACGAAGCCGGTCTGTACCGCCTGGTCGCGGCGTTGGGGTCCGCGGCCCCGGCCGCCGCCGCTGCCTTCCTCCAGCGCCTGCTGCAACTGCTTCTCCAGCTGCCGGTTGCGCCGCTCCAGCTCGTGCACCTTGGCCAGGAAGCAGCGGAACCGCAGGTTCAACGTCTTCAGGACGCTGATGTTGGAGCCCAGGTCGTTGCGGAGGGCCATGGCGGCGGGCGGCGCGGGGAAGGGGCCGGCGGGCGGCGGCGGCGGTGGCGGTGAGGCGGCCAGTTCCCCCCCGAGGGGCTCGGTGGGCCGCGGGGCGGGCGGCGGCGGCAGTTCGGAGCCCGGCAGCCCCTGCTGCTCCTGCGGCAGGAGGAAGAGGTTGGGGCCGAAGAGCGGGTTCATGGCGGCGGCGG
>VUYV01000166.1:1045099-1078127 GCA_008711295.1 Anarhynchus alexandrinus | reverse complement strand
GAGGGGGAATGGCTTCAAACTGGAAGAGGGCAGGTTTAGATTGAACATTAGGAAGAAGTTTTTCACTTTGAGGGTGGTAAGGCACTGGCACAGGTTGCCCAGAGAGGTTGTTGAGGCCCCATCCCTGGAGGTGTTCAAGGCCAGGCTGGACGTGGCCTTGGGAAATCTGGTCTGGTGGGAGGTGTCCCTGCCCATGGCAGGAGGGTTGGAACTCGATGATCTTCAAGGTCCTTTCCAACCTAAACCATTCTATGATTCTATGATATACAAATAAATTAAAGGAAGGTACTGAAAGATGATCGAGTAGTCTGATTTTTCAAAAATCTCAGCTTTCAGGTAACAACAGACTCACAGAGTAAGGCGGCAGCTGCAAACATTCTCTAGTGTGACCAGCAGCTTCGTACCAGAACGCAGAGGGAAGCCACCAACCTTCGTCCCCAGCTGCCACATCCCCAGTACTGCCTCCGAAGCTCGATGGCAGCATTTCAGTGTCACGCTCAACATTATCCCTCTGAGCGGTGGTAACTGCAATGGCTGAAATAGCGAACCACCAAAGAGAGCTGAAAGTTTCCTCTGTTTCTCCCCAGCTACAACGAAAGGTTTGCAGACAAGCAAAGCGAGCGGAACGACGTGCGGTAAGTTTTATTGACATGGCTAAAGCAGCGTCTGCTCCCACCTATCAGAGGGGACTGACATAATTTGGAGGTCCGCTACAAGCCAAACTGTTACACTGGGATCCCAACCAAGGACTTTCTATCCCCACCGCTGGGGTTATCAAGACAAACTGGTCATCAAGCCAAGACTATACACTAGCGTAGGAACCTCAATAGGCGGCAGCAGCAAAGTGGGACAGGTCAGCATCACTCCCAAAAGGACAGGCTCACAGCTTGCCAGAGGCAGAAGCCCTTCCAGATACAAGTCACCCTATAGCTGGAAAATTACCATATGCCTCCAGTTTTGAGATTTACTCTAAAATCTTGCATTTCATCGCTCCTGAGGAAATGCGCTAGAACTGGAAAAAGAAAGAAGGCTGGAGGAGCCGCAGCAGGGCTCAGCCTTCCTGGAAGCTGGTGTTGGCGCAAGCAACACCTCACCTTGTACAGCGAGGAGCCAGCTGAGGGAAAGGCGGTGCTACGCAGAGCTCCAGACTCACCTTGGGAGTACTAAGGGGCAGAGGCAGCAGTGGGACCACCTCCCAGGGATGCAAAGCTGGGTCAGACCGATGGTCCATCCAAACCAGGAATCAGTTTCCAGTGCAGGATAAGGACAGAGGGGTCTGTGACGAGGGCAAACGAGCAGCAATCCCTCGTCGCAGAGCTCTTCCAGCCTCGAGCAGATCGTGGCTCGTGCATCTTCTCAGGCAGCTGTGTTTACCAGCCCTTAGGAAAAAAAAACATTTTTCCCTTGTTTTTAGCTGGGTTTTCAGCCTGTGTAAGCTTCTAGCACCCACCGTACCCTGCAGAAAAGACTTTCACAGCTACCTACACCTTTGGTGCATTTGATGGGTCCTAGGGTTTGGGGTTTTTCTGTTTATTGGAAAAGAGCAAGCAGTTGTTCCCCATCCATCTTCTCCATGCCACTAACAATTTTACACACCGTTGTATCACTTCTTTCCCCACGGTCTCTTTTCCAAGCTTAAAGAGGCCTGAACTCTAGCTGTTCCTCTCACAGAAACTATTCCGTAACTTCGGATGTATTTGCCCTCCCTGAACATTTCCCAGTTTTACAATCCTTATTCAGATGGAGGACACTAGAAACACAGTATTGAAGCGCATGCACTATCACTTTATGCAGGGAGGTAATAATATTCTCCATTTTGCTGTCTAATAATTCCTTTCCTAATGGCACCTAGCATTTATTTAATTTTTCTGAAAGACCCCAGAAAACTTCTCTCAGGTCCTGTGTGTCAGGCAATCCAGAGGTCTTACCACACAAGCCTGGAGTCAGACGGACGCATTCAGAGGCTCCTCCCTGCCCTAATTCACTGGGAAGCGTGGGGAAAAAGCAATTTTCAAGTACAGGGATGTTTGTTTAATGGCTATTCAACAGAAAAAGACAAAGTCACGCCCCTCCAAAACAGAGCTATAACAAATTAAACACACAAATACATAAGCCCTAAAAAGCAGAAGATAACGGAGGCTGTTAACGAAGACCAGGACTCCTGAAAGACTGACAGATTGAATCATTACAGGAACCACTTTAGTGCAACCTTGAAGAGCTTCAGCCAGAAACTTCACAACTGATAAGAAAGCAAAATTATGGTGGTCTTTATGGGAAAGATCAAATTTATTATGGGATGTTTGAGAAGAATTGTGGGACTGTGTCAAGCTTATCATGCAATGTTTTAAGGAAGATTACAAGAGCAAAACTTACTATGGGATGTTTACGGGAAGGATTGAAACTGGGGAAAGGGAGACATCAAGCTAGATCAGGGAGAAATGAGCATGGGAAAATGCAGAGGAGGAATAAATAAAAGAGGCCAGTCACACAGAAATTGGCTGCTGGTCAGTGTGCTTGTCCGGCTGAGCCCTGCAGCTGATTACCGCCATCTGTCCTGGCCTCGTATTAAACTAATCCTAGCCGTTTCCTCTGCATGCATGCGCGTTTGTGATCTGCTAGCAAACTGCAGGCAGGACTAGCCCCGAAGTAGGATAAGAGGTCCGAGAGCCACATACCAGACAGACCACAAGCATGAGGACCAGCTACTAGAGATCCGTGGAAGTGCATGCACATGATCCAGTAGCACGCTCGAGGTTTGATGGACCACTGAGCAAGAACAGATCAGGCCTTTTCTGCTGTTCGCATTTGGCAAGTGGTGTTTTGAGTTTTCCTGGGCACCCACCACAGCGCTTTTCTCTGGTTTCTGCTGATCAGCCTGCATCTAGTTGCATCTATAGTGCATGTGCACGTCTGTAGGAGTTTCTGGAGTTCACACTCGGCCTCGCCCCTTGCTTTCCCATGTTACCAGGTTCAGCAACAGCCTCACACGTTAGCAGAGCAGGACAGAAAGGATTCCCTGTATCCTACGGTCCACTACGTTCAGCTGTCCTTAACACCAAGCACCAGAACAGCACATCAAGTTCTCCCATGAAGCCAAAACTTGGCAAGGAAAACAAATCAAGGCAAAGCCTCGTGCAAGCTGAGCTAGCAAGACAATTCAGAAACAAGAGTTACGCCTCAGGTCTGTTACACACCCAACTCCAACTCCATGCACACTGTGGTCAACAGAAGCCGGAGAGCACGCTTGGTAGAAAGCTTATTAATGAATTGTCTCTAGAAAAAGATTTATTCACTGGAAAGCAAGAACCAAAGAAGAGAATATCAGCTCCCACTGACAAAGGAAAGGGACCTGGGCTGATGTTTAAATAGAAACAGCCCAGACCACTGCTTATGTCTCGAGGGAAGCAGCCACATCTAGGTGAACAAAAAGGCAAAAAGAAAGAACGTGACTGCACAGCTCCAGGACCAGCACCAATCCCTGCTGCAGCCTGGGAGGCCAAGAACAAGGGTGAAACAGGGACAATCACACAGTGACAACAGGGAAATAGGGACCAGAGCAGGGCCACCGGCCTCGGAGCTTCAGCCCTGCCCTGACGAAGCACTCTGCTGACAGGCACCACACAATACAACCGTCAGCCAGGCAGCTAGGATTTCAGCTCCCGCTGCTTCTTAGCAAATATCCATGCTGCAGACAGTAAGAACAGACACCAGGAATGCCACAGCAGCAGATGGGCGTGGAAGGGGATTTTCTGTTGCAGAGGCGTAAGGGGACACTGCAGAATTCTGTATTCCGTGTTCAAGGGAAAAGGACAAGACTTGAGTAAGAGTATAAAACTTTTAATGGGTCAGTGCATCAGTCCTCGATGCAGAGGGAAAGGAGTAAACGGGGCTATAGCTGTCCCAGGTGCTCAGTGCTGCAGAGATTATCTGCACAGAGCAGGAAAGACAAGGTGGTACATGCATAGCTGAAGCAGCCCCCGGCCTTTGCCCCTCCAAGGAGGGGACAAACACCTGGAAAAGCAGTTCCTCTCACTGTCCGTTCGTTTTCACTCTATGCTTCTTCTTGGTAGGGACTTGAGAACGCATCATTTTGGCAGAAGGCCGGCCAGCCTTCAAGGGTCTCCTCTGCGCCTGCAATGAACAGCTCTTCTTCAAAGTGGGCTGTGGCGGCTTCTGCTCTTTGTCAACTTTTGATCCCTCAAGTTTCTTCTTTTTTGGCTGAGGCTCCATGGTGGTACCAGGGACAGCAGACGGAGTTGTTGCTTCCACAGCAGGTTCTTCATCTGAAACAAAAGAGAAAGGTGCTGTAAGAAGAACCCGCCTGGCTTCTGCAGGGGAAGCAGCCTGCGAGAGCAGCACCAGGCAGCTCAGCAGAAATCCAGTACTAGGTTACCTTTCTGGGCCTGGGGGATGGCATTAGAGAACTTCTTGAACTTGGCAATGAAGAACCCATCCATATTGTGCGTGTGGGGATAGAAACGCCGTGTAGACTTGAGGGAGGGGTGGAAGCGACGGTCCTTGAACCTGGAGGGAGAAATGCGGTGAGAAGCGATAGAACGCCTCTGCTCAAACCTGGCCACCAAGGAACAGTCACCTGTGCAGCTTGTGACCTGGCACGCACCTGGTGAAGCCTTCCTTGCCGAAGTCCAGGCCTGTGGCCACCAAACGAACGTTGCGTTTCTTCAGGGCATAATCCACAACCCACTCATTCTCCTCCACCTGCCAGAGACCAAGCATTAGGACCCAAAGCTCAGCAGTCCCCCGTGTAGGAGATGACCGCAGCAGAGCATGGAATGGACTTACCGTGATGGAGCAAGTGCAGTAGACAATGTAGCCCCCTGTCTCTGAGGCAGCATTGACTGAATCTATAGCGCTAAGAAGCAGCTCCTTCTGCAGGTGAGCACAGCGCAGGATGTCCTTCTCATCCTGAAGGAGAAAGATAGGTTAGGATACCAGAGGAACGGGGAAGCGCTCCAGGCCTCTATTGTGCATGAAGGGATGACAGGAGAGCAAAGCACATATGGTATAGAAGATTCTGGAGTCTTCTGCAGAATTAACCTCAAAGAACCTAGCTCTGGTACAACATGCAGAATAGGAAAAATCAGTATCCCTATTGCAGGTGACTCTCAAGAACAAAGCTGCCTTGAAGTCTTTTCTCTCATGACTCATAACTTGAGCCCCCATCTTGTGTCCACACTGGTCACTCACCTTGTTGGTTTTGACAGCAGGATCCTTGGAAATGACGCCTGTTCCACTACAAGGAGCATCAAGCAAGACACGGTCAAAACCTCCAAGCACCTACAGGCAGATGTGCATTTGGAATTACACTCACAGGTGGGGACTTAGAACAAGACCAAGACTAGAAGGGGAACCAGAAGACTGGGAAGGCAGGGAAGACCCCTCACTCCTCCCTGCCCACCCTCCTGTGTCCATATCAAGTAACAGACACACCTCCCCAGCAGCTTTGCTCATCTTCCTGTGACAAATGGCTTTAGAGAACACAGCTTTGCTAAAGGGACAGCACAGCAGCTCTAAGTAAGCATCGTAAGGACACCCCAAAGCAGGCAGGAACATACCTTGGGGAACTGGCGTCCATCGCAGTTACTCACTACAGCGTTGGTGACTCCCAGCCGATGCAAGTTCCCTACCACGCTACGTAGCCGCTCGGCATTGCTGTCATTGGCCAAGATCATACCTGTGTTCTTCATAAGCTGAGCTGCCGGAGGGCAAAACACATCAGCAAGGGGCTGAAAACCTCCTGCGCTTTTGCCCGCAGGGACAGCCACCCCCTTCCTTCCCCTGAGTTCAGTCCCCCTCTGTTCCCCCTTTCTGTATAGACCAGTGGAGACTCATCACTTCACAGAGCATCCCTCCCAAGCCTCCCACCCAAGGCTCCAAGGTGGTACCTATGTAGCTGGTCTTGCCTCCTGGGGCACAGCACATATCCAAGATGCGTTCGTTCTCCTGTGGAGCCAGAGCCATGACAGGGAGGAGACTGGAGGCTCCTTGCAGCATGTAGTGCCCAGCCAGATACTCGGGGGTGGCACCTGGGCAGGGAAGGCAGAACAAAAGAAGATGACATGTGAAAGAAAGGGAGCTAAAAGTGGGTCAGCTCAGCCCTGTGACAGGAAGGGTGATCTCACCAATGGGCACAGAGGAGTCGTAAATAACAAGTCCTGTTTTCGACCACTTCCCCAAGGGGTCAAGATTCACGCCACGGTTGATTAGAGCCTGCAAGACAAAGGGATGGGACTGAGACACCGCCCCGTGTGAAAGGCAGCGCAGAAGACAACCACAGGTTCCTGCTCACCTGCGCCAGGTCCCGTCTCCGTGTTTTGAGTGTATTGGTGCGAATGGTCACAGGGCGGGGAACCTCATTGGCTTCCAGGAAGTTTATCAGCTGGATAAAAGAAGGACAGAGAATAGAGAGATAAAAACAAAGACCTAGGGAGGCAGCCAAATCCTCATCAGTCAGCAAAGATATGGGCAGGGCTGGATCCTACCTCAGGGAGTGGGAAGATGTCCATGAGCTTCGTGAGCAAGAAGTCACTGTAAGAATAGTAGGCAGCCATGTCCCGGCGCAACAACGCGAGGTACTCCTGTCGCGTGCGTCCTTCCTCCCGCTTCACCACAAAGTCCTGCAGCACCTCCATGTTGCCCTTGATGCGCTGATGAATGATGTGCAGGTCAGGTGGCTCAGCAGGTACAAAGACCATTAAGGAGTCACAAACAGCCAAGAAACATGCACATAGGCTCTTTATAAGCACAACTGGTCATGCAGGACTCCTGCATCATGACAGCACCCATACCAGAAAGGCCTTGTTGGAATACACCTTTATCGGAGCTCAGCAGAGTGGGGATTCAAAGGATGGAACTGGATGAAAAAGGTCAGGAACTACATGGTATTTAAAAGAATTTGTTTAGGTGCTTTAGAGAAACAGAAAAAAAATAGGAAAAAGATGACAACAAAAAAAGCCTTTTAATACTGAAAACGTTACCTGTAGCAAAAAGGAAACCAGAATTTCCCCAAAGGCAATGAAGGGATACAGATGAGAACAAGAAGAGGCAGGATTAAATTGTACTGGGGGGTAGGAAATTAAAATCACCAAAGCCCAAGAGCAAGCACTTTGGATGCCAGAATTGCTGTCAGAGACTCTAGGAATGGGTTAGACAAACACCTGCCAGGAAAATCAGGGTACAGAGAAACGAGCGAGGTGATAAGATATCCACATGCATTTAGAACTAGAAAGGAAATTGGGGCAGGCTCCAAGCTCCATATAGAGCGTAACAGATTTCCTGACTGCACTGTACAGAAGTGCAGCGTTGTATACCATCTATTAGGGCAGCTCATCTAAAAATACCTTGTCACACACAAAACACTCTTGCTAAGCAACACTCATGATAAAGTCCAAATGAAGCTCTTCGGTTGTATCCAGGCCCCGTGCTGCTGCATGCATATAGCTTACAGATGTCACAGATAAAAAGGATATCCTCTCTCTCAATCTGTTCATTAGTTGGCAGCTTAAATTCTTCGTCTATATCCAGGTTGAGCTGTAGATCCGGGCTCTCTTCCTCCTTCTGTCCCATTTTCTGCCCGCTTGCCTCCTCTACTGCCTCCTCTGCCACCTCCTCTTCCTCCTCCTCTTCACTGTCATCTTCACTGAGGCCTCCCCTAAGGACAAAGAACAAGACAGGTGTTTTACACAGGAACAGTATCACATAGGCGCTTCGCAACTACCTTTTCTTAGATAGCATGTACTTTTCTTGGAGCATGTCCAGAGGAGGACCACAAAGATGATCAGAGGGCTGGAGCACCTCTGCTGTGAGGACACGCTGAGACAGTTGGTGCTGTTCAGCCTGGAGAAGAGAAGGCTCGGGGGAGACCTTATTATGGCCTTCAAATACCTAAAGGGGGCCTACAGGAGAGCTGGGGAAGGACTTTTTACTAGGGCACATAGTGATAGAACGAGGGGGAATGGCTTTAAACTGGAAGAGGAGAGATTTAGATTAGATATCTGGAAGAAATTTTTCACTATTAGGGTGGTGAGGCACTGGAACAGGTTGCCCAAAGAGGTTGTTGAGGCCCCATCCCTGGAAGTGTTTAAGGCCAGGCTGGACGTGGCCTTGGGCAACCTGGTCTAGTGGGAGGTGTCCCTGCCCATACCAGGGGGGTTGGAACTAGATGATCTTCAAGGTCCTTTCCAACCTAAACCATTCTATGATTATATGGCAGGGAGGACAGAAGAACAAACAACACAAGCTCTTCATCTAACCAGGAAAGACTCTGTGGACCAGCGATGTTCTCAAATCCTCACCTGTCAGATTTCTGCTTCAGGGCAGCTTTCTCAATAGGCAGCAACTAAACGGAAACAAAACATTAATAAAACAATATCCCTAGCTACCCCCTTACTTCCCGCCATATATGAAATGTATCCGCTCTGTTTGAAAAGGACAACAATCAAAACCACCAAATGTTATGCTGGGATCAGTTGCTAGACTTTAAATTGTTTTTGTGAAAGGAAGAAGGGGAAAGCTCTCTGCCACCTCACCATCCACCCCTCAGTAAAGTCACCCTTTCTCCCCAGGCCTGATGGCTCCTTTCAGCCAGCAAAGTCAAATATTTCTTGCATAACTAAGGGCAAAAAGCTCCTACCTCTTCTTCCTCTGACGACAAGGCACCATAATCATCCACCATCTCCTCGCTGCTCCCATCCTCCTCCTCTTCTATCTCCCAGCCATCCTCTTCTATCTCACCGTCACTGGATAACTCCACGTTGTTTCCTTTAGCTGTGATTTTCTTGGCTTTGGCCGGAGCCAGCCATTTTGAATTGCCATCACTGAAGCCAGACCGGCCACGAGGGGTTTGTCCTGCTGCCTTTATGGCATGTTTCTCCTCCTGTGGGGATACCTGCTCTTTAACTGCAGAAGCAGAAGAGGCAGTTAGGCATCGTTGTCAAAAGCAGCTGCCCTGTTTTTTCAGTTGATACGCAAAAGAGGCCTTCACCCTAGTCCTGAGCTGCCTGTCCAAGCGAATGGACTGTTTGCCCTCCCCATCAGTTTTCTCAATCATAAACGAGGGCATATTCTCACCTCTCCCCCCATGAAACTTTAAAGAGATCTAACTAGAATGACCAAAGAAAAAAACAGCTACAAAATTCTTACGGTATTTTTTTCTGACATGTTACGGTATGCTCCTTCCCAAATCTTTGTCTATCCTTCCTTCTTCCTCCTGCGACAGCTTCCTAGGCCACGCAGGACATAACGCAGCAACCTTAAAAGCCTCAGCTGCCCAAGCTGCCTGCCATAACCCCGCTGCGAACAGAGCGTAAGTCAGAACTGCCTTTAACACGCGGAAGAGAGACCTTTTACTGGTTTGTTCTTCAGGCAGCACTACCGCCTATGGCACGGCAAAGATCAGAAATAGGAAAAATTAATTTAAAATAATTAAATTCCACCTGTCCCGTGCCATACAAAAAGAGGCCGGAGGTGGGGGACGGTGGGGCGCCCCGGGGCGAATACAGGGCAAGGGGGGCTGCCGGCCCCCCGCCCCGCCGGGCACTCACCTGCCGGCTGCCGCCCTCCTCCTCCTCCTCCTCCTCCTCCTCCTCCGGCCCCGCCGAGCGGCCCCCTGCCCGCCGGGGCGCTGCCCGCTCCCAGTCGCCTCTTCGCAGCCCTGGATCGGGAGGGGAAGCGGCAGTCAGCCCCGGCTCGGCCGCCCTCGCGTTCCCCACCCCGCCGGGCCACCCTTACCTCTTCCGCCCGTGACTGGAGAGCTTCTTCTTACCGGTCTCCGGCTCTGAGGAAAGACACGCGGCGGTCAGGCGGCCCGCACCGGCGGCACCGGGCGCCGCGAGGCGACACCGCGCCGGGCCGGGCCGGACTTACCTGGCGGCAGGAAGCGGGCCAGCTCCACCTCGGCCCCCCGCTGCTTGCGAGCCTTGCGCCCTGGGCCGCGCTTCTCCTTCTTGGTGGGGTCCAGCTTCCGCCCCATGGCGCCGCCGCAACCTCCGGCGGCACCGGGTCCGCCGCCGCCGCCACACGTGCAGGCCGCCCCACCGCCCTGCGCTGCCCCGGCGCATGCGCCCGGCCTCAGCTCCGCCCCCGCCCTCATTCATTGGCTGGTGCCGGAGATCCTGCTCGCTGAGTGGCTCGGCCGGCACTACGTCAGGCGCTCCGCTCGCTGCGGGGCGGGGCCTGCCCGCGGGGCTCCGGCGTGGGGGAGGCGGGGCCGCGGCCGCCTTCAACGCCGCAGGGCCGGTGTCGGTGCGACTGCGGCCTGGGCGACAGTCGCACCGGGTAAACAACGGGCACAGGAGGAGGCAGGCAGCGGGGAAGGGGCTCGGTGCACGTGCGGGGGGAGGGGAAGCAAAAATGCAGCCCAAAAAGCTGCTTTTATACAGAAAAATGACAGCACAGTGTAGTACAGGGAGAGGGAATCCATCACACCAGGGGAAGTCAAAGTACTTACCCCCACCCTCTTCTGCCAAACAGAGGCAACAAGGTAAAATACAAGGAAACTTTATTTTTCAGTTTTTAACCAAGGTTTTGCTCTGTTTTTTTGAATTTTTTTTTGTGTTTGTTTTTGTTTTCAAGCTGCTTATTAGTTGACAAGTCCGGTCAGTTTTTGTATTAAAAAGGATCTTGATGGAGGTAGCTTTGTCTCTGTCCTGGCTTTTGCTTGGTCTCACCTGCACACTCGTCTCGGTAAACAAACTCAAAAAAAAATAAAATTAAAAAACAAAAACTGAAGTTCCAGGCGGAGGCAGTCGAGCGATGCAGCCAGGTTCTCCGTGTAACAGACATGGCGCTGCGGCCTCCAGTCATTATGTACAGAGTCCATCATACATCCCCCTCTCTCCTAAAGCACACTCCTCGCTCCGGCGGGCTGGCTGCAGAGGAAGGAGTTTCTTTTCTCCTCCCCGAGACCTGCGCGCAGCAGCTTCCACGGAGGGAAACAGCACCCAGTCAGGAATGTCAGGCAGAGGGGTAGAGTGTGAGGGGGTANGTCACTTCAGCTCGGCCGAAAGGACAACAGCACTGGGCCAGGGACTCACTGCTGCTGGGCCACCTGTGGGGCAAGAGAAGATGATCTGAGACTCAATGGCTGGTCCACGGCTGCTGGGTTGCCTCAGGGAGTCCTCCACCCCCACGTGGCCCTACTTAATGACCAGAGAGGGTACGTACTTGTTGGGGAGGTGGCGGTGGAGGGGGCTCACTGCTGCGGTTGGCCAGCCGGCTCAGGATGTTGCGCTCAGACATCTGGAGGCGCACTGCCACAGGTGGGATACGGGCAATAGTGGCAGGCAAACGAGTCACATCTGCCTTCATGTCACTCAAAAGCTCCTCCAGCTGCTTCAGAACTGGAAGGAAAAAGGGACATGTGTTTAGAGGGGAAAGGGACACCCTACAGGGAAGAGAACAGAAGGGACAGCAACGCTTAACACCTAGCCCCCCGCTTTTTAACACCTTTGTGCAGCACAGCATTGGCTGGTTTATTCCCGGCCATTGACTCCTTGGATAGGTGCTGGTGGCTCTCAGCCAGGCATTCCACCTCTGCAAAACGCGTGTTCAGAGCCATAGATGGATGAGATGGGTCTTCTGACATGTTCAGATAGGCAGCTCGCCGCAACTGCTCCTCGATCACCAGTGCTTGCTCCAGGAGCTGCAAGAAGGAGCAGAAAAAAAAAAAAGTCTCTCAGCAGTTGCCTGAAGAGCAGCCTGCTGCACCCCCAAGTCTCTCCTGATCCAGTTCTCCACTGTCTCATGAGGCAAGATGCTGCAGCTGAACCCCCCTTCAACAGCTTCTGTTCATATAAAGTAAAACCTAAAGAGCCCAAAACAAATAAGAGCTCCCTTAAGCTAGGCCAGGTCCACAAGAAAAGCAGGCTACATCTAGTTTAATAGACGACTACTGTAAATCCTCTAGGATTCTCATTCCTCCTCAGTTTCTTTCTAAAGACCAAGTAATTTGCTATTTTATTCTTTATTTATGGAGCAAAGGGGATGGAGCTTTCTCTTTGAGCTTGAGTGAGAGGTATCCCATACTACTTATAGGAAGAGTCTAAAAAAACCCCCAAACTGTTGAGCATGCATATCAGGGGCATTTGGAGAAATCTATTTGAAATCTGTTAGTGCAGAACTGACCAGTGTAGCCAGACTACACTGAATTAATGTTTTGCCCCAAGACTGAGAACTACATGGCCTTTATTTGGGTTGGTCTTCAATCACTCCCAGAACTAAGCTATGGTCACTCCCAAATAGGTTGAGGCAGAGACTGAAGACAATCCTTTCACCAATCCATGCAGTGTTTCCAAGTTCTGCTTAGGCACACTGAGGAGGTTGCAGCACACCAAGCAGAAGCTGTGACCGAAACAGCCACCTGAATCTTAAGCCTCCTTCATACCAGTTGTTTAATAAACATTTGGAGAGACAGCACTGAACCAAGCTCCCCAATACGATTTCTAGAGTAAAGGGAGCTCCTATCATGCAGCTACTGCATGATCCATAGAGATATTGCTTGCTTCCCCACCCCCCCAAATGAAAGGCGCTGCAGAAGCCTTCACTTCCTTAGCAGAAAGTCAGAACAGCAAGCTCTTGTTCTTAAGAGGTTCAGCTGGCTGAAAGGCACTTATCACACTGAAGAGAAATCCTTACCTTAAATCTCCTTGCCAAGAACTTGTTCTTTATTTCCAGGAAGTTACCCCTGTTCATCTCACCCTTGAAGGGTTCATTGAGGATGGCGTAACGGGGATCGTTCTGAATATCCTGCCAGCGGGCATAGCCATGACTGAGATGGGATGAGCTCAGGCAAACAAAGGCAGTGAGAACGAGGGAGCACATAGCCCAGGCAGCTAACCTTCTCAGGTGGGGGTGGGGAAAGGGGGTGCAGAGAGGGGAGGAACAGGAGCCAAGGAAAAGGAATGAGAACTATGTCCTGCTAAGTCTTAACTATGCTGGCAGGAAACTCCTCCTCCCACCATCACTTTCACTCTTGTGAAAGAGGATAAAGCACTCTCTCCCTTAATGTACTCCAGACCAACCCAGGACTGTCACCTTCACCATGACAGTTTATGTACAAGGGGAGAGAACTAGTCTGTCAGGGTAAGGATACTTGATAATCCCAGCAAGGAGCCAGTAGTCATGACGCCGATGCCAGATCTCATAGGTCTTCTTTGTGACAGTTGCAGCCCGCTCTTCATTCTGCCATAGGGAGTGTAGTTCTGGAAAGGCAAGAGACACCAGAACCATTGAAAGTTACTTCACGAACACAAGCAGGGGCATACAAAGAAGTTCAAGAATACAAGGATTTCTCATACCAGTGAAGCCACCATCTGCTATGTTGAACATGAAGCGCTGCTTTACGGCCTTCTTGTGCCTTTCATCTACTGACTCTTTCAGCATCTCTCCATTCTGCAGCATCACCACATCTCTCTTATCATCATCCTTTTTCTCATCTGTACACACAGGAAATAAGAACAAACATGGCAGATACCACAGCAAGTTGGACCACAAGGAATCCTTGCAGGAGAGGAGTTAAGGAAGAGAATGGAATTATCATGACTCACCTTTCTCATCCAGAGTGATTATAGGAGGTTCAGGGGGATTCTCAACAGGTGCTCTGTCTTCTACTTTCTCCACATCAGCTGCAGGAAAGAAGGGGAACGTGAGATGTAGGGGAACATGGCAAGTCCAAGGTTTTGTTCTTCAGCCTGTGAAACCTGATACTGTTCCCTAACTCCCTGTTCAAAGCCCTGGAATAGCCCCACTGATTGTCTACAGTTATACCTGTTTCTTTAAGGATGAAGTGCTGAAGCAAAGGAGACGCAGCTTTAGGGAAATAGTATTTGAGGGGAAGGGGGGTTTATTGATGTTCAAGGTATTAAACAACCTCCCTAAAGATACCTTTGCTTTCTACTTCCATTGGCTCATCTGGTCTTTCCTTCACCTCCGGTTCCTCTACTTTTTTTTCATCTGCTTCTGTGGGGTTCACTGGGAATTTTGCTTCCTGTGCCGGTGTCTCCACAGGCTGGGCACACTGCTGAGGACAGAAAGCAACGAGAATCGAGGTAAAGCGGTGCATGGAAAGAGAAGACAGTCACAGCAGTTTGGAAAGCAAAGATGCACAGAACTGTCAGGCTAATTCTGAGGACCTGAGAATCATCTTCAAATACCGTTCCAAGAACTCACCTCAGCAGCTGAACAACACAGGGAAGGGGGCAGAAGTAGAGACATTTGCAATTGCATGAGGCAAACAAGCAACCCACTCACCTCCATAGGGACCTCTGTTTCAGTAGCAGAGGCATTGAGCTCTTTCTCTGGTTCAGATGACTCTCCTTGCTCCTTAGCACTGGCTCCTTCTTCTACTTTTACTCCTTCTTCTGTGTATTCCCCACCCCAGAGCAGCACAGCAGACAAAAACAGAAGAGAAGCCATCAGTAAGGTCTTCCCCTCACTGTTACTAAGCACACGTATCCTTTGCTCCCAGGCATTAGGACCATCATCACTCAAGATGACCCCCCTTTTCCTGCCCACTACAAATGCTGGACTTTTCTTGCTGATGTCAGCTCATCCACAGAAAACTAGTGTCCTCTCTTGCCTTTAAGGGCTTGCACATGTCTTTGGCAGCCCTCCTAACATGAGAGGTAAGTTGATCTGTGTCCACCCCCAGACCCCACCACCACAGCTCCGGTGAGGGGAACAGCCAGGATGAGGTCAGGACACAGGACTGTACAAGAAGGGAGCTCTCACCAGGTGGAGGGACAGGGGCAGGCGTATTTGGCTGCGTATCCCCTGGTGTCGAGGGAGTTGGAGTTTTGGGAGAAGGTGAGCTTGGCTGTGAAAGTTTCTTGTTCTCCTCTATCTCTGCCAGTTCTGGCATACTCCAACGGCCATTCACATGCTCAAATTCCTGCACCTGCACAAGAGGGAGAGAAAGACATATAATTGGAGGAATTGTACAAAGCTTGTCCTCAAACCAGAGGAGACAAACCACTCAGCACACACCAAAAATAGGTGTGAAAGGAGAGGTAAATCACCAGCTCATGACCCCAGTGACTACCAACTGTATGGAGAGCAAAGGCTACATCGCTCTGCTAGGCACCTACCTTTTTGCGTATAAGTGACATGACCCCAATGCGAGTAAGGACATGCTGTCGAGAAAGACCTTCCCGTGGGACCCCATCTGCAAAGGTCTCTGCACCATCAGCTCCAGGTTCACATAAATGGCGCATGAACAGTGAGACGTAGGCCCTGGAGCAGTTAAGAGACAAGCAATTAGACGATAAACCGTGTTAGCTGGAAACATAAGACAACTTCCAACACATAAGGGAAAACACCCCGAGACTCCTAACCCATAGTAACATGAGTTCTGGGGTTCCAGGCTCCTACAAAGGAGAATTTCCCGAAAGAATCAGTGCATGCATAAAGAACACACAGCTGGCTCAGTCTTGAGCCAGAACCAACCATAAGCTTGAAAAGGACCTGGGGAAAGCATTCATTACATGCTTGCCTGGCCACACTACTCCTCTAAAAGCATTTCCTTTTGGTGACTGATGAGTTGAGTCCAAGGAACAAACCCCTTAGTCTCTCCCAGCTTATACTCCATTCTCCCACAAAGAATCAACTAATACATTAAGGAAATGCAGTCTCTAAGGAAAGGACAGTAAAGGCCCAATTCTCATTCTTCCCCAGAGGGACTAGATGTTGCTAGTCTTTCATTCCTGCCTAACGCAGACTCACTTGAACTCTTTCTCTGACTTGCCACGGAGATCCCGAACAAGCCACTGAGTGGTGAAGGCATCCTGAGGTGGCATTCCATAGCGCATGATAGCATTGAGAAAGGCCTTCCGCTGGCGGGCATTGAAACCCAAGACCTAGAATGGAGGAGAAGACAGACAGATATGGCAAGAGCCATACAGAAGCAGCTAGGATGCAAACATCTAGCCCTGTTACTACTTACCTCAATGTTCCCTCCCACACGGGCAAGTAAGGGAGGCAGAGGCTTATCCTTATCATTTCTCAAGCCTTTGCGGCTAGGCCGACGAGCTGCTGAAGAGAGAAATGCAGCTAAGGAGGAGAGACAATGCACAGCATATTGTTGTGTGAATACTTCCCTTGCAAAACAGCACCACAAAGCGTACAAATCACCCAAATCAAGTCACAGCTGTTCCCACACTCCAAGAAAGTGACCACGGAACTCTGGCTTCACCAGAACTTACCTTCAGACCTCTCATCAAAGTCCTCGTCTCCTTCTTCAGAAGCAACTGAATAATCTGACTGATTATCTGACTGGTCATCCTGCCAGTCTGAAAGAAAAACAGCACGTGAGCCTGAGACGCTACTCCGTTACTTCCCAGCAACACATACTTACACCCATTTCTCCCTCAGGTTCCTGTGGATTTGTACCTCTATCCTCCTGCGAGCCATCATTGTAGTTAACTTGCTTGCGAATACGTTTGCCCTTGCCCAGATTCCTGGCCAGATCCTCCTGTTGCTGTTCATAATGGTGACGCAGCAGTTTCTCCCAGTAATCAGGATCCACGGACTCCTCCTGCTTAATGATCTCACGTTCAACCTCCTCTTCCTCCTGCCACAGAGAGGTAACAAATTTAGAGACCTACACTCCAAATACCGACCTGTCTGAGACGATATATGCCTGCTTGCCCTTAAAAGCATCAGAGCTCAATTTAATTGATCCTACATCATTCAGCAGAATGATACTAGCTGACATCCACCTCATACTCACCCCCATCTCTTCTTCACGAACCACATACTGGGCCACCTTGAAAGAGCTGAGGTACTCATTCATGCCCTGAAGTTCTGTATCTTCTGTTTCATCCTGGTTCCGATCTAACAGACGCTCGATTGCTTTGTCATCATAATGGATAACGCTGCTGTCCTCACCTTCTTTGTTATCCCCTGAGGAAAGAGCACAGGCACCATTGCTGTATGGATCTCACAGGACTAAGAAAGTGAATGACACCCTAGACTTCCTTGTAGAGCTATAATCAGCACTGTGCCTACAGTCACTCACTAATTAAGGAGCCAGACCTCCCCACCTCCTTCAGTTCTACTCCCAGGCACTCACCCCCCTCAGTAGCCTCATCCTTGAAGAGCTCTTCAGTGCCAAATTTGAGAATGTCATCAAGTTCCTGTTTGGACATGGAGCCTGTCTTGGAGCCCAACCCTGGTCTCACTACCAGATGAGTTAGCATCATTTTCTTCTTGGCCACCTGAGTGATACGCTCCTCCACTGAGGCCCTTGTCACAAAGCGGTATATCATCACTTTCTTGTTCTGTCCAATTCTGTGTGCACGACTGAAGGCCTAGAAAAGAGATGTGCTCAGAACAGTCTGGAGCTACACAAGTAGTAGGCTGATACACCCCGCCTGCCTCCACAAGTTTCCCAGTTGCCTTCAATGTTGGCTCTTAACATTAGTGAAGGCTGGGCCCCAGAAGAACCCTCCACTGTTTCACTTCCCATCTCTACCCATCCTCACTGCTCTGATTTTGCATATTTCTAGAGGGGAAGTCACACATTCCTTCACTCCTCCTGATCATTTAATTTCCCCTTTTCCTCAGGATTACTCCATAGTGAGACATCTCATTCAGACTCACCTGGATATCATTGTGGGGGTTCCAGTCTGAGTCATAGATAATCACAGTATCTGCTGTGGCCAAGTTAATACCAAGACCCCCAGCTCGAGTTGAAAGCAGAAAGCAGAATTGCTGAGCACCAGGAGCTTAGATAAAAGAAGAGAACAAAAGTAATCAAGGGAGAGTACATTACTCAAACAAGGATTTGTATCTGACTCGTATCACCTGAGGGGGAATCACTACTAATTTAAGATTCCATGAGACTGATGGAAGACTTGGGCCACAACAATCCCATGTTGACTGCTAAGCACGTACAAGGCAACAGTTTTCATTTTGTAAAGAAAGTAGGAGACTCCATACCATTGAAGCGGTCAATAGCCTCCTGACGCATGTTCCCTGTGATCCCTCCGTCAATCCGCTCATATTTGTACCCTTCATGTTCCAAAAAGTCTTCTAGAAGGTCCAACATTTTAGTCATCTGCATATCAGAAAAACACCACCACAAAAGAGTGAGGGACAAGAGTATACTAGGTCAACAGGCTCCTTTCTCAGAAAAAGAATTCCCAGCCTTATGGTTTTTCCCCATATACCTGAGAGAATATGAGCACCCTGTGACCTCCTTCCTTAAGGTTCTTTAACATCTTCTGGAGCAGCAACAGCTTTCCAGAGGCTCGAATAAGAGCACTACCATCATACATGCCATTTGGCATTTTGGGAGCTTCCTGAGAAGAAAAAGAGAAAAGAAAGGGAGTAAGGGGTCGGGTGGAGGAAGAAAACAGCTTGAAGGGATGTAGCTTGGCCTTAGTCCCTAGCTGTCTTCATCAGATGCTGACTCACATCTGATCATTTAGCTTGGCACAACGGCAACACGTAGCACTACTTATATGAAACATCAGTGCTACCCTGTGCCTGTTCTCTTGCAATGTGACTCCTAGATGCCACCCTCTTTCTTACTGACTTAGTCCCTACTCTCATTGTCTTCACCATCTTGCATGAGTCACAAGATAGCTCCCTACCTGTCATACAAAGATACTGGAAAAGGAAAGGCCTTCCAGCATGCTGGGTCTACATAAAGACAGGATGAAAAAAATAAAACAACACAAAAGCAGAAAGAGAGGAAGGGGAACCCCCTCCATGCTTCATTAGAGAGCTAACTAGCTCCCGGATAACAGCCAGCAGGGAATTTGCTTATACAGGGTAAGTGACTGGACATACCATAGCAGCCACAGGAAAGAGGTAGGGGTGGTTACAGCACTTCTTCAGATCCATAACAACATTGAGCAAGGAGACTTGGTTACCACCACCCCGCGCATTCAGTGCCTCAAAGTTTCTTGTCAAAATGTATTTATAATATTTCCTGAAAACAAAACAAAAAAAGAACACCAAACAATTCAGACACCCCTCATGTGAATGATTAACATACCTCTTGCTAAAATTCTGCACAGCTCCTGGCATTACCTGCCAGCTACCTAGGCTCTACCAGTGGCACTCGCTATCTCTTTATGCCTTACATCAGAGCATGGGATTATTCCTCCCTCAGGTATATGAGCAGCAGTAAATCTTCCTCCTATCCACTGTGTGCAAAGCCCTATAGTGAGGATGAGGCTGTTTCAGCATCCTCTTTGAAAGATCAGAACAGAGCAACAGTAGCTCAACAGCAGGTGCCCTCTTCATCCTCACACTCACTTCTGCATGGGGCTCAGCTCCACTCTGACAATGAGTTCAGTCTTAGATGGCATGTTCTTGAAAACATCAGCTTTGAGACGCCTCAGCATGTGTGGGCCCAGCATGTCATGCAGCTTCTTGATCTGATCTTCCTTGGCAATATCTGCAAACTCTTCTAGGAAGCCCTCCAAGTTACTGCAGAGAAACAGACACTCAGCAAAAGCCACAAAGGAAAAAGAGAAAAAAAAATAAATGAGGAAGGGGATAGGAGTGACAAGACAGGCAGGCTGACTTGCACTACAGGACATACTGGAATCTCTCTGGTGTTAGGAAGTTCAGCAGGTGGAACAGTTCTTCCAGGTTGTTCTGCAGGGGAGTTCCTGTCAGCAGCAGCTTGTGCTGGAGGGAGTAACCGTTCAGCACACGGAAGAACTGGGAAGTAGAGAGCAGGGAAGAAATGGTGAGGAAAAAAACACCCCAACAAACAAAACCAAAACACACAAACATATGAAAGGCTTATCAAGTCACAGGCCTACAAAAATAATTTCTCCTAGAAAAAACATTGACACCAAGCTAGGGTTCGATTTAAATCACATCAGCTGTTTGGACAAGAGCTCCAAGTAGTTCACATTCCAGTCAGGGTCACTAGACTGATCTCATTGGATCATTGTTCTGCATAGCTAAAACATGACTGCAGCAAATCCTACAAGCCATCAGGTGCTGGTAGGTTTCCTTTGCTCTTTTAAGTTACAAGCTCTTTCAAGGCCACCAATCATTTCCAGACTGCTATACTATGTACTTTTTCTTGCTAAATTAGCGTTCCACATTCTTACAACTACTCTGCCTTGAGAATTCTAGAAATAGCTAAGTCACTCTTCCTATTCATATCAATCCTGGCAATGTTCCAGAGCTCTGAACAAGCAAGAGAAAAAGAGCTAAAGGTTTGCCAGTGTGTCTTGAAGGTAATTTGTGCTGGTTTTCACAACAATGAAGTAACTCCAGACACAGGTAGTGAGCAGTTAAAGTACTGAACTGAAAAGCACAAGTGTACCATGTTCACCAGTGCCAAGTGACAATAAAGCAGTAATTTATTTATTAGCTTAGCCCATTTTTTTGCTTATTTTACACTTAGCATGATACAAGGTCAAACTTAAGAAAAGTAGCTTATACTAGATGGCAAACAAACAAAAAAAACCAAACACAAAAAAACCCAAAACAAAGAAACCCACCACCACTTATGGTTTGGTTATCACACCAGAAGAATCTTTCTAGTGGCTTCCACAGGGATTTATCCTTCTACATAGTTATAGTCAAAAAACATCCACATTTGATTCCAAAATGAGAAAGTTACTGATTATATCTGCAAAACTTTGGTACATAACCACAATCTGTCAAGAAGCATCTGACCTGTCTTGCAGCCAAACACCTGAAGCTGTCCTTATGGGACAGGAAACTGCTCTAGAAAAAGGCAGATTTAATGGTCTTGCTGGATAACCAATTGTAACTATTGGTCATAGTGTAACCTTGAGCCTTTACATCCTCCTTCAATTAATGAATATTAATAGCAAGCATTCATTACTACTTCCAATAATTTCAATGCTAAGCATAGAATGGCATCCAGTCTTAATGCCTACAATAAAGATCTGGAAATGACTGCAAGCACAGCTGTGATGTCTCAGAAAGATGCCTTGTGCCAAGATCCAAAAAGCTAAAGCCATTTAAACAAACAAACAAAAAAGAAACCAAGAGGCAATTTTGTCTTACAGCCTCCAAGAACCTATAAAACCAGGTTTCCAATAACAATTGTTTTTAGCATACTGAGTACTAGAACCCAGCTGAAGACAAACGAATCAATACCAGAATTAAGGCACAAGGGCTTAGGAAGGGGCTGGATTAAGAAAGTACAGTCAAGTCTACTGAATTCAAACAAGCTTAGTTAAGGTATAGCCTCATACAAAAGCAGCTATATGGCTTTCACCAACTACCCAAGCATTTTTTAACACCTCTGCCCACCTCTCCCATTTAATAACATCTAATTAGTTCTGCTACAAAGTTAGATGAATGCAGAGAGCAAGCCTACTCTGGAAGCAAGATAATTGTGCTCATGCAGCTTGTTTTATGCTCAGTATGATAAACCTTTCCAGAATAGAAGTGGTGCAAATATATGATCTGCTTTCAGAGAAGCCAGTTTGTATTGGAGAGCAACAACATCATCCAGGTTTTTCTGTTTTCTAATGTACACCATTTGCCTATTCACCCAGAAACAAAGCTGTTTTAACCAGTGATATGTATAAAAGTGAAGTTGTTGCCAATGATGATCAATCTCCAAATGAAAGTTGATGTTTTTTTAATAATGCATCAAATTTACTATTGAACAAACGACTAAGAGTTAGTAGACAAACTTACGTGCTCAGAAGCAGCTATCTAATGTTCCAAACACTCTCTTGCCCATATTCCCCTGCAACATATGCCATGCCTATAAATCACTTATGCTTCTCTGTACCTTAGACTGATTGTTCTTCAATCTGTGAGCTTCATCCACAATGAGACAGGCCCAGTCAATAGAGCCTAGTATGGCCATATCAATTGTTATCAGTTCATAGGAAGTGAGAAGTACGTGGAACTTCACAGCAGCCTCCTTCTGCAGAGGAAAAGGATGAACATGGTAACAGGATAAGAGAATACCCCAGGACAAAGTAGATGCAGTGTTTCTCCAAGTTCTTCTGATGCGCCCTGGTCAAACAGCACATCAAAAACTTTTCACTCCCACAGCTTCCTGTCACAAGACTCAAAATGCTACCCAAACCATTATAGCCTTTTAATCCTCCATTACTCTCTTAACACATGTAAGTCTCCTCAACTGCCTCAGTACCTGCTACTTCTGAACAGTTGCCAAATATTGTAACAGAGAAGTTTAACAAATAATCAAATAGATGCATGTTAGGGAAGTGATATTTGAAGAAGAGTGGCTCATCAAAAAGCTAAGACTTAGAGCTAAGTAGTTTATCATGGAACTTTAAATTACTGTTAGTGCTTAATGCAGTTCAAGGGAAGCAAAGGACTCCTATCTATCTCTGCCACTGGAAAAGCTTTAGTCTTCCTAGTAAAAGCAACATGGGACCTAAAAGTTCTACAAAACCTAGCCACATAGATCAGGCTCTTCCTTCCTGTCTGGGCACGGAATGCAATTTCTCAGATGTCTAGGTATGGGCTCAGTATCAGCCAGATCCTCAGAGAGACTAAAAAGTTCATACTTTTTTGTATGTTTGTCTTTTTCATGCAATGGCAGTTCTGACATAGACTTAGATCTGTAGAAATGATACACAACTTCACAGATTGAGTGGAAGAGATAGAGGGACCTGCCTACGGCCAATATTACCGTAGCCAACTCTTTTTCCAGTACTGAATTAGTTCAGACTAGTAGGAGTGTTTAAACAGTCTAGAGCAGGAGTCTAAACACCCACTAGTCATCATTTTGCAGTTCTTTCCCCTTGGAAACTACAAGTATAATCAGTTCCCAGGGACATCAGAATATCTGAATCTCAGCTGCTGAAAACCAGTCTAGTGCATGTCTTTCCTTCAGTTCAGATTTGCATTACAGCAGAGTTCTGTACCTTCATTCTGGATGCTTTTTTGCCTCCACGTATGGCATTATCCTCAAAAGTGAACTCATTCTCACGGATGATGGCCCGGCTGTCTTTGTCCCCGACGTAGGTCACTACGTACATATCTGGGGCCCACATCTCAAATTCTCGTTCCCAGTTGATGATTGTGGACAGCGGGGCACTCACCAAGAAGGGACCCTTTGAGTGGCCCTATGAATAGAGTCAGTAAGAGCATTAGATGAGTGCAACCACTAACACAGGCAAAAATCTCCCTGGATAGTGATCTCCCAGATCTCACCTCTTTGTATAAGGAATATAGGAACACAGCTGTCTGCACAGTCTTTCCCAGACCCATTTCATCAGCCAAGATTGTATCTGTGCCCTGGGCCCAAGAGAATCGCAGCCAGTTCAGTCCTTCCAGTTGGTATGGATGCAAAGTCCCCCCTGTTACATCAAGGTACTCTGGTTGCCGGTCATATTTCACTGTTGGCTACAGTGGAAAGAAGGAAGAGTTGAGATCCTTTACCTTAGCTAGACAGTTATGAAGACTTCTTTCCCAGTCACCCATATATTCCCTAGTGCAGATGAGACTTCACAGATGACGACTAGACTAGCACCAGACAAAATTCCCACATTGCCAAAGATATCAACCAAAAAACCTTTTTTGTAAAACCCTTTCACCAAGAGCCAGCCAGTGTCTCACCCAATGGAGAAGGTGGGCCTTTGTCTGAAGGCTCTATAACCCATTCATTCTTTGGGCCAGGAAGGAACTCCAAAACCATATGCTCTTCACTCTTCAGTTTCCTCTTTACCTGCCTCCCTCCCCCAAATAAGCAGCTACATCAGATGGCCCCTAAGCAATAAACAGTAACTTACATCTACTGTGGGAGTCTCAGGGGGCCTTTCCAGTTTCCGCATCTTCACTTTCTTTAACTTCTTACCAGGCCTGCCCTCTTCACCTCTCATCAGCTCCCTATGCAGAGACAGTCCCAAGAACATGCAAAAGTTTAATGGCTTTTGTAACAGATCAAAGGAAAACTATTGCAAAGAGTAGGAGGGCAATCACCCAACTCAACTAGACTCAAGAGAACAGGGCTGGAACCTTCATGAACCAGTGGAGAAGCACAAGATCCTTGCCCAAAGGAATAAGGAGTCAGCAACAAGAAGATGTTCCTTGGCTATACCCAAAGGAATAAGGAGTCGGCAACAAGAAGATGCTCCTTGGCTATCTCCATATATTAATCCAGCCAGTGCTAGGGGCTGACATAGTCTGGTATTTTCTCAAGGGAACTAAAAGGAACACAACCTCTAGATACTTCTCTTACCTGTGATTCCAGTAGGCTTGCTTGTAGAGGTCATAATCTTGGATATCCACATCTTCACTTTCCCAGGATGCCTGGTCATAGGGTAGGTCTCTCCATTTAATCAAATAGTGGACATTGCCCTTCTTATCCACACTGCAGAAGAAACCAGTAAGTTTTAAGCACAGTGAAATGACAGTATTCACTCAATCCACTCAAATGGGAGAGAAGGGAAGGATTCCTTAATGACGCAAAAGAAACAGAGGAACAATGTTCTGTCATACCGACAAAAGAACTCCCACTGTTTGCCCCAGTCACACTGCAGTTTAGCTCATCCACTCTCCCTTAGCCCTGCTTAAAGTCTTTAAGGTTGAAACTCATCTTTGCTACCTCCCCTACCTATGATTAAGGATCCTGTGGATCATCATCCACTCAGGCTTGATTCCATATCGATAGAAGCGCTCCTCCATCTCAGCATATTTGGGGTCCTTATTTTTTCTCTTTCGGCTCTTCTCCTCTTCCCCTCCGAAGTCCCCTGAGGGCGGCTCATCCATATCATTTTTGCGTTGGTAGTTACGAAACATGACCTGGCAGTGCAGCTCCAGCTGGAGTCAGGACAGAAGCAGTTAGTAGGTGTCTTCCACCCAACTATCCAAAAATATCTCCCCCCAACTATTCACCCTTATGACATGGTTAGAATCCTCCACTTACCTGCAACTCTGACACCCAAGAGCAGTGCCAGTAGGACATGCCCTGCCATTTGACAAAGAACTGCCTTTCAGGCCGACCCTCCAGAGGCTTAGGGGGAGGAGCATTAGGGTCTGCATCAGGTGGACGTGGTGGTGGTGGGCCAACCGGGGGCTGACCCCATTTCCAGATCAAGATCTTCTGCACCTTTCCTTTCAAAGCTGGGCACTGAAAAGTTAAACACAGCTTGTTACATACTCTAAACACACAAGCGCTGAGGAGTAGAAACAGAGTCACAGTTCTCTTCCTTAGTTATAGCTTTACTACAGAGATGGAATTTGCTTTTTGGACTTGGAAGCTCCAGCATTTGAGCTTTCCCCAATTTGTCTTTTTTTCTAGGATTGACAAACCACAAACTGAATTCAGTACCTCAATTTAGTTGTCTCCCCAGGGCCACAGCAATTCAGAAACTCTACATGAAATACAGGAATTGCTAGGCTTGACAATCCCAGTAGTCTATCCAACTGCAACTCCAATGAAAGTTTGTACAGAAAATATTTTGCTGTAGAACTACCAGCCCAGCATAGGGATACTTCCTGAAGCAGCTTTTTTGTTCATCATCTTAAAAGTCCCTACCACCTAATAAAAGCACCTAACACCATTTATAATACTTCATGTCAAGAACTTCCTGGAAAAGTGTGACATTTCTCCCAACCATCTACTAAAAGGGCTTGGCATTACAGAGCTTGCAGTGCAAAAAAAAAATTGTTTGGCTCAGCATCAGTTTTTTGGGTTTTTGTTTTGTTTTGTTTAAGTACTATTTGCTTGCGCTCATTCTCCTGCTTCTACATACATACAAGATCCAAGAAAATTGAGCCTTGGCATCCTGGACCCAAAACTACCTGAACTACTCTGCACATGGGCAAACCTCACAAGCCTCAATGGCTATAACCCTGTGTCTTTCCTGCTGTCTGGAGAAAGCAGCCAACCGACAAGGCACAATCCAGCCACAGAAAGACAGACATGTCTTCATGTTTTATGACAAAAGTGTAAGACAACATAAGAGTCTTTGGAGGACTAAGCATTTCTGGGAAAATATGATGATCCAAACGGATTAGATTGATCATCTCTTGTAGCAATAGGAGAATGGTGCTAGCAGAAACTCACAGTGCAGCGAGGACACAGCCACTCTCCGTTGGGAATCTCTGGCAATGGGGGATTCAGACAGTGGATGTGATAGGATGAAGGACAGGCATCACAGCACAGCAGCTCTCCTCCATCCTTGCAGACTCTACAGAACTCCATATGGTGGTCATCCTCTTCCTCAGCATCCCCAACAACATCCTCCAGGATTTCCTCACCTTCAGAGTTATCCTCCTTTGCTTCCCACTGAATGCCCTCTTTTTCCTATAGGAGAGGGAAATCAGAAAACCAAAGTCATACATTTGCGATTATTTTATTACTGCAGAACAGCAACCCCAAGTCACTTGACGTCCCTCTCCATGATCTCTCACACAGCGTGGCAGAAATCCAGCACTCACACAGTGTGGGCAACTCCATTTGCCCTCCGGGGCTTTCTCCATGTCTGGGTCCAGGCAAACCATGTGGTAGGCACGAGGGCAGGTATCACACAGTATAATTTCTCCTCCCTGCTGGCACACCTCACAGTAGTCCTGGTGATCAGTCTCATAGCCATCCACAGCCACTGTGGAGTCCTCCTCACCTGCAGAGGGTGGTGAGGAGTTACAGCAGTACAAGCCACAGGTACAGGCTTCCTACAGCAAGGGAGGGTACTCTCCCAACAGCCTACGTAGTAATACAGAGATCCAGAATCCAAAACTCTTGCTCTATTTATGTAAGCAAACATGGCAGGGAGCAAAAACCGGAACAGGAGTAAACCAAGCCCCTTTGTGCCTCCTTCCACCTTAGAAATTGAAGGTGTAGTTGAGGCCAGGAAAACTCAGCACTGCGTCTATTCCCTTACCAAGGCGAGAAAGAACTCCTGAAAACCTTTTCCTTACTGAAAATAATACCGGGTTCTTCCTTCATGAACAATTCTCCTCCCACAAGTGTGCTGTCAAACATCCAAATTCTGCACAAACATTCCTCTAATCTTTCTACACACTTTGCTGCACTTCTGTCTCTAGCTGACAGCAAGCATCAATACCTTTCTTTTTCTTTTTCCCAGCTTTGAGTTTTTTGCGACTGCGGCTACTACGGCTTGTAGATCCATCTGAAACAGAGTAGCTGTTGATGCTGGCATCATCAAAGTCTGACTCCACATCCAGATCATCATCTTCACTCTGAGGTAAGTAAGAAAAAAAGCTATGCTAGTCAGGCACGCATGCTGGGGGCAGCAATCAGAAACACATCCCAGCATTTCTAGCACGTCATCACCACCTCCTCCTCAGAAGGTCAAGGAAGGAGCATCACTTACTGATGATCTTTTACGCTTGGAACCAAATCCTCCCAGTTTGATTTTCAAGGGTGCCACCTTCTTTGTTTTAGGTTTCTTGATATCGGGAATACGAGGACTAGCCTTTGGCTTCCGCCGGGCATTGGGTCCTGGGAACAGAAGAGCCTACAAGTCAGAAGGACTACTGCCTTGACACCACTAACCCTCTATCATCCTGCCAGATTCTTCATCTCACCTTTGCCTTCCTTTGTCTTGGCTTTCCTGAGTGGCACATCTACAGGGGGCTGTGGCAGGACAGCATCCACATTTGTCACCATACTCTCCACTACTGCAACAGCTGCAGCTGCAGCAGCTGCCACAGATGCACCTGAACTTCCCTTGAAGGGGTTGTTTGTACTAAACTCCCTCCATTTGGCTCCCAGTACCATCATCATCTTCGACACTGCTATTTTAGGGTTCTTGGCTGCAATAAGTGGCCTGCGTATAGTTAAGAAAGGAAGAGTTACCAAACCACCCTGAAATCGAGATCATTATTCCTCCCTGCCTGCCACCCCCATCAGCACCTCCATCTCAAACTACATTCCTTTCTAATCTTTGATCTCAACAGCCAATGAATCTTTCCACTCCCATCCTTCACTCTGTGTGGAGGATGCAAATGCTCAGGGGCTTGGAAAGTGAAACGGAATTTAGCGTACTAGGGAAGAAAGGGGACAGAGTGAGGACTTGCATCATCTCGGTCACTGAAAACAAAAAAGAAATGAATCAATTATTTTACTGTTGCTTCAGTTTTTGCTCTAGGTAGGATGCTAGTGTCTCTAATGTGCCTTGAGGTTTCAAAAACAAGGAACCTAGTCCTTGTCCCGTCTCTTTTTTTGCTCCAGAGTCCTTCCAAGTACAGGCTTGCAGTTCACCTGACAAACTGGCTGAAAGCCTTGTAGTTGGTGAGAGTGCGGTAATCCTCCTCTGTGAAGATATGATCAATATCCTCCATGCCCCAGTCTTCCAAGAGCTGAGCAGATGACTTTGGCTCCTGTGCAAAGAAAATTGCAGCAACGCTGAGAAAAAGCTCTAGTTCTGATCTAGAAAAGAGCAGAACTTCCACACATCTACAGATGACCCAATTGGTCAGGACAGGGGGATTTCCCCCTGCCCTGCCCACTTATCACTGCCATAGGACACAGCCTCAATAGAACATCAGTGGAGGTAGGAGAAGTCTTTGGACTCAATACACATTCTAGGTGTGTTTAAGGCAGAAGAGGGGAAGGAATGCAAGGTGGTAAAATGGTTAAGTCAAGTAGGTCTAGTAGAGGAAGAGGAGACTAAACAGCCCCAACCCCATGCGCCATCACAAATGGAGAGCACAATGATCCCCAAAATCAGATACACAGAAATGAGGAGCAAGCAGTCAGTCAGCAAGGTATCTTCTCACCTTTGAGTCATCATCTTCTTCCTCTTCTTCCTCCTCCTCCTTGCGCTTGGCTTTGTTTTTCTTTTCCTTCTTCGGCCCTAATTTCTTCTTTTTCTTCTTCCCAGGAGTATAGTCACTGCCCTCACTGTCAGAGCGCAGAACCTCCTCTTCTTCCTCCACAAACTCATTCCCCTCACCAGAGCTGTCCCCCAGCTGGGGAGGGAGGGAGAGAGAAGATCAGGCAGCTGTGAGAAAATACCCTGGGATAAGCACTAAACACCACACTCTTTCCAAGCTCTAGAGGGTTCGTACAAAGGATTGCTCTCATAGGCCAACAACAGTAAGCACCCTCACCCCATACATCCGTATTTTAGAGTGTCACCTTAGGCATCCTTTTCCTTACCTCCTTCTTCTGACGCTTGCTGAGCTTGGGCACTTTGGGTTCCTTTAGTTTCTTGGGCTTCTTCTTCTTCTTGATTTTGGGTGTCTCTGCCTCTGACAGAAGCTCTTCTTCTGGCTCTTCTTCAGGCTCTGGAGGGGAAGATGCAGCATGTCTCGTTCAAACCCCATCTGTGTACTATAGCATAGCCCACTTCTCGGAGATCACTCAACTTGTCTACTTCTTGCTACATACTTACAAACACAGAAGCCAACTGCTTACTATGTTACTGTTCACAACAGATACTAGGTAATCATATCAGAAGCCACCACTGCACATGTTTTTCCCCCTCCCCCAACACCACCTATTTCCACAATATTCCCTCTCCAAGCAGAGTTGCACTCAGATGTTGGGGACTAGAAGTTTGCCATAACCCAACTAGAAGTGGAAAGAGCATAGAATAGATGGCCACATCTAAAGGAGACAAAACAGCGAACACATTTGAGAACCTGACTAGGATACCATTTCAGTCCATGGGTCTCCAGGAAAGAAACCCACAGCTGTCCAGCCTCTTCAGTAGCACAGAGCATCCTACAGCCGCATGCAAAATATGGACCAGTAAGCCACTACTTGCCCTCCTCCATAGGAAAGTTGTTACTCAGCAACTCTATTCTGATCCGGATTTGGTACAACCTTCCCCCAAGCCCTTCCATCCGCGCCAACAGCTAGCAAGCTCACTACCCAGCCAAAGGAACGCATGCCAGCTCCCCACCACCACAGGTTCCCATCTGTGGCCCCCCCCTTCCCCGCCTGCCCCCCGCCCGAGGGGCAGGGGCAGCCAGGCAGCCCTTCCCTTTGTGGCAGGCTGCGGGAACAGCCTGGCCACCCGCCCTCCCCTGCCGCCCCGCCCACCGCACACAGCCAGAGTCACTCCTTCTCCCTCCAAGGGAAAATGGCCTCCTGACCACAGGAGCTGGGCAGGATGGAGGAAGCCACAGGTCAGAGGAGCTACGGCAGCCAGGGGGTGAAAACAGCAGAGGGCTGAGCTCTCAGAACCTGGGGTCCCACTCCTGGCCCCTGCCATACTCCCAACCAATGGATGTCTCTTTGCTCCTGCAACGCCAGGTCTTTCAGGGAACCCACCGCTTCTTCTCCTGCAAGTTCTGATTTAGAGCCTCTAGTGTCCCATCCTTTCCAATGTATTACCTAAATCTCTCCAGTTTGCAGGGGTCTTAAGAGCTTTTCTCCACCAATATTTTCCTTACAAGGCTTACTAACAGTCCCTTTCTGCCTAAGATTTCAGAGGTGCCAGAAAACCCCAGAGTCAAAGCTTAAGAAAAAACACCAAACAAAAAACCAAAAAGCCCACAGGACCATTTTCCATTTCCAGTTGCAACATTTCTCTTATACGACACTGCAAGACTACAGCATGAGTTAGTAGGAAAACTCAAACTTGTCTTACAAACCAGCACATCGGGATATACATTACTGCTTTTCACAAGGAAGCAGAGAAGCCAGATGTAGGTCCACAGAGCAAGTCATCAACAACAGCAGCAGCAACAAAAAAACCCCACAAAACAGAAGAGCACCCAGGGCTCTAACTCAAGTTTCTTATTGATGATGAGGATGCAAACACGAGGGAAAAGGGAAGGTACAAAGACTACAAGAAAAGCAAAGGTGAACAAGCAGCATGGAGCGAGAACCATAAGAAACCTCAGTAATTGGGTGTGGTGATGAAGGAAAGTGGGTCACGCAACAGCCCAGGGCAGTTTTCTCTGGACGTCAACCGGTCTGAGTTCCCAGATGAAAGAAAGCCAGGTACCCTGCCCTTTCACATACTACCCCCCTTCCTCCTCCCCATTCACAAAATATGAAACTGGCAGGCATTTTGGTACCCTGTCAGAATTGGATGCTCTGCCTCCACCCCTTACACCTCCTCAAAGCATGGGCCCCAACAACCTGCAATGGCTTGGAACAAAGTCAGCTCCACCTGACACAAAGCCACCAGCCTCACACTTTGATGTAACCCTAGGACTTGGATATCAAAATCAAAAACATATGTGTGACTTGTAGTAAAAAAAAAAAAAGCCATGCCCCAGCACATCGTATATTTCACATATTCAGCTTGAGACCACCATTATCCCCATTTCACACGCACGCCCTGCAGGCTCTCCATACCTGGATGCTGCGGGATAGCGTTGTTCAGCAGGATCTCCATCTCGTCATCATCACTGCCCCCTGAGCATGGTGATGGAGATCCAATGCCCGATGCCATATCCTCCGAACTGGGGGAGGCCTGGGCTTATACAGGGTGCCGTCTTCTTGCCAGTCAAGCCAGTACTTAATTCATTGAAAAGAAAAAGAGAAAGTTATAGCAGACCTGAACTCCGTCTTCCCAAGCAATAGTGCTACCAAGAGGATCCGTGAGAAAGCTTAGACAGCAACTTTACTGGATTTGGAGCCTACAGATAATAGAAACACTGGCAGCAAGTATCAGCTTAGAGTTCTGATGAAGCAGGCTTTGAAGACACTAGATATTAAACTGAGTCAGCAACTTATCCCTGGCGAGGAAGCCAAAACAGCTGTCCTATAGGAAAATTCTCCCGTCCTCTGCAGCCAGGTGCCCTGGCTTATTTCTACCTTGGGCTGGGAGGCGGCGGCAAAGCAGGGAAAGCACCCGGGCTTCCAAAGGAGACCACGGACCAGCCGGGACGCTGTCAGCGAGCCGCAGCACAGAGCAGGCGGTTCGCGCGGGGCCCGGTACGGAGGACAGCGGCGGCACCGGCAGTCCCCAACTCGCCCGCCCAAACTTGGCGGGCCGGCCCCGGGCTGACACCGCCGCGGCCGGAGAGGCAGGCCAGGCGTCGCCCTCCTCCTCCACCGGCCCCACACAAAAGGCAGGGCAGAGGCTCAGCAGCGCCGGCAGCCCCGCTCCGCTGCCCGCCGCACCCGCNCTCTCCCCAGGGACGTGCGCCGGGGTGGGGGCCGGGCGGCAGGCGCCGGCCGGGGCTGCGGGGGACCGGCGGGGCGGACGCTCCCCGGCGCGGTGCCGGGTGGGGGAGGGGAGGGGAGAAAACGTCCTGCGGCCGCCCGGGCAAAGGAGGGGGACGGCGCGGCACCGGCGGGTGGGAAGCTGCTGCCGGGGGCCGACGGGGCGCCCGGCGGAGAGGGGCGCCCGCCGGCAGGGACGCCCCAAGAGGCGGCGGAAGGCCCTGCCCGCCCTCGTCCCCTCCCGGCTGCTCACCCAGCTCCAGACCCCGGCTCCTCTCTCGCCGCCACCGCCGCTGCTGCTGCTGCTGAAGGGAAAATGGCTCCCGCCCCGGCACCGCCTCTTAAAGGGGAAAAAACCCGGCCAGGCCCCGCCCCGCTCCCGCCTCCATCCCATAATATGCCCCGGGACCCTGGCAACAGGCCCCGCCTCCGTCTCCCTGGAAACCACCCCCCCACCCGAGACATCCCATAATACTCGCTCTCCCCTCAGAACTTCCCACTCACTGCCCGGCCCGGCATCCCATAATAATAACCCCTCCCGCCGGGAACATCCCATAATACGCCGCCCCCCCCCTTACGAGAAACATCCCATAATACTCCCTACGCTCGCACCCCTTTGCTTCGGCATCCCATAATACTTGCACACCCCCCCCCGCCCGCCCAGGACCCCGCGCCGGGGCAGGGCGCCCCCGGCCTGCCATCCCATAATAGGCACGTCCCTCCTGCGGGGAACGAGCGGGGGGAGGCACACTGTAGTAACCCCCCGAACATCCCATAATAGTCACACCCCGGGCGCACATCCCATAATAATCACCCCCACCCCCCCCGCCTAGGCAGGCATCCCATAATAGTCGCCGGGAGCCACCGTCCAGCCAGGCATCCCATAATACTCGCGGCCGCCCGCCTCGCGGCCCGCGGGGCTCTGCCGCGCCGCTGCCTCCCCCACCCCCACCCCCCAACTCCGGCCCGGCCTGGCGCCCG